>WNMK01000049.1:0-401112 GCA_009819775.1 Phoenicopterus ruber ruber | reverse complement strand
ACCAGTGCTCCAGCAGCCTGTGCCCCTGAGGCTGGGGAGTCAGGGAAAAAGCACCCTTGGAGATGCTGGGGATGGAACCCAGGACCTCCCACATGCGAAGCGGCGCTCTGCCACTGAGCTACATCCCCTTGACGCCTGCCAGCAGGAGAGACACTCTCCTCCCGTGACGTGTCTCTGACAAGCACAGCCCTGTTGTCCCCTGGGTGCCCAGGGACCCTCTGCAGAAAACACCACTTGAACCCTCCCGAGATGGGCATAGTCAGCACTACCTCTGCACTGGGGCCCGATCCTGGCACAGGGCTGCACTGCAGAGTGCTGCCCCTGCACCGTCCCTGCACCGTCCCTGCAGGGCAATGGGGCAGGAGGAGGCTCTTGCTGCAGGCACTGCTCCCACACTCTGATGGCACCCCAGGGTGTGGGGTGGGGGGACATGGGGGCAGAAACCTCACACCCCCTCATCCAGGTACCGGGCCTCCCCCTGCACCCCTCTTCCTGCCAGCATCCCTGGAGGTGGGGTGAAGGGCAGGCTTCCCTCTCTCTGGGGCTGATGCCCAGAGAGGAGCACGTAGGTGTTTCATCAGTCATTGCAGCAGGGGGCAAGGGGGGCCAAGAAACTCTGCTCAGGACAGCCTGGGACTGACCAACGCTGGCGCCCAGGCACTGCAGTGGCTGATCCTCAGCACGGCTTGGTCAACTGTCCTGGGCACATCAGAGGTCTCGCTGCGACAGACCTCCGGAGGAAGGATGCTGTAATTCAGGCCTCGGCTCCAGGGAGTGCCTCTCCCTGGCACTGGGGGCACGGTGGCCTCTGGTCTGGAACTGAGGACCAGGTGAAGGAGGTGTGTGAGGAGGGGAGCAGCCTGTGCCCCACCGAGAATGACAAAGAGGAGAGAGACAGGGTCTTTGCAGAGACCCTGCAGAGGAGAGATGTGGATCCCTGTGGAGCAGGGAAGGAGGGACAGCTGGAGACCACCCCAAAGCAGCACTGAATGGAGAGTCCTGCCCAGGGGGAGGCTGGGGACTTGTGGTGCTGGAGGAAGGCTCCTGCTAAGCCACAGATGTGCAGCTCCAGAGCAGGGACAGTGCTCTGGCAAGAGGTGAAGGGGCAGCAGGGCTGGGGCAGGCTGGAAGGCGGCAGACGGGCTCTGCAAAAATCTAAGGGAGAAAACCATTGCTGAAGCCCGGGGTGGAACCAGGGACCTTTAGATCTTCAGTCTAACGCTCTCCCAGCTGAGCTACTTCAGCCCTGGCCCAGCAGCCCCTGGCCCTGTGCCAGGCCACAGGCTGACACACACGAGGAGCGCTCCTCAGGGAGGTTCCCAGGGAAAAGCTGTGCCCAGCCCCGGGCACAGGGCACCTGGCCTCTCCCTGCCTCCAAGGCCGGCTGGGCTCCAGGTTTGGTGGAGGCCAGCTTACACTGGCTGTGCCCAGATGGGTGTGGGCCTTGGACAAACGTCACAGCGCTGAAGGTAAGGGGGCAGGCCAGGCATGTGCCACTGCAAAGACTGAGGGTGGAAGAAGCATGGGGCTGGTGGAAGACCTTATCTCCTTCCCCATGGAAGGCCTCCTCCCACCCTTTCTCCTTGGCTGACCTTCACTCCTTCATTCCCAACTCTTCTACCTCCTCCCCTCTGAGCAGCACAGGGGGATGGGGATGGGGGTTGTGGTCCGTCCATAGCAGTTGCTCTCTGCTGCTCCTTCCTTCTAACACTTTTCCCAGGAGGTGCCTCCTCTGGGTTACTGTCCTTTGAGACAAACCTGCTCCAGCATGGGCTCTCCTCAAGCTACAGGTCTCTCAGGAAATATCCTACGTCTCTGGTGTTGGTTCCTCCACAGACTGCAGGGCTTACCTTCTCCACCGTGATCTCCTCCATGGGCTGCAGGGAAAGACCTGCTCTACTGTGGTCTTCTCCACAGGCTGCAGGGGACTATCTGCTCTGGCACCTGGAGCACCTCCTCTCCCACCTTCTTCACCAACCTTGGTGTTTGCAGGGCTGTTTCTCACACTTGTTTCCCCTCACTCCTCTCCCCCTCTGGCAGGTGTGTCCTGTCTTAAATAGGCTTTCACAGAGGCTCCACCAGCTTCCCTGATGGGCTCAGTTTTGGCCAGTAGTGGGTCCATTCTGGAGCCAGCTGGAACCAGCTCTGTCTCATATGGATGCAGCCCCTGGCATCTTCTCACAGAGGCCACCTGGGAAGCCCCGCCCTCCCCTCCCCCCCTCAAATTTAGACATGGACACCAGCTGCTTCGGAAGTGATTGGCACTGAAGCACAGCTCCTCCTGGCACCCCGACTGCCAGTGCTGGGCTGGATGTTCAAAAGGAGGGTTCCCTCTACACATCATGCCACCGATGCCACATGGAGTAAGTGGGTCGCACTGGTCACACAACGAGCTCGAATAGGAAACCCCAGTCGCCCAGGAATCTTGGAAGTGATCACGGACTGGCCAGAAGGCAAAGATTTTGGAATGTCACCAGAGAAGGAGGTGGCACATGCTGAATAAGCTCCACCGTATAATAAACTGCCAGAAAATGAGAAGGAATATGCCCTGTTCACTGATGCGTCCTGTCATACTGTGGGAAAGCATCGAAGGTGGAAAGCTGCTGTGTGGAGTACTACACGAAGAGTTGCAGAAGCCACTGAAGGACAAGGTGAATCGAGTCAGTTTGCAGAGGTGAAAGCATCCAGCTGGCTTTAGATATTGCTGAGCGAGAGAAGTGGCCAGTGCTCTATCTCTATACCGACTCCTGGATGGTGGCGAATGCCCTGTGGGGGTGGTTACAGCAGTGGAAGCAGAGCAACTGGCAGCACAGAGGCAAACCCATCCTGGCTGCCAAACTGTGGCAAGATATTGCTGCCCAGGTAGAGAAGCTGGTTGTAAAGGTATGTCATGTAGATGCTCATGTACCCAAGAGTCAAGCCACTGAGGAACATCAAAACAACCAGCAAGTGGGTCAGGCTGCTAGGACTGAAGTGGCGCAGGTGGATCTGGACTAGCGACATAAAGGTGAATTATTCCTAGCTCGGTGGGCCCATGACACCTCAGGCCATCAGGGGAGAGATGCAACATATAGATGGGCTCGTGATTGAGGGGTGGACTTGACCATGGACACTATCGCACAAGTTATCCATGAGTGTGAAACATGCGCTGCAATCAAGCAAGCCAAGTGGTCAAAGCCTCTCTGGTATGGAGGACGATGGCTGAAATAGAACTATGGGGAGGCCTGGCAGATTGATTCGATCCCACTCCCACAGACCCGCCAAGGCAAGTGCCATGTGCTTACAATGGTGGAAGCAACCACCGGATGGCTGGAAACATATCCCGTGCCCCATGCCACCGCCCGGAACAATATCCTGGGCCTTGAGAAGCAAGTCTTATGGCGACATGGCACCCCAGAAAGGATTGAGTCAGACAATGGGACTCATTTCTGAAACAACCTAATAGACCCCTGGGCCAAAGAGCATGGCATTGAGTGGGTGTATCACATCCCCTATCACGCACCAGCCTCTGGGAAAATGGAATGGTACAAGGGACTGTTACAAACTACACTGAAAGCAATGGATGGTGGAACCTACAAAAACTGGGATACACATTTAGCAAAAGCCACCTGGTTAGTCAGCACTAGGGGATCCACCAATTGAGCTGGCCCTGCCCAGTCAAAACCCTTACGTACTGTAGAAGGGGATAAAGTTCCTGTGGTGCATGTAAAAAACATGCTGGGGCAGACAGTCTGGGTTACTCCTGGCAGTGCTCTTTCCCTCTCACCTCCAGGTACATCCATGGGCCCTGCTCCCTCCTCTGGAGGCCTGGGCATTTCCCAGTCTCCCTGCCCAGATGCAGGATCCTCCCCAGGGACAGAAACCTCCCTGGCATCATCATAGCCATCCACTGGGTCACCTCCGGGCAGGACAGGGACATCTGCAAGGAGAAGGGAGTTGGGGACAGTGAGAAGATATGTCCTGCAGAGCAGAGGACAGGAGGACGTGCAGGGACATGGGGCTCAGGCACTGGTGCTGGCAGCACCACAGGAGACCCTCGCCCGTGTCCTCCCCAACTCTAACGGGGACACTCAGTGACACCACTGTCCATCACATGTCTGCAGGGAGGAGGGATCAACCCCTCCCTGCCCCCCGTTACCTGGTGCTGACCCTGGACCATGCCCCTCCTTGCTGTCCCCGGGGTAGGGCTGCAGCTTGGTCAGGGATCCCTCTGAATCGGAGCCTGGAGAGAGGCGCAGCGGGTGTTATGGGAGTGCGCTCTGCTGACCTGGCTTGTGGTCAGTGCTGCTGGGGACGGGGACCCACAGAGCCAGGGCTGAGTGGGGAGGAGGGCTCAGGACTCACCCCGCTCCCCTGGGACAAACCCTGTCTCCAAGGGGCTCCCAAAGATGCCCCGGGACAGCCCCTGCCCTCACCCCTCAGGTGTCAGATGGGGCGCGAGGGCAGGCAGAGAGGGACTGTCCAGCCAGGGGGCTGCAGGGGGTCAGGCCTGGGCGGGGGCCAGTGGAAAGAGCGTTGTAGATGTGCCCCCCATGAGGGACCCACACCCACCTGAGCCGCTGAACCTCGCCTGCTTCTCCCACGCCGGGCTGTAACCGATCTCCTCATACACGGCCTCAGGGAAAGGCTCCCAAGCTCTCTCGGAGCCTGTGGACAGAGGCAGGGCTGGCCCAGGGCTGGGCAGAGAGGGGACGGGATCCCACTCTGCTCCTCCAGCCCTGTTCCCCTGGGACAGCCCAGGGCTGTCCCCACAGCACAGCCCCACTGCGCTATCCAGGCACCGCTGCCACTTCCGCAGTGAGGGCGATGTCCCCATGGAGATGCTCTGGGGCAGCAACACCCTCGTACCATCCCCTCAGACACAGCCCTTGTGCCCCTCTGGCCCCTGGGTCACGTCCTTGGTGCTGAGCTTGGAGCAGCTCCCACCTTTCCTCTCCTGCTGGAGCTGCCCCCTCTCTGCCCCATGCATCCATAGCATGGCCCCTGCCCTGCCCGGGGGAGGTCAGAGCTGGGCAGAGGAACAGCCCAGGGGCTTGAAACCATGCAGATGGACCCTGCTTCCCCACGCTCCTCCTGGCATCTCCCCTGACCCGGAGCCCCCTCCAGCACTGCCCAGAGAGCTGCCAGTGGAATGTCCTCATCTGTCTCCCCTCTGCTCCCATCCCCCCCCAGCCCAGCTCTGCCATTTCTCTCCTCGCCCCATCCCTAACTCCCCCCGTGACTGGACTCTCTCTACCCCCTGCTGCTGATGGCCCAGGCAGGGGTAGCACATGGGGCAGCACATGGGACAGCAGGCAGCACACACTCTTACCCGCCCAGCTCTGCCTGTACCACTCACTGACACCCCACAGCACCCCTGGCCTTGCCAGGAGGCATCTTCCCCTGGGACCGTGGGGGAAGGACCCACCTCTGCGCCCAGCCCTGGCGCTTCGCACTTGCCTGGCCAGGAGGGCCAGGAGCAGGCAGAGAAGGGCTCCCAGGATGATGCAGATGATGACGGGCAATGAGACTCTCCCGCTGCTGGTCGGACGTCCCCGGGTGGGATCTGCATGGCAGGAACACAGAAATAGTGGCACCAGGCCTGGGAGAGGTGGGGGGCTGGGACACCCCTCTCCTGGCCCCCATTCCACCGGGGGTAGAGAACCCCAGGAGTGAAGGATGTGGAAGCTGCCACCCTGCTGGGTAAATGACAGCCCTCCCCAACCCGCCATCCCACTGCTACCCCAGTGCCTCCTCCTGGGAGTTTCACATCCCGGCAAGGAGCCCCTTCCTTCTGGCTGTGGGTCACAGCCAGGCCCCGAGAAGACCCAGTACTGGTGGGGAGGACAGGTTACCTTCTTGAGGGGTCGGTGCTGCCGTCGTGGGTGCAGCTGCAGAGGAGGAGAAGGAGAGCTGGGCTGAGAGGGTGCGGGTGCAGGTACCAGGGAGCCTCCTCTCTGACATGCCGCGTGTGTGTGTGTGCAGACATCCCTGACACATCCCAGTAAGTGATGGCAAATCCCCTGGCACAGGCAGCCAGGGGCTGGGGTAGGCAGGAGAGGCTGGGCAGCAGGTCAGCACTGCCTGCACAGCGTTGTTGCCCTGTGGGATGGCTCTCATGGCATGACCCTGGAAGGGGAAAGAGGTGGCCATGGGCCACCCTGCTCTTCTGCCCAAGCCCAGTGCTCCTCCCTTCTCGGCAGCCCCTCTGCTTTGAGGGGCTTGTGTCTGCCAGGGGACACATTCCAAATGTCCCCGGCTGTCTTGGGCCCTTCCCCTCGGCTGTGGGTGGCCACGTGAGCTGCTCTCAGTGCCTCTGGCATGGGGGGACCTGGTCCTCAGTGCTGCCAGACAGCTCCTGCATGAACGGGAGGAGAAAGTTTGGAACCAACAGAGACTGCTGGGGCAGGGTGGGCATTCATCTCCCAGCCCCCGGCACTCCCCGAGGGTGGGCTGAGCCACATCAGGGGCCAGGCAGTGGCACCTTCCCTCTGGGCTTTCCTCAGGGACCAGGGACACCAGCAATCACAGTCCCAGCTCGGCAGTGTGACCGGCCACATCAGGCCCTGCTCCAGTACCCCCTTGTTTCCCTGAGGGCACAGCCAGGTCCCTTCCCCCACCCCGGCCACAAAGGTGGGGAACAAAGGGCTGGCCCCTTACCTGAACACGTCACTCCAGCATCCAAACGGTGATCACAGTACTGTCGATACTGTTCTTGGTTTGTGCAGTGAGACAGGGCAGACTCGGTGCCACGACAGCCAACACCAGCCAGCCAAATGGGGCCAGATCCTGGCCCAAATTCTCTATACTTGTGAGCTTGAAGAGCAGACCCACAGCCCAGCTGCTTACAAACCACTGCAGCATCGTTCATGTCCCAGTTGATACCACACACGGTTCCCCACTGGCCCTGTTGTTTCACCTCCACTCTCCCAGCACAGCGCCAGTCACTGTTGTCCAGCCTCACCTCCGCAGCCCCTTCAAACACCAACACGGGACCAGTCAGGAGAGTGCCGAGCCCCAGACTGCAGGTCTGGGAGTCCCCCCTGCCCGGGACGAGTCACAGGCACCCAGGTGGGAGCCCTTCCCCCTCCAGGCTCTCCCCAGGACAATGTGGGGATCCCTCCTCACCCCATGGGCTGCAAAGGGCTGGGGGTGCCCAGCAGCAGACCTGCTGGGCCATTCACCACCCCACAGCCAGTGGCACGTTCTCCCACCTCAACGGCCTCCAGCCCATGCCCACCTGCACACCATGCCGGGCCCTGCACAGGGCACCATCTCCTCCCTAGCCCAGCAACCCCTGTACAGCCCCGTACTCCCAGGTCGATTGACGTGAGCACCTTCTGCCCCTCATCTCAGTGGCACCTGCAAAGAAACCCCATTCCCAGAGGCACCCCGATGACCCCACTGGTACCTGCAGGCCCTGGGCTGTGGGACAAGGGAACCGGCACTTACCCCTGCACAGCTGCACCCAGAGCAGCAGCCACAGCACCAGGAGGGACAGGAGTCCCTCCGTCCCCATCCTGAGCCTCCTGCCCTGCTGGCACAGCCCTGCTGCACCCCACTCCCTGCCACGGCTCCTGGGGACTCACGGGGACAACGACGATGGGAGGGTAATATATCTCTGCAGATGCCGACCCAGCTGCAGGAGGAGCCAATCGAAGCAGCAGCACCTTTTTAGACGTTATCGGGAGCTATCTCCCCTCCGACACAGCCCAGCCCTCCAATGAACTTCTCCAGCGCCGTTCATGACCATATATGAGGGACATATATGTCCCACTGCGGCTGTCACGGTTGCTGCGATGGGGGATCATCACGGGACAGGGCTGAGTGTGTGGGGGGAAATGGGTCTGTCACCCCTTGCACCCTGCTGCGGGGACTGGGAGCACTGAGCATCTCCTACGCTGGGCTCATCCAAGAACCAGGTGTCCAGCTGTCCCCGAGCCGTGGGAACCATGGAGCTGGGACTGCACTGGGGTCTGTGTCCGGATGGAAAGGAAACAGCCCCTGCCCCTGCTACAGACCCCGCTGTGCTGGGAGCAGCAGCCGGGAAAGCTCCTTGGCCAGGCCAAGAGCTCCATCCCAGGAGTGCTGGCTGGCCCGTCCCTGCCCGCAGAGCCCCACGGTGGGTCCCTCGCAGGAGCCGGAGCTGGGCCATGTCCCTGCCCTGGCAGCAGACATGCAGCCCAGAGGCTCAGACGTCTCCCTGACTCTCAGCGTGTCACCGAGGGGCCGTTATTCCCCGCGGGCGCATTGGGAGCCGGAGCCCGCAGGTGCACAACCCACAGCCCACGTGACCTCGCAGCGCTCGCCGCGCTCCCCCCGCGGTGCCCGGGCAGGAAGTCTGTGGTTTCCTCCTGGCACCGTGCCCAGGCACATCCCTGCGGTGCCCCCGAGCCACCCCCACCCCGACTGCTCCAGCCAGGGCTGCAGGGGCTGCTCCTTCGGCCTCGCAGACATACGGCCGGGCAGCTCCCACCCCCCAGGATGCCCCTCCAATGCCCACGGCCACTCTGCACCGAGCCCCACGACCATGGGGTGCCATCGGTGATGTGACCTCACTCCCTCCTACTGCCACCCCTGTGTGCTCGGGGGTTATACTGACGGTGACCTCACACCCTCCAACTTCTGCTGCTCTGTGCTCATGAGTTACACTGTCACACACGGGTGTGTGCTGTGGACGGGCTTCTGCCAACGATGGTTCTTCCAAAAAGCCGTATTTGGGTGGGGTATAAAGATTATTTTGATGCCATCAGAAGCACCCACACAGGCCATATGCCTGCTCTTGGCCTAAAAGCTACTCCAGCACCAGTGAAATCACAAGCTCGTACACAAGCCATGTGCACGCTCCTGGCCTATCGGCCACTCAGCCACAGGTGATGTCATAGCATCTATCCCTGCCATGGGCCTGCTCCTGGCCTATCAGGTATTCAGACACCAATGACCTTACAAATACCTACAGAAGCTATTGGTCTGCTCCTAACCTGTCAGCTACTCGGGCCCCAGTGACACAACAACAACCCGTACCACCCATGGGCCTGCTCCTGGCCTATCAGCTACTAGGGCAGCAGTGACTTCACAAGCAGCTACACAACCTATGTCCTCCTCCTGAACTATGAGCTCATTGGTCACAAATGACCTTGCAAACACCTACACAAGAAGGGTGCTTATCCCTGGCCTACCAGCTACTCAGGCACCACTGACATCACAAAGACATTCCCAAGCCATGGGCCAGCTCCTGGTCTATCATTACTTAGGCACTGGTGACCTCAGAAGCACACACACAAGCCATGGGCCTGCTCCTGGCCTGTCATCTACTCAGGCACCAGTGACCTCAGAAGCACCTATACAAGCCATGTACCTGGTCCTGGCCTATCAGCTACTCAGCCAAAAGTGACATCACAAGGACATACCCAAGCTATATCTCTGCCTCTTGCCTTTCAGCTTCTCAGGCACCTACACAATCCATAGGCCTGTTCCTGGCCTACTAGCTACTCAGGCACTGGTGACCTCATGAGCATAGACACAAGCCATGCGCCTGATCCTGGCCTATCAGGTATTCAGCTGAGAGTGACCTCACAAGTATGTATCTGCTGTTTTGTCATGTACTTGCTGTTGAGGTACTCAGTCTCCAGTGACCTCACCAGCACCAATACAAGCAGTGTACCTGGTCCTGGCCTATCAGCTGCTTAGCCAAGAGTGACATCACACGTGCGTAGCCAAGCTCTGTCTCTCCCTCTTGCCTTTCGGCTACTCAGGCACCAGTGACCTCACAAGCTCCTACAAGAGCCCTGGACTTGCTGCTGGTCTATCCGCTACTCAGGCACCAGTGACCTGACCACCACATCTCCACCTCTTTGCTCTCTGCTTGCCTATGAGATACAAGGGAACAAGTGACCTCACAAGCTCCTACACAAACCATGAGCCTACTCTTGACTTATCAGGTACTCATGCAAGGAGTGACCTCACAAGCACATACCAACCTATTTGCTATGTGCTTGTCTTCTGGGGTGACCTCAGCTGACAGCTGCACCCCCACCCAGTCACTCTCTTCCTCCCTCCCCACAGGATGGGGGAGACAACTGGAAGGGCAAAAGCAAGGAAAAAAAACCCATGGGTCGAGATAAAGACAGTTTAATAAGTGGAGGGAAAAAAGAAAAGGAAAGAAGGGATGGAGAAGCAATCACTCACACCAGCAGACCGATGCCCAGGCAGTCTCCGAGCAATGGCTACTTTGCGGAAACTCCCCTCCAAGTTTTGCTGCTGACCAAGACGCAGTATGACATGGAATAGCTCTTTGTCCATTCGGGTCAGCTGTCCTGACTTTGTCCCCTCCTAACGACTTGCCCACCCCCAGCCTCCTCGCTGTGGGGGCAGAGTGAGAAACAGAGAAGGCCTTGACGCTAGGCCAGCACTGATCAGCAATCGCCCACGACATGAGTGTGTTCTCAACGCTGTTTTAGCCACCAGCGCAAAGCACAGCACCAGAGGGGCTGCTGTCAAGAAAATGAACTCCATCACAGCCAGACCCAGGACAATCTCCACCCCTTAGTCCATACTGTTTGCATCCTGCTCAGGTCCTGCAGTATTCAAAGCATTTCCATCAACCACCACCCCGCCCTTCCCCATCCCTTGACATGACACACACACAGACCGTACTGGGTTTGGCTGGAGTGGCTCAGGTGGACCTGCACAAGTCCCAGCCCACTCCTGATTTCTCCCACACTCAATCAGAGCTTTTTGAAACATTTGATCAGTTCATTGACCTAAGGACAAGGAAACACATATAGCACCAGCCTATGCCCCACAATGGTCTCACAGGTGGCTGTGAGATCCCCCCCAACTGTGGGGAAAGGGAGCTCCCCACCACCACCCTTCCTCTCTGTGTGGTTGCTTTCAGCTTCAGGGAGTTAAAAACTCTCCCGCCTTCCAGCCGTTTGTCTCAGTGTCTCTTTAGCCAACTCTTTCATTGTCTTTCTATCCGTCCTTTCCTATCCTAGGGGGGTTTCCCGAACCGGGGAGCCTCAGAGGGAGCCGAGGGACCCGCCAGGAGCCGGCAGCTCGTGCGAGAGCGGCTGACGAGACCTGGGCGGGGCCAGGAGCCACAGCGGCATATAAAAAAGCCCCTGGGGAGTGCCAGCGACCTGGACCGCGGCGAACAGGGCGGGCAAACAGGGCGCAGCGTGTCAGGAAGGGCGCGGCGCGGCAGTTCGCGCAGGCAGGGCGTGCAGGCAGGGCGCTGAAGCTCCGCCGGCTCGACGGGGGAAGCAATGGTGTCCACCCGGCAGAAAGCCATGGCCGCTCCAAGCCTTGCACCCGCCACAGCTGTCGCAGCTTCCCAGACGGAGCTGTGGTGGGAACACGCTGCCACCCAGGTGTCAGGCTGCAGGGTGTGCCCTACTCTGACACCAGCACCGGGCAACAGCAGCAGCAAGCACGCCTGTGGGAGGTGTGCCCAGGTAGAGGAACTCCTCCGCCTGGTGACAGAGCTCCGGCAGGAGGTGAGCAGGTTGAGGAGTATCAGGGAGTGCGAGAGGGAGATCGATGACTGGACTCGCACCCTGCCCTCCCTGAGACAGGCGCAACAGGCAGCCAAGGTGCTTGTCGCGGGGGACTCCCGATCCCAATCCTCTCCCTGCACGGCTGAACGCAGGGACATAGGGGACAGGGGACAGTGGCAACTAGTGCCTCCCCGGCGAGGCAGGCGTGTCTCCTCTGCACCTACCCCACCTCCGCAGGTGCCCTTGCACAATAGGTACAAGGCCCTGCCACTGGAACCAAACAATGACAAGGCTGATGGTTCAGCCAGCCTGGAGGTGCCGCCGAGGACTAGTCAGCCTAGGGCCTGCATCAAAACTGCCCCCACAAAGGAAAACAAGAGACAGGTCGTTGTCATAGGTGACTCCCTTCTGAAAGGAACAGAAGGGCCCATATGCAGACCGGACCCACTGCTTAGGGAAGTCTGCTGTCTCCCGGGGTCCCAGGTCAAGGATGTGAGGAGGAAGCTTCCCACCCTAGTAAGGCCCTCAGACTACTATCCCCTGTTGATCTTCCAGGTAGGCAGCGATGAGGTGGCAAAAAGAAGTCCCGGGGCAATCAAGAGGGACTTCAGGGCCTTGGGGCGACTGGTTAAGGGATCAGGAGCACAGGTAGTGTTCTCCTCTATCCCTCCAGTTCTGGGGAAGGATGAGGGAAGAAACTGGAGGAGCCAGCAGATCAACACCTGGCTCCGAGCCTGGTGTCACCGGCAGGACTTCGGGTTCTTTGACCACGGGTTGGTTTACATGGCACCAGGCCTGCTGGCGGCAGATGGGGGGCACCTGTCCCAAAGGGGGAAAAGGATCCTAGCACAGGAGTTAGCAGGGCTCACTGAAAGGGCTTTAAACTAGATTTGAAGGGGGAAGGGGATAAAACCAGGCTTGCTAGAGAGAAGCCAATGAATGAGGGATGGCGTGCCAGCAAGGCCCTTCGGTCAGCCGTCTCAGATGAGGTAGGACAGAGAGACCCGTGCAGCAGCAGGGACACAGGGGTCATTGATCAGCTAGGAACCACGGAAATACCTGAGATGGGACATGTAGGGAGTAGGGCTTCTCCCACCACAAAGGTGACAGGATCATTAGCCCAGCTGGAGTGCATCTACACGAATGCAGGGAGCATGGGCAACAAACAGGAGGAGCTTGAGGCTATTGTGAAAGGGGAAAACTATGATATAGTTGCCATCACGGAAACATGGTGGGATGACACGCACAACCGGAGTGCCGCGATGGACGGCTATAAACTCTTTAGAAGGGATAGGCAAGGAAGGAGAGGCGGTGGGGTAGCCCTCTATGTTAAGGAGAGTCTGGACTGCCTTGAGCTCGAGGACGGTGATGTGAGGGTTGAGTGCCTATGGGTAAGAATCAGGGGGAATGCCACCAAGGCAGACGTCGTGGTGGGAGTCTGTTACAGACCACCGAACCAGGACGAGGAGGCAGATGAAGTATTCTACAGGCAGCTGGGAGAAGCCTCACGATTGCTAGCCCTTGTTCTCGTGGGGGACTTCAACTTGCCAGATGTCTGCTGGAAATACAATGCAGCAGAGAGGAAAGAGTCCAGGAGGTTCCTGCAGTGTGTGGAAGATAACGTCCTCACACAGCTGGTGAGGGAGCCCACGAGGGAAGGCGCCCCGCTGGACCTGTTGTTTGTGAACAGAGAAGGTCTTGTGGGTGATGTGACGGTCGGAGGCCGTCTTGGGCACAGTGACCACGAAATGATAGAGTTTTCGATTCTCAGAGAAGTAAGGAGAAGGGTCACCAGAACTGCCACCTTGGACTTCCAGAGGGCAGACTTTGGCCTGTTTAGGAGTCTGGTTGGCAGAGTCCCTTGGGAGGCAGTCCTGGAGGGCAAAGGAGTCCAGGAAGGCTGGACATTCTTCAAAAGAGAAATCTTAAAGGTGCAGGAGCAGACCGTCCCCATGAGCCGAAAGATGAGCCGGCGGGGAAGAAGACTGGCCTGGCTGAGCAGAGAGCTCCGGCTGGAACTTAGGAAAAAAAAGAGAGTCTACAACCTTTGGAGGAAGGGGCAGGCAACTCAGGAGGACTACAAGGATGTTGTGAGGTTATGTAGGGAGAAAATTAGAAGGGCCAAGGCCCAGCTAGAACTTAGTCTGGCTACTGCCGTAAAAGACAACAAAATGTCCTTCTACAAATACATTAACAATAAAAAGGGGGCTAAGGAAAATCTCCCTCCTCTATTGGATGCGGAGGGAAACTTAGTGTCAAGGGACAAGGAAAAGGCTGAGGTGCTAAATGCCTTCTTTGCCTCTGTCTTTAACAGTAAGGGAAGTTGCTCTCTGGGCACCCAGCCCCCTGAGCAGGAAGACAGGGATGGGGAGCAGAATGAAGCCCCCGTAGTCCAAGGGGAAATGGTCAGTGACCTGCTACGCCACCTAGACATGCACAAGTCTATGGGGCCGGATGGGATCCACCCAAGGGTGCTGAAGGAGCTGGCAGAAGTGCTCACCAAGCCACTCTCCATCATTTATCAGCAGTCCTGGCTAACTGGGGAGGTCCCAGTTGACTGGAGGCTGGCAAATGTGACGCCCATCTACAAGAAGGGCCGGAAGGAGGATCCAGGGAACTATAGGCCTGTCAGCCTGACCTCGGTGCCCGGGAAGGTTATGGAGCAGATCATCTTGAGTGCCATCACGCGGCATGTATGGGACAACCGGGTGATCGGGCCCAGTCAGCATGGGTTTATGAAAGGCAGGTCCTGCCTGACCAACCTGATCTCCTTCTACGATATGGTGACCCACCTAGTGGATGAGGGAAAGGCTGTGGACGTTGTGTACCTGGACTTTAGTAAAGCCTTTGACACCGTCTCCCACAGCATCCTCCTGGAGAAACTGGCTACCCATGGCTTGGATGGGCGTACTCTGCGCTGGGTAGGAAACTGGCTGGATGGCTGGGCCCAAAGAGTTGTGGTAAATGGAGTTAAATCTGGTTGGCGGCCAGTCACAAGTGGTGTTCCCCAGGGCTCAGTACTGGGGCCAGTCCTGTTCAATATCTTTATCAGTGATCTGGACGAGGGGATCGAGGGCACCCTCAGTCAGTGTGCAGATGACACCAAATTGGGAGGGAGTGTTGATCTGCTGGAGGGCAGGCAGGCACTACAGCGGGACCTGGACAGGCTGGATCGATGGGCCAAGGACAATGGTATGACATTCAAAAAGGCCAAGTGCCGGGTCCTGCACTTGGGACACAGCAACCCCAGGCAACGCTACAGGCTTGGGGGGGAGTGGCTGGAAAGCTGCCCAGCGGAAAAGGACCTGGGGGTGTTGGTCGACAGCCAGCTGAATATGAGCCAGCAGTGTGCCCAGGTGGCCAAGGCCAACGGCATCCTGGCCTGTATCAGAAATAGTGTGGCCAGCAGGAGTAGGGAAGTGATCATCCCCCTGTACTCGACCCTGGTGAGGCCGCACCTCGAGTACTGTGTTCAGTTTTGGGCCCCTCACTACAAGAAAGACATTGAAGTGCTGGAGCGTGTCCAGAGAAGGGGAACGGAGCTGGTGAAGGGTCTAGAGCACAAGTCCTATGAGGAGCGGCTGAGGGAACTGGGGATGTTTAGTCTGGAGAAAAGGAGGCTGAGGGGAGACCTTATCGCTCTCTACAACTACCTGAAAGGAGGTTGTAGAGAGATGGGGGTCGGACTCTTCTCCCTAGTAACAGACGACAGAACAAGAGGAAACGGCCTCAAGTTGCACCAGGGGAGGTTTAGATTGGACATTCGTAAAAATTTCTTCACCGCAAGGGTTGTCGGGCATTGGAACAGGCTGCCCAGGGAGGTGGTGGAGTCCCCATCTCTGGAGGTATTCAAAAGACATTTAGACGAGGCCCTAAGGGATATGATTTAGTGGGGGACTTGGTAGTGATAGGTTAATGGTTGGACCCGATGATCTTGGAGGTCTCTTCCAACCAGAACAATTCTATGATTCTATGATTCTATGATTCTATGATCTCAGGACTGGTGAGGAGACGGGAGGAAGGTGATGTACAGACCAGGAGGGGCACCCCATGGGGCGACCGTGCAATGGCCTGCCTTGCTGCTTGCAGGGGCAAACCTGCGCTCCCAGAGAAATGCTGGGGCCCCTGGAGCTGCGGGAGATGCCTGGTCCCTGTCCCCGGAGAGCACGGGCTATGATGATGCTGAAGAGGTGTCTCTGGCGCATCCCCCTGAGGACACAAAGGCTGTGACACCAGAGCTCAGCACAGAAGGGTCCCTGAGCCCCAGGCCAGGAGAGCCCGTCCCTGCCGTGGGGCTGGGTGCAGCCAGGAGGGAGGAGAGGTCTGTGCAGCTGGGAGAGCCATGAGCACCAGGGAACCGTCTCCCTTTTCCCACGGGCAGCAGAAACAGCCCGGCATTCCCTCTTTTTATTCCCCTGGTTTTGTGCCGTGCCTCCATGTTTGTTGGTATTAAAAGCCTTTGGGGGGTTGAGCCAGAGCTGGTGCTTGCCTGCCCAGGTGTCGGGGTGTCTCCCTGAGGGTGACTGGGGGGAGCAGAACACACAGACATGGCAGTGGGGAAGGGGCACGTCTCAGGGACAGCAGGCTCAGGGTCAGGCTGTGGGGCTGTGCGAGCCCATGGTCCCTGGGGAATATTCCTGCTGACAGAGACATTTCCATCCTGCCAGCCAGTTTCCAGCAAAAATGGCTCTCTGCCAGGTCCTGTGATGCACCCCAGTGGGAGCGCCCATCTCCTCACACCCAGGGTTGCCCAGTTGCTCTTCCCCCAGGCCCTGCCTGGGCCACGCTGGTCCCACAGCGCCGAGGCCACGACAGAGCTGCCGTGTTGGTGTGAGCCCTGGGCTGTGGCCCCACGGAAGTGAGCCCTAAGGTGGTCACGGTGCCCTGGACACCCCGTCCAGCCCCAGGGGTATCATGGCCCGTGGATCACCTCCCACAGTGGTTGGGAGGCAGCTCTGCTCCCCACTGCCCTGGCACAGGGTGCAGAGCCACTTGCTGGGGCACACGGGGCTGGGATTGCCCCTTCGCTGGCTCTGCCAGGACCCCAGTCTCCATGGGCTGTTCCTGCTGCCTTGGGCCCTCGCAGACCCCAAGCACTGCTGCAAGATCCCCAGAGCTGTCTCCTTCCTGGGCAGGGCTGTAAGGCCCCACGGCAGCCCTGGGACCCCCTCCTGCTGCTGCGCTCCAGCCCCCAGCCCTGCCCTCCTGCTGCCTCGCCAGGGTGTCAGTGGGGGTTTGTGTCGGGGCAGCACCTGTGTGCAGGTGTGGGGGGATGGGAGCAGGGGCAATGGGGGGACCTTTCCCTCAGCGCTGTGGGAGGCAGAGGAGGGAGAGGCCAGAGAGAAGCGGAAGGATCCCCATGAGCTGTGGACTGGTGCCCAAAGCCGCCATCCAGCCCCTGGCCTGCAAAAGGGCCTGCCTGGGAGGGTGCTCACGTGGGCACAGTTCCATGCAGAGGGTATTTTGTGTCCCTCCCCTAAAGCAGGCACTGCCGGGACCTGCGCCAGGGTCCCTCTCCCTGGGCTGGGGCTTTCACCTGCCCCAGCTCCCATGGGCAGAGAAACCTCTCACGCAGGAGCCAGGCAGGGAGAAGGGTTTGACACTTGGGCAGGAACCTGGAGCCCAAACTGCCCTCCCTGCTCCCACTGGTGGGTCTCCACACCCCTCCGCCTCTTCCCCAATGGGCTTCTCTGCTGCAGGCTGGAAGGTACGTTGGGTGTCCATGGCAGGGCTCCCTGTGGGGATAAGGGACAGCTGGGTAGCACTGCTGTCCTGGTTGCGGCTGGGATAGGGTTAATTTTCACCAGAAGCTGGCCGGGGTCTATTCTATACCATGTAATGGTCACGCTCACTATTTAGAGGGGGGTTGACTGGAGGGGAGGGATTGCTGCTCGGGAGGGGGCTGGGCATCGGGCTCAGGGCGGGAGCGACCTGTCCGGAAAGCACCGCTAAGTACACGCTGTTGTTGTTATTGTTGGGGTTTCTCGTTTGTTTGTTCTCTTTCCCTTTGTTGTTTGGTTAAACTGTTGTTGTTGTTAACCCACGAGTTTTTGCTTTTCTTCCTCCCAATTCTCTCCCTGTCCCACCGTGGGGCAGGGGGGGGGGGAGCGAGCGACCGCGTGGCTCAGCCTCCGGCTGGGGCTAAACCACGACAGTCATTTTTGGCGCCCAACGTGGGGCACAACAACAGCACTTTTGTATTAAGTGTGCTCTAGCTGTAGTAGTTACTAAGTGACAAGCTCCTGCACAGGTCAAAAAAAAAAAAGTTTGCTGGCTGCATTGTTTATCTCTTTTGGCAACATGTTAATGTGAATGTGGTTTGTCCTGGCACTGACGGTCTCAATGTCCTGGGGGAGCTATCTGGTGGAGAGGATGAGGGAATACATCATCTCCCTCTCCCTACCCAGGATTAATGTGGACAGGTTTATTACACAGGCTCCTGAGGTCCTTACTCACCCTTGTGTGAACTGCTTAGTACTACTTACTAATACTGTTGGCATATTATGGGGTTTGTGGAATCTGGTCATGTCCTGGTGGAAGAGAAGACAACTTTTGGGTGAGGCTATATTGAAGCGTGACCTGAGGCAGCTGGTCCCAGGGTGGCAGGGTGTGTGGAAGGACTTGGGCAGGTTCCTAGGGCGGTTAACACCTCCCATAGCCTGGGACTTTACACCTGAACAAGTGAGCAACCCTAGCAAACTGACACGCCACCTGATGGAAGGGTGCCTTGCCTATCCCAATGAGAACCACCAGCTTCTAGCGTTGTACTGGGGCCTGGCTTGTGCCTATCGAGCCGCAGTTCAGCATTCCCAGAGGACTCCGGTTGAGGCAGGGACCCAAACTGCACCTGAGGACATCATGGTTGAGATAGGGACCCAAACAACACCACCAACTACAGTAATTGCCCCAGTAGTTAAAAAGAAACAATGGACAAGGAGAACAACGGGTCCTTATCCTCGATTAGTAAGGGAAAAGGAAGAAGAGGAAGGGTCGGATCACGAAGCCGGTCCTTCGACAAGGACATCAGAGGAAGGAGTGAGAGAATTCCGACAGGAATCAGAAACTACCCGGTCCCTGACCTCAGCAGAACTTGGAGACATGCGGAAAGATTACAGCCGCCAGCCAGGTGAGCGGATTGCTGCCTGGCTGCTCTGATGCTGGGATAGCGGGGCCGACAGTCAGCACTTGGAAGGCAAGGAAGCCCAACAGCTGGGATCCCTTGCTAGGAACCGGGGAATTGAGAGAGGAATTGGAAAAGAGGCAGCAATTTGCAGTCTCTGGAGACGGCTCCTCTCAAGTGTGAGGGCAAGGTATCCATTCAAGGAAAATCTTGTGAACTCCCCAGGAAAGTGGACCACTGCAGATGAAGGCATCCAGTACCTGAGAGAATTAGCGGTACTGCAAGTCATCTACAGGGATCTAGACAATGATGAGGTCTCCAAAGATCCAGACGATGTCCTGTGCACACGGGCTATGTGGAGAAAGGTGATTCAGAGTGCCCCAGCATCATATTCTAACAGCCTGGCAGCGATGTATTGCCCGGATATTGATACGCCAACTGTGGAGAGAGTGTCGTCTTGGCTCCAAAACTTGGAAGAAAATCTCTGTACCTCCTCATCCCTACGGGCCAGTGCCTTGGCTATCAGGAGTGCCCCAAGAAATCAGTCCTCTCCTGCCTCGGTCGGAGGGAAAGGGAGCCCCAGATGCACGCCGCGTGGAGCACTCTGGTTCTTCCTGTGTGACCAGGGGGAGGACATGAGGAAGTGGGACGGTGAACCCACCTTTAAGCTGGAAGCCCGTGTACGTGAACTGAGAGGGAAGACAGCTCTTAAGAAGGGGCCACCCAGGAAGTCTGTCAGCAGAGTTGCTGTAGAGATGCACGAAGGCAATCAGCGATTTCCCAAACAGAGAAGAACTGAAATCACCTCCCTTGATCCTGAGGAGGGGCCTTCTGGTCTGGCGCTGCAAGGTTCAGACAGGGAATACTCTGACGAGG
Source organism: Phoenicopterus ruber ruber (assembly GCA_009819775.1). Classification (NCBI taxonomy): domain Eukaryota; kingdom Metazoa; phylum Chordata; class Aves; order Phoenicopteriformes; family Phoenicopteridae; genus Phoenicopterus; species Phoenicopterus ruber. The sequence goes on along the minus strand of WNMK01000049.1, from coordinate 381,639 downwards.
AACAGGAATAGAGGGTCCCTGCCTTCGGCCAGGAGGAGGAAAGGGATGACCGGGTATACTGGACTGTGTGGGTTCGATGGCCTGGCACATCAGACCCACAGAAGTATAGGGCTTTAGTAGACACCGGTGCACAGTGTAGTCTGATGCCATCAGAACATAGGGGCACAAAATCCATCTGGATCTCAGGAGTGACAGGGGGATGCCAAGAATTGTCAGTATTGGAGGCTGAGGTGAGCTTAACAGGGGACAAGTGGGAAAAGCATCCCATTGTGACCGGCCCAGAGGCCCCTTGTATCCTTGGCATAGACTACCTCAGGAGAGGGTACTTCAAGGACCCAAAGGGATACCGATGGGCTTTTGGTGTAGCCACGGTGAATGCAGAGAAGACCAAACAGCTATCATCTACCCTGCCTGGCCTCTCAGAAGATCCCTGCGTTGTGGGATTGCTGCGAGCTGAAGAACAGAAGGTACCAATTGCTACCAGGACGGTGCACCGGTGGCAATATCGCACTAACAGAGACTCCCTGGCTCCCATCCATGAGCTGATTCATCAACTGGAGAGCCAAGGAGTCATTAGTAAGACTCATTCACCTTTTAATAGTCCTATATGGCCAGTACGGAAATCTAATGGGGAATGGAGACTAACAGTGGACTATCGTGGCCTGAATGAAGTCATGCCACCACTGAGTGCTGCCGTGCCGGACATGCTAGAACTTCAGTATGAACTGAGTCCAAGGCAGCCAAGTGGTATGCCACCATTGATATTGCCAATGCGTTCTTCTCCATCCCTTTGGCAGCAGAGTGCAGGCCACAGTTTGCTTTCACTTGGAGGGGTGTCCAGTACACCTGGAATCGACTGCCCCAGGGGTGGAAACACAGCCCTACCATTTGCCATGGGCTGATCCAGACTGCACTGGAAAAGGGTGGAGCTCCAGAACACCTGCAATACATTGATGACATCATTGTGTGGGGCAACACAGCAGAAGAGGTTTTTGAGAAAGGGGAAAAAATAATTCAAATTCTTCTGAGAGCTGGCTTTGCCATAAAACGAGGGAAGGTCAAAGGACCTGCACAGGAGATCCAGTTCCTAGGAATAAAATGGCAAGATGGACGTCGTCAGATTCCAACAGATGTGATCAACAAAATAGCAGCTATGTCTCCACCAGCTAACAAAAAGGAGACCCAAGCTTTCTTAGGCGTTGTGGGTTTCTGGAGAATGCATATTCCAAATTACAGTTTTACTGTAAGTCCTCTCTATCACGTGACCCGAAAGAAGAATGATTTCACATGGGGCCCTGAGCAACGACAAGCCTTCGAACAAATTAAACAGGAGATAGTTCATGCAGTAGCCCTTGGGCCAGTCCGGGCAGGGCAAGATGTTACAAATGTGCTCTACACCGCAGCCGGGGAGAACGGCCCTACCTGGAGCCTCTGGCAGAGAGCACCAGGGGAAACTCGAGGTCGACCCCTGGGGTTTTGGAGCCGGAGATACAGAGGATCCTAGGCCCGCTACACTCCAACTGAAAAAGAGATTTTGGCAGCATATGAAGGGGTTCGAGCTGCTTCGGAGGTGGTTGGTACTGAAGCACAGCTCCTCCTGGCACCCCGACTGCCGGTGCTGGGCTGGATGTTCAAAGGGAGAGTCCCCTCTACACATCATGCAACTGATGCCACATGGAGTAAGTGGGTCGCACTGATCACACAACGAGCTCGAATAGGAAACCCCAGTCACCCAGGAATCTTGGAAGTGATCACGGACTGGCCAGAAGGGAAAGATTTTGGAATGTCGACAGAGGAAGAGGTGACACGTGCTGAAGAGGCCCCACCATATAATGAACTACCAGAAGATGAGAAGGAATATGCCCTGTTCACTGATGGGTCCTGTCGTATTGTGGGAAAGCATTGAAGGTGGAAAGCTGCTGTATAGAGTCCTACACGAAGAGTTGCGGAAGCCACTGAAGGACAAGGTGAATCGAGTCAGTTTGCAGAGGTGAAAGCCATCCAGCTGGCTTTAGATATTGCTGAGCGAGAGAAGTGGCCAGTGCTCTACCTCTATACCGACTCCTGGATGGTGGCGAATGCTCTGTGGAGGTGGTTACAGCAATGGAAGCAGAGCAACTGGCAGCGCAGAGGCAAACCCATCTGGGCTGCCAAATTGTGGCAAGATATTGCTGCCCGGCTAGAGAAGCTTGTTGTAAAAGTACGTCACATAGATGCCCACGTACCTAAGAGTGGGGCCACTGAGGAACATCAAAACAACCAGCAGGTGGATCAGGCTGCTAGGATTGAAGTGGCACAGGTGGATCTGGACTGGCGACATAAAGGTGAATTATTCCTAGCTCGGTGGGCCCATGACACCTCAGGCCATCGGGGAAGGGATGCAACATATAGATGGGCTCGTGATCAAGGGGTGGACTCACAGGTTATCCATGAGTGTGAAACATGCACTGCAATCAAGCAAGCCAAGCGGTCAAAGCCTCTCTGGTATGGAGGACGATGGCTGAAATAGAAATATGGGAAGGCCTGGCAGATTGATTCGATCCCACTCCCACAGACCCGCCAAGGCAAGCACCATGTGCTCACAATGGTGGAAGCAACCACGGGATGGCTGGAAACATATCCCGTGCCCCATGCCACTGCCCGGAACACCATCCTGGGCCTTGAGAAGCAAGTCTTATGGCGACATGGCACCCCAGAAAGGATTGAGTCAGACAATGGGACTCATTTCCGAAACAACCTCATAGACACCTGGGCCAAAGAGCATGGCCTTGAGTGGGTGTATCACATCCCCTATCATGCACCAGCCTCTTGGAAAATGGAACAGTACAATGGACTGTTAAAAACTACACTGAAAGCAATGGGTGGTGGAACCTTCAAAAACTGGGATACACATTTAGCAAAAGCCACCTGGTTAGTCAACACTAGGGGATCCACCAATTGAGCTGGCCCTGCCCAATCAAAACCCTTACGTACTGTAGAAGGGGATAAAGTTCCTGTGGTGCATGTAAAAAACATGCTGGGGAAGACAGTCTGGGTTACTCCTGCCTCAGGCAAAGGCAAACCCATCCGTGGGATTGCTTTTGCGCAAGGGCCTGGATGCACTTGGTGGGTGATGCAGGAGGATGGAGAAGTCGGATGGGTACCTCGAGGAGATCTGATTTTAGGTGAAAATAGCCAATAGTGTGAACTGTATGATGTTAATCACTGTCACATATTGTATATAATCATTTATATAATATGTATATTGTATATAATCATGTATATCATCATATAGTATACTGTAGATAATCATTCCTATAGTTGTCTTCTATATAAAAGGTATTACAGTAAGAATCACCTGAATCAATGAAGAGCAAACTCTGATGAAACCGAGCAAAGTGCAGCAGTGATGGAATCAGAATGGGCTTCAAAAACTGGCACACAGTTGAGACTGACATCTTGGTATGTGCCCTGATCAATACCAGCTGGGACATTTATGTCAATCAAAATCAAAAAATAAAGACAGATAATGAAGAAAATAAAACTCATTTACGAGTCCTACGTGAAGCAGGACGAGAACAAACTTTTGATGCTTTAAAATTGCCTAACGCCAAGGTTTCCTAATATTGCTCAACGGGCACAAAAACTTATTTATAATAATCTTAACAGTAATATTATTCACTTTTGTTGTCTTTTATGTGAGCAGTAAATGTTGTCTTTCTCTTTGTAACACGATGATCCCAAGTATTAAGTAAATAGGTCCTGATGGACAAAAGAAGAGGAGGGTCTGTGAAAGGCAAGATGCCAACTGCAGTACGACCGGCTTAGAAGAATGAACGCTACCTGAGACCAGGAGCTTTTGCCTCGGCGTCCATATGACTCCAAGATCCAACCTGAGCCAGCTCTTGACAGCTGAGAAACCCCAAACCAAGGACAAAACAAGAGAAGATTTACCCTTCAATGAAACCAGGCGTATAACCACGGCCAAACCCGCAACCGACCAGAATCCAGGATAAACCCCCGCCCCTGCACGGCACATCCGTTTAGAACAATGCAGACTGACACACCACTGACCACTCGTCTGCACCACCTGCACGGGACAAGCGTGTCCTGACAACTCCGTACCCGTTTCACGAGCAATAGTAACTGATTAGCCCACCCCTTAACATGAGGGATTTGATTGGTCTGCACAACTGTACTGTAACTTACATCAACTCCGAGGTAACATATCTAAACCCTGTTTGGTGGCACCAGGAGGTGGAGGAGGAGGAAGCAAAAAGGGGCAACAGGAAGAGGAAGAAGAAGCAAGAGGTGGCAACTGGAAGAGAAGTCCCTAAAGGGCAACAGGAGGCAACAGGAGGCAAGAAGAGCAAACAGGAGGAGAAGGAGGAGGGAAAACCAGGAGGTAAAAGGAGGAAGAGAAGGAGAGGCAAGGGAGGCTACAGGAGGAAAAGGGAGAAGTAGAAGGTGGCAACAGGAGGCAACAGGAAGAGGAGGAGGAGAATGCAACAGGAGGCAACAAGAGGTAAAAGGAGGAGGAGGCAAAACCTGGAGAAGGAAAACGAGACAACAGTAGGCAAGAGGAGGAAGAGAAGGTAAAGGAGGAGATGGGAACGGGAAGCAACAGGAGGTGGAGGAGGAGGAGGCAAAATGAGGCAACAGGAGGAAGCAAGAGCAAACAGGAGGAGGAGGAGGAGGAGGAAAAACCAGGAGGCCAGAGGAAGAAGAGCAGGAAGAGGCAAGAGGAGGCTACAGGAGGAAAAGGGAGAAGTAGAAGGAAGAGGCAAGAGGAGGTAACGGGAGGAGGAAGACGAGGAAACAGGAGAAGGAGGCAACTTAAGGCAACAGGAGGACGAGGCAAAAGGGTGTGACAAAGGGCAAAGGATGAAATAAGAAGAGGAGGAGGAAGAGCCAACAGGAAGCAATAACAGGCAACAGGAAGAGTAAGATGCAAGGGGAGGCAAAAGGAGGAGAAGAAGGAGGAAGAGGCCAGAGGACACAACAGGAGAAGGAGGCAACAGGAGGCAACTTAAGGCAACAGGAGGAGGAAGAATAAAAAGAAACAGGAGGCAACCGGAGGCAGAAGGTGGCAAGAGGAAGAGGAGGAGGAGGGAACAGGAGGCAACGGGAGGAAAAAGGGGGCAATGGAAGGAGGAGGGAAAAGGAGGCAACAGAGGAGGAAGAGGAGGAAGAGGAAACAGGAGGCAACAGGAGGGACCAGGAAGAGGAGTAGAAGGCAAGAGTAAGCAACATGAGGCAACAGGAGGAAACAGGAGGCAAAAGGAAGCAAGGGGAGGCAACAGAAGGAGGAGGAGGAGGAGGATTCAACATGAGGAAAGAGGAGGAGGAGGAAGAGGAGGAGAAGGAGGAGGAAAAGGAGGAGGAGGAGAAGGAGGAAGAGGAGGAGACAACAGGTGGAAAATTGAGGAGGAGGCCAAAGGAAGCAACAGGAGGCACCAAGAGGGGGAGGATGCAATAGGAATTACCAGGATGGTAAGGAGGAGAAGGCAACAGGAGGCAACAGGAAGAGGAGGGGGAGGAGGACGAAACACCCCTATATTCCCTCTAGATTTTAAGTACATCAAAACTCAGGGATGGAGCACATGCCATGTCTGTTTGTCTTCAGCCATTCAGAAAATCCAGGCCTATTGCTGAAGTCGTTACTCACAGGAGTCCACATCACGGCCATCGCTCATCTCAGGAACAGAGGGGAAAGCTCTGGATGACAAAAGATGTCAGGACGCGCTCCAGAAAAAAAGAGAAGATCAGTGCAAGAAGATCCCCGTCACCTAATTGCAAAGAAATAATTCCCACTCAATGAAATTAGCACCCAAAACGAAACACAGAGAACAGCATCCGCCATCAGAACTGTTTCAGTGGTAGTTTTACCTGCTGCAGAGCTGCAGGCTGACGACCTTACCCTCACTGTCACAGGGCCCCAATTATCAGCCATTACCAAGCCCCTTTTGAAACACTCCACTGCACGTCACCTTCTCTGAAGAGGACCTGCTGCTCACCCATTGCCTGCGGTAGCAGCAGAGCCCTCTGGCTCTCCAGCCCACACTTTCCCACCTTGTCTGCAGGAGTGACTGGCTTTCAGCTGCTACTTCAACGGCTCTCTGGGCCGTGCTCCTTTTCTGTCTCGCTTCCCGCTCTATCAGGCAGGGTGGGCTTCTTGTCATTCTAGGCTGAGCCCAACTTCTCAGGAGGGGGACGACACTGCTGTCCCATTGCTTGCCTATTTTAGCATATGGAAAAGACATTGGGATTAGCAAACAATAACTCTACCCACAGCCCGTATCTGCCTAGTCTATAGCCTACAGCTCTGAAGGTATAAACCAGCCGACACTTAGATCCTGTATCTACCTACTGTATGATCTGTGCAGAAAGCCAAATCTCAATTACCTTTACTAGAGAATGGAACTGGGGGGAAAGGGGAAGAAAGAAAAGGTGGAAAAAAGGAAAAGTGTGGCACGCAATTAGAAAAGAAAGGAGCTGAGTGATCCCCAAGGCCAGCTCAGCCCACCTCGCTGTCGCTGGCAAAAAGCTGTGCAGCTTGGAGGGAAAAAAGCTGACTTTGCTGCACGCAGATACCTGAGTTCAGATGGGAAACAGCGAAAAACCTTGACACGGCTCCTTTTCCCTGTCCTCCTCCCTGTGTGCATGGTGGGACCTCCTCATTTCCCTGAAGTCCTCCCAGACTAACAGGGACGTGGCATCTGTCCAGTCCACGTGCCACGAGGAGAAACAGTTTTGGCTACGAAGGAGGTAGCAAAGAACTGCACCTGCAGAATCAAAGGGGCAGCCACGCCTCCACCTCGGAGCTGCCCAAAGCCCAGGAGCTCCTGGCGCCTCGGCGTGTGCCAGAAGCCCTGTGGGGCCTGCCAGCACTGGGGACCCTGGGGACAGACACGAAGGACAGCAGTCAGCCCCCTCCCCTCCCTGCCCCCCTTCCCCTCCCCTCCCCTCCCTCCCTGAGCAGGCCCAGACCCCACGAGAGCACTGAGGGACAGCAGAGCTGGGCACAGCCCGGCGCTGCTGAGAGAACAGCTCCAGGGGCCACGGCCCTTCCTGAAGGCCGCCTCTGCGCAGGCCCCGTGTCCCGGCTGGCTGAGGAGCGAGCTGCGGGGGGGCAGCGGGCGCAGGGCGGCTCTGGGAGGAGAGGCCTGGGCTGCCCCTGCCCGCCCGGCAACAGCCACGCCATTGGCCAGGGCTGAGCCAATCAGCGGAGGCGGAGTTGGCCTGTCCCAGCCAGCGTGGGGCGGGGGGCGGAGTGTGAGCGGCCTGAGGAGAACTGGGTGAGAGCTGGGCCGGGGGCAGCCGGGGTGAGGGGGGACTGGGGATGGGGATGGGGATGGGGATGGGGATGGGGATGGGGATAGGGATAGGAATGGGGATGGGGATGGGGATAGGGATAGGGATAGGGATAGGGATAGGGATAGGGATAGGGATAGGGATAGGGATAGGCCCAGGCCCAGGCGTGCTGCAGGTGCAGGAGCAGGTATCTCCCAGCAGGGACAGGTCTGGGGGGACCTGGAGGCCTCCCCGCCCACAGGCCCCACCATGGCCCAGTTCAGCAGCCCTGGGCCCGAGGGCTCAGCCCCAGGGACAAGCCCACACCCAGGGTCAGAGCGGTTCCTGCTGCTGCCGCGAGGGTGGCCAGCCCCCAGTCAGCCCTGAGCCAGAGGGCAGGTATCTGAGCTGGGATGGGGTGGAAGAGACTGGAGAAGAGTTCATGGAGAGGAGGCGATGGGAGCAGGTAGAGTGTGTGTGGCACCTGGGATTAACTGACACCCTGGGCTTTGTGTCTGGATCAGGGCTGTACTTGCACGTGGACTAAGTGTCAGTTGAGAGCAGAAATGCTCGTTACTACTCCTGGGTGCCAGAGGGCTGTTGCTGCTCTCTCCTCCCCGGTGTGACCCGAGCGCACGACTGCCCTGCCTGCTGCTGCCTTGGTGCTTTGGGAAGTGGGGGGTGAAAAGGAAAGACAGACTCGTGTAGTTATGGGGTGTCTTGAGGTGTCCTGGCTTTGCTTTGCTAATCCCTGCTGTAACGTTTCCTGGGCTGTTGACTGCATCGGTGCATAGAGAGGCAAATTAGGCCATGAAATAAGTTTCCAATTCAGGGTTTCCTCTTACAATAAAATATGCTTCCATTTTGTCATAGGTTTTCTGCATATTTGTGCCTGATCTTTCTTGGTTTTTTTTTTAATGAGGAACATCTCGCTCTGTACTCCAGAGGAAAGAAATAGAAAGAGCTGATGAAGAAAGAGCTGCCAATCAAGGTGGGAGTGTAGGTTAGTGCTGGTTTTAAATTTCCTGGACTGTGGTCTAGTCAAAAGCCTTCCCATAATTGATTGAAACAAGCTGAACCACTGGGTATTTTTCATCCATGCACAATTCTGTATTGCTGCGGACTTTACCAGCCATGGCCATGGCCTCTGGGCCTGTCCTGTAGTGAGGTCACAGCAGGTATTCAGAAAAAAGAAGTGTGCAAGGACACTGACTACTTTTCAGCTTATCCCTGTTGTTGGGGCTGAAACTGAGTAAATCCCTGAACTGAGATGAGATGTGGGGGGCCAGTCCTGTAGTACCACGAACTCCACCAGAAGCTCCTGTCACAGTGCCCTTTCTTCAGCACACAGCTCTGCCTCGTGACGCTGGAGAATGTCCTCTTGCCTGTCCTTGTCGCATCTGATTGAGGGACTTCCCCTTCCAGGCCAGGCGGCGTCTCAGGTTCCCAGATTAATCCTTTCCTGGCAACTTTGGATACCTGCTTGGCAGTCTGTTTTCTCTTGAGCTGACCCATCCAGCAGAAGGGTGCTTGTGAAACCCCCAAATCTGGTCTTGGAGGGCTTGTTGCACCCAGAAATAAAGCAGGCTGCATCGATGTGACACTAGGGATTGTTTTGCACAATGAAAGCTCAAGGGAGGCAAGTGTGATTCTGTGCTACAGGGTTAAAGGTGGCTGTGGGTTAGACCAGATGAGCTACAGCTGCAAGCCTTCCTGCCTCAGCATCTTCTCCAGTGTGCTCAAGAGATGTAAGTACATAAAACATTCCAGGTATGAACAGAGGAAATCAGGAGTTGCACTAGTGATAGGATTTTTTATTTTTTTCAATGAAATGGGATTCCCACCTCCAGCTTTTGGAGTCACTTTATCTGGGCAGCATTGCAGAGGATTCCTGAGGGTGCAGTTCCACCTGTGGGAACCCATTTGTAGCCTCCCATTTGCTGTTGAGGAGCAGCTCAAATTGGAAATCGCCCTTGTTGCAGAGGTGCAGCCCATCCTGCTGGGCTCTGGGGTGGTTAGTGAAGGCCCGAAGATGAGGGACTTCTTGAAGCTGTGTGTTCCACTGTGTTGTCTGCACACTTGAGCATCGTTTCCCCACAGTGACCAATTTCTTGCTTGTGTGTGAGATTAATGCTTGAGTTTACCTCCTGACTCCCTAAGCTTATTTTGCTTGTTTTTACCCAAAGATTGTGAAAACCCATTCCCAGTCATTCAGCAGGCTGCTGAATTCTTGTCTGTATCACGTCTTTACCAATGCTGATGGGCACCGACCTGCAGCTGCTTACAGGAACTGGACTTCTTCTCACTGACGAGGTGGCAAGTGATGCTGTATGAGTCCCCAGATGGGCAACAGTGTGGGGAAAGGAAAGATGTTTCAGTGCCACGCAGTGATCTTTCTTAAAAGCGCAGCAGCACTGAGTTAACAGAAAGAGTCTTAGGTCTTGTCCTTGAATGGCTTTTGGAAATTGCAGGACTTGCCAGGAAGGGTTCTTCAGAAATTTCTGTGTGCAAACCCCCATCTCCACAATCACTGGGCAATATTTCCGAAACAAATCGGCAAGGAGGCATTCGCCTTCTCGTTCCTGCTCTCCGTCTACTTGTCAGGAAGTGCAGAAAGCCCAGGTTTGTAGGTGCAGTAATGCAAAACAGGTCGTCAGTGCCCTGTAACCCAAATGGGAGCCTATGATTGATCCATGGAATACCACACATTTCTCAGGCCGTGGAACTGTTGGTACTTTTATTATGAAGAGTCACCAAAGGAAAAGAAAGACCAAATCCCTGCTTAGCGTCTGTTTCCTTCTCTTGCGTTTCAGTCCTCCTTCACCTTGAAGACTTGAAAAGGGAGAGTGCGTGAGGTGGCAATCTTTGCTGCTCTTATGAAGCTCTTTTGAGCAGTGGAAACAGAAGATGGCCGGGAGAGAGCCGCCCTGCTAGAGCCACAGCCATTCCAAGAGTGGCTAATGGCCAGCTGTGAAGCCATGCTATTGCAGGCCTCCATCCTTGGAGGCTTTGTAGACCCCATGGGATGAACCCCACCCAAAAGTGGGAGCAGGTGCCTGGGGCTTGATCAGCATCACCTGGAAAGGGGAAAAGTGAGAAGAAGACAAGGTGACCGTGGTGCCTTGTTCTCCAGAAGACTTGTCTTCAGGGAAGGCCGTCTGGCAGAACAAGTTGATGGATGTGCATTTGCCGTTTGTCGTGCATTGCTGTGGGCATGCCTGGGCACTTTTAGCTCCCTCCCCCTGTCCCAGTGGCACGCTTGTTGGAAACCTTGGCTTGTTGGCTTGTTGGGCCAATTAATGCTCCAAGACACTTTGGCTTTTGCTTCTGACTTTACCTCCTTGAGAGGTTGGTTCAATCTCCTGTCAGTAGCTGAGGTTCAAGCACGCAGCACCAAATACACCACAGGGCTTGTTAAAGGGCAGGAAGCCCTAATGAGATACATCTCTTCCCTAATTTTCTTCAGGGCTTCCAGACTTGTAGAGCTAATTGGAGAGGTTTCAGGAGTCTACTGGAAGTGGAAGATTTCAGTGAGAACTGAATAATAAAAGGGTGGTTGTTTTCATTTTGAAGGGCTTTTATTTTTTTTTTCCTTTGACAGAAGAAGTGATAGCAGCTTTCTCCAATTGATATTGATCCAGAGGGTCTCCTAAGGACATCTGGAAAGGCAGCAACAGCCGTCTACTTGAGATCCCCCACATTATGGGCAACTCTCCTCCCCACCTCCCCCGCCCCGTCATTTCTCTCAGGGGCAGCCTGGGATTTGTATTCATTTCCTGCATCAGACTTGTGCCCTGTGATGTCATTTCTTCTGGAGGAGGCTGGTTGGTGAGGAGCAGCATTGTGAGGATGCTTGTGAGTGCCATGGAAGAGAGAAGGGAGAATGGGGTAGGTGAAAGGAGAGGCATGGGAGAGGGACAGCCCTTGGTTGCTGGCTGTGAGGTCCCTGCTCTTGAAATGCTGGCCTTAACCCTGGCCCGCACCTCTAGCCCTAACCCAAGCCCCTAACCCACCAAGCTAGCCAGGACTGACAGCAATTACCAGCAGCTCGAAGCAGCATCCCAAACCCTCCCCCTGAGCCTCCCCCTGAGCCCCAACCCGAAAAGGGGAGCTCTCACCCCTAGCCCTGCCCTGAGCACAAAGCCCAGAGCAGAAACTCTCACCACATGCCTGAACCCACCCTGCGAACACCAACCCCGAACTCCTGAGCCCTCGCACCCTCCCTCGAAGCCCCAACCCTCCCACCTGTCCTCTAAGCCTCCCTCTAAGCTGGTTTTCCCCCAGGAGGAAGAGTGAATGCCGAGATTGTGAGGTCGTTGGCCAGTTGGAAGATGGGTCGTGTGAGGTCACTTCTGCCTGAGTAAGTTGAAAGGCCAGCAGGCACAGGGCTTGGATGATCCTGGTGACATCACTTCTGCCTCACTACCCGACAGGCCGGCAGCCTGTGTGCTGGTTGTCTTCAGGTTTTGCAGGCTGTAGGTTTGGCAGGGCCAATTGTGTCGTTAACGTGATGGTAACAGCAAAACCTACAAGCATCGGTGTGGGGCATTTTGGATTTTATAGAGTTTGCAAGAGTGCTTGAACAGTTTAATGCCATGTTGAGGTACGGTAGCTCTAGTGTCATCAGAAGAAAGGGAAGAGAAAGAAGATGAGGATGGCAAAGATACTCAAAAGCGTTACAATGTTTGACAGCAGAAACGGGTCATTTACAGTTTCTATGAACAGTTTTCCTTCAATGGACTGTTCTTTTCCAAGATTTACAGAGGAGGTTTTGCTCCTCCCAGATTAGAAGTCAGTGGTTTTAAGTTAAAGCTCTCCACTGAGATTAAAAAAAAAAAAAAAAAGCAATGTGTCCTGGAAAGCAGAGCAATTACACAGACTCGATAGTTTTCTTCTTGTAGTTTTCAGTTCTCCTGAAACAGCAGGTGTGTGTTTTTTCAATTGTGCTGGGTAGTGATTAAAAGAAAGAAAGAAAAACCCTTGAACCTTCCTCTGAAATGAGGGGGTGGGTGAGACACATCGCCTTTTCTGCCTCTTCCGCTGTCCTGCTTTCTCTTAAACTTGTTTGTATCATTATTCTCAAGTCTATGCTTTCCCCAGAGCCAGGACAACCTAAGATTCTGTTTTCGGGCGGGCCGTCTCCTGTCAGGCAGAGCTGTTTCCCAGGACAAGAGGGGAAAGCTAGCTCCTCTCTCCCCAGCTGTGCTGTCTCCCTGCCGGTGTCATAATGCACCTACAAGCGATGCGGGCTGATGTCACAGGGGGATGCCCCACATCACAGGGAGGTCTCCCCAGCGCCGCGGCCCTGGTGCTGGCACTTCCCGGCGAGGCCTGGGCGCTGCTGGGCACTGCTCAGGGGCTCCCACCGCTGCCCTTCGGAGCTGCTCCACAGCCAGGAGCGGGGTCGGGAGGCAGCGGGGCTGTGCTGGGCCACCCTCGCTGACAGGCAGGACCCTGCTGACAGGCAGAGCAGGGGCACGTCAGAGAGGAGTTTGGGGCGAGGAGCTGTGAAGAGCATCCCTTTCCCGGAGTTGAGGGCAAGTGGCAAGCGCCATGGAGGACTGCTGCACTGTGGCCATCAGCTTGGAGCTGTGCAAGTCGTTCCGCACGCTCCTGCAGCTCTCCACCAAGGGTAAGAGTTTCAGGAGCTCCTTCCTGAGGGGGTCACACCAGGGCTGCCCACCACCAGGGGGTGGCTGGACAGGGCTGGGGGCTGCCGTGAGAGCCCTGCCCGAGGGTCCCACCGGGCTCGGGGGACAGTGTGGCTGCCAGGACTCCCGAGTCGTGATGCTGGGGCTGCCCTGAGCCCGGAGGCTCCCGTGGGCATGGCTTGGTCCCCTCGCGAGGAGGGGCATCCAGGGCCAGCTTTCCCCAGGAGCTGGTACCTCTTGGGGTTCTGCCTCTGGTATGAAAAGGGGTCCTGCATCCCGGGGGCTGGGGTGTCCTACAGCTCCCACAGGGCTGCCACGAGCCGGCTGGAAAGCCCGGGCTGTAAATCAGCCCTTTACCTTGACCTAGTCTCCTTTGGGAGAACCTCTGTTCTTCCCACGGGATCCTCTTGTGCCACCAGGCTGGCAGATCATGTCCTGGGCTCTGGGGTGCCATCCCTTTCTGGGGCTTAGATGGCCACAGCCCTGGTCCTGAACCCTTCCCACGTCCCCATTTCTGCTCCAGCCCTGCCCCAGCAGCAGAGTAAGGCTGGCCGTCTGAAATTGGGGCACAGCCCAGCTCCGCAGCCACGGCGTGTTTGTCTGGGCTGTTTGTGGACACCTGCATCTGTCACCCCCTGGGCGAGGAGCTTGCCGAGAGGCTGTGAGCTGGCCAGCCCGGAGCCTGACCCCTCTTTGCCTTGCTTTCCAGAGGTTGTGGCTATCTGGGATGCAGTGTCTTCGTACATCCTGACACAGCTGAAGCTGGACAAGGTGGGTTGGTGTCTTGGTCCCCCTTTGCCCTGGAGAGCCTGGGCCCCGGGGAGCGATCCCTCCCTGAGCATGGTGGAGGCACACCGAGACAACCCCGTGTGCCCAGAGCTGCTTCTTGCTCAACCAGGAGAGAAACCAAGTCCAGGCCTAGACTGAGAAAGCATTTGGCACACGATAGGGCTTCACTCTTCCCTGTGGTCAGAGTGGAGAGACCCAGCAGCGAGACGGGGGATTATGCTGGGTCCATGCCAAGGATAATCCCTGGGAGTCAGTCCCAGGGCTATTCCCGGTGCTGGAATTGCCTGGCATCTTCTCTAGCCAAGGGATGTTAGCAAATATTTTGAGGAAGGGAAGAAAACAAATGGAGAACATGGGCCTTTTCCAAGGCTTTCACTTTTCCCATCACTAAAGTTCTCACTCATCAGCCTTTTTGTCTTTTTCCTGGGCAGGGTGTCCTGATCACAGGACTTGGGACCTTCGCTGTCGTCCAAGAGCAATTTGATGGCGAAGAAGAGGTGTATGTGGTTCGAAGACCCGTCTTCCAGCTGGACGTTGATAACTCATGTCTGCAGGAGTTCACGTTCCCCACAGTGGTTATCCCTGGTGAGAAGGCAGCGGCCACCCTCCACTTTCCCCCTCCCTCTCTGGGGGGGATGTGTGCTCTCTGCTCTTTGGAAAGGGCTGGGAGAAGTAGAGAATTGCCTCCAAAGGTCGGGGGACAGCTTGAGCTCCCCCAAAACAAACCACTCTTGCCCAAGAGCTCCCCCAAAACAAACCACTCTTGCCCAAGAGCTCTTTCTATAAACGACCTCTTCTCTGGCATTTTGTTCTGAATCTTAGATGGAAATTTGGCCTGCTGTGGCCGTGACGATGTTCCTCCTCCTTGCAGGCAATGTCAAGATCAAGCCGCTGAACTACAAGTGGCTATCGCGAGCCACCTCCTTCCCGCGGCATGTGGTGGAGGACTGTGTGCGAGAGACCATCCTCCTGTACTCTTTCCAACTGAGGAACAGGCAGCACCTGGCCTTCGCCTTCAAGGACATTGGCGTTCTGTCCTGCAAAGACGACGTCCTGTGCATGCGGTTTTATTACAACTGCGTCACAAGGCTGGAGAGCAAGGCCAGCCGCATTGCTCTGCTTCACACTGTAAGTTGCTCAGGGTTGGAGGGCTGCTTCAGGGTCTTTGGGAAGCCTCTGGAAGGCTGAGCAACCCAATCGCCCTCAGCCAGCCTGGACGTGGCAGGCCAGTCAAATGCCTTTCCTCAGGCTCGCCCCCACTGACTTCTCCATTAGCAAAGAAAGTTTCTCCTGAGTTTCGCGGTCCTGGCCCTACAAAAAGCCCGGCAGTGTTATTGCGCACCCTCAGTGTTTGCTGTGCAGCTTCTCGAGAGCAGAGCAAGGGCTAATGCTCATGGAGGAGGATTTGGGAGAGGGCTTTGGAGAAGCAGCTTTCTTCCGGAGCGGGAGACAGCTCTGCTTCCTTTGGGAGCCAAGAGAAAGCTGCCTTGGAAACCTTCCAACAGCTCTGTGTCACTTTGCAGAGGCTGTGGACGCCCGCTGCAGCTGTCTGCGGTGGAGCGACCACCACTCGGGGGATGCAGGCTGCTCCTGCCCACGCGTTCCCGAGGTGAGTGCGTTTCCTCTGCAGCCCTCGAGCGACCGAGCGGGCAGCTTCCCAGCTCCTGCTCAGGAGCACGCGTTGTTGGGGCTCGACACTCAGGCTCGGGTCAGGGGTGGCCACAAAGGCAAAGGGATGCCATGCCTCGCACGACAGTCAGGAGGATGAGTGCTGGGAAGCTGCAGAGGGGAGGGGTCACCCTTCTTCAAGCCTCTGTCATCATTTGCTTTCCAGGTTTCAGTTGGCTGTCACCGGCAGAGCAGTGGCCAAGGCTTACTCCACCTGGCACAAGAAGGCTGCAGAAAAGCACAGGAGCAGAAGAAGCACGGGAGCGGGTTCCTGCTGTGCAGGTGGGGCCCTGCCCGTGCCGGGGGACCACAGCCTGGTTAAAACGCAGTCCCCACGGGGCTGCTCTGAAGAGCTTCCTCCTCCTTCCCCAGGCGCAGAGGGGAGTCCTGACAAGCTGCTGCAGAGGCGGGTGAAGTTATCCCTCCCCGTGCTGCCAAACCAGGGCCCAGGCACAAGGCAGCAAGACATGGGGAAGAAGACTTCTGCCAGGTGAGACCCTTGTGGGCAGGGATGGAAGGGGCCCTTGCACCCATGGAGGAGAGACATCCCCTTTGGACAGTCTGGCTGTAGGGACTCGGGAAGGTCCCTGACACATGCCCCACACTTTTTAGGAGCTTGTTTGCCCCATCGCAGGCTCCTTAGTGGGGAAAGCGGTTGATGTTGAGTGCACCCCACAGCACTTTGCTTGCCTGTACACCAGACCTGAGGGACAGTCCTCTCCCATCCTTCTGAGGGGGCTCAGGAAAGGCTCCCCCTTGCCATGGAAACGGCCCCAGCTGCTCCGCTGCTTCTGCCAGCCTGGGGAGCTTTGATAGCAGGGGAAAATGGGAGACCAAACTGCCCCATGCTCATGCTGCCACCTCCTCCTGGTGTCTCTTGGCAGTGTGCTCCCCCCATGTCCAGGCAGCTCCCCCAGGATGAAGGAGACAGGCAGGCAGGAGCCAGCTCCTCCAGCCAGGCCCACCACTGCACTCCCGTCCTCTGAAGGCTGCAGGAGAGCGCTGCAGGTACGTGCTCTGCCTTGCTGTAACTACCATGCGGTTTGAGACTCAGCAAAACCCTCGTTGTGCAGAGAGCCATCCTGAAAGGATCCCTTGGGTGCATTCATTGTCACCTGCCTGTCACCTCCTGAGGATCTTCTTCACCAAAAGGAAGGTGCTGCACACCCTTCCCGCCTGTTTCCCCTGGGTTTTCATGAAACACTTGATTCTGGCCAGGGGCTATGGAAAATGTACAAGTCCTTCCTCAGTCGTTGACAGTGGAGGTCTGTGGTCACTCAGCTGTGTTTGCCAGCAGTTGAGGAGCCTGGCGTGACTCCACGGCCCCCGATCTGTTAGGGGTAAAGAGCTGCCGACCGACCGGCTGAGGCCAGGGGCAGCAACGTGGGTCAGATCCGCAGGAAGCCCCTCCAGGAGCTGAGACTCACCCTGCCTGCTGCTGCGTTTCCATCCCCCCAGGAGGTCTGGCAGCTGTCTGCAGAGTGGGAACAAGGGAAGACCCACTGGCAAGAGCGGCGGCAGCAAGCAAAGGCAGAATGGGCGGCGTGGGAAGCCTGGTCTGCAGGGGAGGACCGACAGCCGCCCCAGGTACGGGCGGGGATTGCCACCGCTGAGAGCAGCAGCGACCCTCTCTGTCGGGGCACCCAGGGCGGCAGGTCTGCAGGGGGTGGGAGCAGGACTGACACCCAGCTGCAGGGCAGGGCTTTGCCTGCTCATCCCTGGGAGGGAGAGATTGGCAGCAGCATCCAAGGGGCAAAAGCAGCCGCCAGCCGTGATGACAGGCACGTGGTGCTGAGCCTCCCGGCTCCCAGGTCCTGCTGCAGGCTCCTTTCAAGAGGTCCTCTGGGAAACGGCACCTCTGTTGCCCGTCCGGTCTGCTGAGAGCGTCTCCTCCTTGGCAGGCACTCGGCACTGGAGGCACTTGGGCTCCCCACCCTCCAGCCCAGCCCAGGAGAAAGGAGGTCAACTGGAGGTGGAGGAAGGCTGAAAACCCTCTCCCAGCAGAGGAGATGGCAGCAGCAGCCCAGCTGCAGAGACTCCAGCCTGAGTAAGTGTGCGCTGGCTCTGGCCACAGCCTGGGGCAATTGCGCAGCCGTGACCCCACAGAGATGTCCGGGTCCCCTGTCCCTGTGTCCCAGGGTTGCACAGGACACCCTCGGATGTCTCCTAACATGGGCATGACCTGGGTCACCCCCACAGCCAAGACCCAAAACTCACCACAGGGTGAAAGGGTGGGTCCATGTGGGACCAGGGGGGTGCAGGGGGCTGGATGAGGGGAGAGGCAGAGGGGATCTCCGGCAGAGGCTGAGGGATGATGTTTCTCTCTTGTTGCAGCCACCTTTCCCCACGAGCTGTCCAGGTCCTCAGGCGGCTGGAGCCATATCAGGCACGCAGGACCATATTCAAGCACGTCGCTGAGAACAACAGGCGGCATCAAGAGCAGCAGAGGCATCTCCCCTGGTAACTATCTCCCAAAAGGGAAGGTGCTTCCCCCGGCTGCAGGGCCCATCCCTCCACTGAGGGCAGCCTGGGGGGAAAGAAGGGATTTCTCTGACACCCATCATGAGACACAAGCAGCTTCTGGAGGCTGGCTTTGGGCTGGACCTCCCTGACACCCAAGGGGGACTGCCTGGGCACCCAGGATTGGCCTTCCCTGTGGGACGTAAAAGTCCTGGCTGAAGACAGAGGCCTCCCTCTGATGGCTGGCTCTGCCCTGTCCAAGCCAGAGAGCATGTCCTTCCCTTGCAGAGTCCTGCCCCAAGACACCTTGCCCCGAGGGGGGACCCCTGTACGGGACAGCCAAGGTCTTGGCCCACCCTGACTCAGCCCCAGGCTCATCAGCTGCTCCTGGCACCTTCTCCTGGGCTTGGGCACAAGGGGCCTCTCCCACTTCACAGACACCTTGAGGCTTCATCGCAGGCAGAGCCCATCACAGGGGGCCTGAGCTACGCCTGCAGGATTTCTCTGCCTTCTCCCTGGCCATACCATCACACGCTTTTCTTTCTTCCTCCCTAGCACTAGGTGCCAGTCCCGCAGCAGAGGGGAAGGTGCCGGGAGCGGCGGCTGTAGCAGTGGCTGTTAGCCAAGGGGCTGGGAGGCTTCTCAGCTGCCAAGGTCCACCTAGAAATAGAAAATAAAGAGCTCTGGGGCTCTTCCCAGCTGGACTGACTGGCCTGTGCCTGCTGATGGATCGGTCTAAAGGGATTCTGCACAGCCCATGTGTGATCCCAGAACTGCTCACGGGCAGGAGGGAATCAAGTCCACACATACCCCACAGCGCGAACACGTGCAGCCCCACTCCTGTGCATCCCAACACAGGCAGCACGACGGAGGAGGCTCTTGCACTCTTCCCTGACACCGGCCCAGCTGGTGCCTCCCTGAAGTGCCTGCCCACTCCTGTGCACAGCGTGGAGAACCACCAGTGGGGCCAGAATCTGTGTGTGATTACAGGGCTGGGACCACACTGGGACCACGGAGGTGGGGTGCGTAGATGGCACAGCAGGAGGGCTGCGGTGGGGGGACACGGGCTCTTCGGGAAAGACCGCCTGGGAAGGCGAGGAGGTGGGCTTGCCTCCTGCTCGGGTGGGAGAGGAGCCAGCTGATGGGTCAGGATCAGCAGGCAGACCAACATGGGTGCCATGTTAGCAGGTGTCTGATAGAGACCTCCTCCTCAGAAGGAAGAGGTAGGGGAGGCCTTCTTCAAACAGGTGGAAGAAGCCTCATGTTTGCAGGCCCTGGTCCTCATGGGGGACCTGAACCACCCTGGTACCTGCTGGAAGGACAATCCAGCAATCTAGGAGATCTCTAGAGTGCATTTCCTGGCAGGGGTGATGGAGGAACCAAGAAGGAGAGGTGCTCTGCTGGACCTGGCACTGGGGAACAAGGACGAGCTGGGTGGGGATTCGGAAGTCAGCAGCAGCCTTGGCTGCAGTGGCCCTGAGATGGAGGAGCTGAAGATGCGGAGGGGAGGGAGCCGGGCAAAACGCCAAGACCACAGCCCTGGCTTCCAGGAGAGCAGACTTCCAGCCCGCCAGAGACCCCAACTCTGCTCCCTCCTCTGGCCAGGCCCAGCCTTGGGAACCCGCTGGTTGCAACACGGAGACGTAACAAGGCGGGGGAAGAGTGGGGTGGGGAGGCACGGCCCTCGTTCTGGCTGGGGTCTGAGACAGCGCTCCCAGACAAAGTCATGGACATCCCTCCCCACAGCCTTCCCTCCCTCTGTCCCCTGATGAGTCAGGCAGCCCCAGCGCCAGCTGTGCTCCTCTGGCTCCAGCTGTGCTCTGCCCCTCACCCTTCGCCTTGGGGTGCAACAGGCGGGGAAGCCCCCACGTGTCCCAGCCCCTTCAGCCCTTGGCTGAGCAAACTTCCCCTCTCACCCCTCCTTCCTTGCCGGAAAGCCCTTACCCATCTCAGCTCCTTGGGGCTCCGGGTGACGGGACCAGACCGTGGTGGGAAAGCAGGGAAATCTGTCGGCCATTGGGCAGGACACTGCGGTACAGGTGGGGTTGGCCCTGGCCTCTGGAGCAGAGGCACCATCCATTGGCCATGACGTTGCTGATGCAGGTACCAATGCAAACAGCACTGCAGATGCAGATGCCCCGGAGATGTAGGTACCTCTGCAGATGCAGATACCATTGCAGATGCCATTCCAGGTGGAAATCCACTTCAGAGAACATTGCAGGTGAACATACAAGTGAGGATGGAGATCCAGTGGAGAAGCAGATACTGTTGCAGATTCCATTTCGGTGCAGGTATCAGTGCTGCTGCAGACACCACTGCAGCAGAAGTTATCACTGCAGAGGCTATTGATGATGCAGACAGCATTGCCGATGCCATCTCGGATGCAGATACCATGGCAGATGGTACTGCAGATTCAAACACCATTGCAAAAACGATTGCATAGGCCTTTGCAGATGCAGACACCAAAGCCAATACCACTGCAGACGCAGACACCTTTCAGAAGCAGATACAGCTGCAGCTGCAGATGCCACTGCAGAAACCACTGCAGAGACCATTGCTGATGCCAAGTCAGGCGCAGGTACAAGAGGAGAGGCAGAGGCCCCTGCAGATGCAGGTACGGCTGAAGATGCAGAAGCCACTGCAGACACTCAGCATTGCAAATGCCACTGCAGCTGCACAGCCCTTTGCAGACGCAAACGCTATTGCAGTCGGCGCTACAGAATGAGTTAGCACGGCAGACACCGTTGCAGATACATCATCAATGCAGACACGGTCACAGGTACAGATACCGTTGGAGACACAGGTACTGGCACCCTCAGAAATACAGGTACTGGTGCCATCAGCCAGACTGATATAATTACAGACACCGAGTCACATTGCACTGCCGACACGGTTGCAGACACAGGCACAAAAGAGATACAATTCCAGCTACAAACACAATTACACCTACAATTCAGGCTACAAGTACAGTCAGAGATACAAGTGCACGTTCCGTTACACAAACAGCGGCAGACACAGCAACTGACACCGTTACCCACTGAGGTTCCGTGACAGACAGAGGAACCATTACCCATAAAGGCACTGACACAAACACAGCTGCCATTACGCGCAGATGTGCCGTCACAGGCAGAGGCACAGACAAATGTACAGATAACTACACAGCCAGTCACCGATAGGGATGTGGGTGAGGATGCTGATACGGATACAAATACAATGACAGTCATGGGCACGGTTACAGAGATGGACACAATCACACACAGAGATACAGGCAGAGAAAGAACTACAGACACGGACACCGAAACACACACAGACGCAGCTGCTGATACAGGGACAGTTGGAGTTACAGATACAATTACACATACAGGTGCCATTACACACAGAGATTCCACTACACGGACCAATAAACATATATAAGGTGCTACTGAAGACACCACTGCAGATGCCATTGAAGACACCACTCCAGATGCAGATACCACTGCAGATTCCACTGCAAATGCAGATGCCACTGCAACTGCAAATAGCACTGAAGACAGCACTGCAGGAGCAAAGACCATTGCAGACACCTTTGCAGATGCACAGTCCATTTCTCATAACATTGCAAATGCAGAAAGCAATGCTAATAGCACTGCAGATGCAGATGCCACTGCAGATACCACTGCAAAGGCCATTGCAGTGGCCGGCACCCTTGCAGATGCAGATGCCCTTGCAGATGTCATTGCAGATGCCATTGCAGATGCAGATAGCACTGCAGATACCACTGCAGATACCACTTCACGCTCAAATACCATTGCAGGCACCACTGCAGACAGCATTAGTGACGCCATTTCAGACGTGGACTCCGTCGCAGATGAAGATGCCGTTGCCGATGCAGATGCCCTGGCAGATAGCATTGCCGATGCAGGGACCGTGGCAGATGCTGAGGGTATTGCAGATGCTGTTGCACTGTGCAGACCTGCCCAGGATACCATTGCAGATGCCACTCCATGTGCAAATACGACTGCAGAGAGCACTGCAGGTGAACATGCGATTGCAGAGGGAGATCCCAGTGGAGATGCAGGTGCCATTGCAGATGCCCTTGGAGATGCCCTTGCAGATGCAGGTAGCAATGCAGACACCATTGCAGCAGAATTTATCACTGCAGATGCCATGGAGGATGCCGATAGTGTTGCTGATGCCATAGCAGATGCAGACACCATTGCGGATTGTCGTGGTTTAACCCCAAATTGTAACCCAATACCACGCAGCTGCTCGCTCACTCCCCCACTCCCCACTGGGGTGGGGAGGAGAATTGAGGAGAAAGGAAAACTCGTGGGTTGAGATAAAAACAGCTCACCAGGACGGGAAAGGAAAAATATGAAAATATATTAATAATGATAATGATAACATATACAAGGATAATAGAATATATAAAACAAACGATACACAATTTCTCACCACCCGACGACCGATACAGCCCGTCCCGAGCAGCAGGAAGGGAGCAGGGGTATCCCCCCCCCAGCTATCCCAGAACAGCAAGTTCCAGGGAAAGCAGGCAAGGGAACAAACAGCCGAACAAACGAAAAACAAAAAGGTAAAAATAGGGAAACAAAAAACAACCTGAAGGGAAGCTTAAGGATTAAGGCAAGTTAAGGGTCTCAAAAGCCTCAAAAGCCTAAAAAAATCTCAAGACCTAGTGGCCCACGGACTGACCCTCACTTATATCAGGCATGACGTCTATGGTATGGAATACTCTCTTTGGCCAGTTTGGATCAAGTATCCTGTCTCTACCCCTCCCAAGTTTTGCATCTGCACGTTAGCAGAACCTGGAAAACAGTAAAATGTCCTTGGTGGTTCAGCAGCAACCAGCAACATCAGTGTGCTCTCTCCGTTCTTCTCACACTAAAGCCAAAACACAGGAGCTGCTGAAAACAAAACTAGCTCTGTCCTGGCCTAAACCAGGACACGGATGTAGACGCCATTACAGACGGAGATACCATTGCAAATGGCACTGCAGATCCAAATCCCATTGCACAAACCAGTGCACAGACCCTTCCAGAGGCACATACCTTTCCTTATACAGTCATTGTCCTGGTTGCGGCTGGGATAGGGTTAATTTTCACCAGAAGCTGGCCAGGGTCTATTCTATACCATGTGACCGGACGCTCACTATTTAGAGGGGGGTTGACTGGAGGGGCGGGGATCGCTGCTGGGGAGCGGGCTGGGCGTCGCCCCGGGCTCCAGGTGGGAGCGACCTGTCCGGAAAGCACCGCTAAGTACACGCTGTTGTTGTTATTGTTGGGGTTGTCTCGCTTGTTTGTTCTCTTTCCCTTTGTTGTTCGGTTAAACTGTTGTTGTTGTTAACCCACGAGTTTTTGCTTTTCTTCGTCCCAATTCTCTCCCCGTCCCACCGGGAGGGGGGGGTGAGCGAGCGACCGCGTGGCTCAGCCTCCAGCTGGGGCTAAACCACGACAGTCATAGATTTAGACACCAAAGCCAATGCCACTGCAGACGCAGGTGCCATTTCAGATGCAGATACTGCTGCAGCTGCAGATGCCACTGCAGAAACCACTGCAGAGACCATTGCTGATGCCAAGTCAGGTGCAGGTACAAGAGCGGAGGCCACTGCAGACACTCAGGGCATTCCAAATGCTTTTGCCCACGCACAGGCCATGGCAGATTGGGATCCCACGGCAGATATCGATAGCATTACACATACCGATGCAGATACCAGTACCATTACAGATGCCATCACCAATACCATGACAGATCCTGATACCGGTACAGAGACAGCAATAGCGTTACAGAGTGCCCCACACATACCGAGACCAAGAATGCTGCAGATACCGTTGGGGATGTCAGTGCAGGCAGAGAGAGAATTCCTCATGCACATACAGAAACCAAATACACACACACATACAAAAACCATTGCAAGTCCATGTGCAGACAGAGGTGCCATTACTGACACGGACACAGTTCCAGGTACAATTACAGATGCAGATACCATTAGATACCGTTAGAGACACAGATAGTGGTACCATCACAACTACAGGCACAAGTACCATTGCCCATACCATCACAGAAACCCTTATAATCACATTCTCCCACTGAACTGGAGATACAATTGCAGATACAGGCACAAGATCTGTGAAGTTCCAGAGACAACGACAGAGAAAGACGCCATTAACCACACTTTTCCAGGTACAAGTGCAATCACAGGCACCATTGCACATCCAACGGCCGATACAATTACAAGTACAGATTCAACTACCGACCTGTCAGCCTCACCTCTGTGCCTGGGAAGATCATGGAACAGATGCTCCTAGAAACGATGCTGAGGCACATGGAGGACAGGGAGGTGATTGGAGACAGCCAGCATGGCTTCACCAAGGGCAAGTCCTGCCTGACCAACCTAGTGGCCTTCTACGATGGGGTGACTGCATCAGTGGACAAGGGCATAGCGACCGATGTCATCTATCTGGACTTCTGTAAGGCCTTTGACACGGTCCCCCACAACATCCTTCTCTCGAAACTGGAGAGATATGGATTTGATGGGTGGACTGCTCGGTGGATGAGGAATTGGTTGAATGGTCGCATCCAGCGGGTAGTGGTCAATGGCTCAACGTCCAGATGGAGACCGGTGACAAGTGGTGTCCCTCAAGGGTCTGTATTGGGACCGGTCCTTTTTAACATCTTCATCAATGACATAGACAGCGGGATCGAGTGCACCCTCAGCAAGTTCGCCGACGACACCAAGCTGAGTGGTGCGGTGGATACGCTTGAGGGTCGGGATGCCATCCAGAGGGACCTGGACAGGCTTGAGAGGTGGGCCCGGGCGAACCTTATGAGGTTCAACAAGGACAAATGCAGAGTCCTGCACCTGGGTCGGAGCAACCCCCGGTATCAGTACAGGCTGGGGGATGCAGGGATGGAGAGCAGCCCTGCCGAGAAGGACTTGGGGGTGCTGGTGGACGAAAGGCTGGACATGAGCCAACAATGTGCGCTGGCAGCCCAGAAGGCCAACCGTATCCTGGGCTGCATCAAAAGGAGCGTGGCCAGCAGGTCAAGAGAGGTGATTCTGCCCCTCCACTCTGCCCTGGTGAGGCCCCACCTGGAGTACTGCGTCCAGCTCTGGGCCCCTCAACATAAGAAGGACATGGACCTGCTGGAGCGGGTCCAGAGGAGGGCCACAAGGATGATCAGAGGAATGGAGCACCTCTCCTATGAAGACAGGCTGAGGGAGTTGGGCCTGTTCAGCCTGGAGAAGAGAAGGCTCCGGGGAGACCTTATTGCAGCCTTTCAGTACCTGAAGGGGGCCTATAGGAAAAATGGGGAGAACCTCTTTAGCAGGGCCTGTTGTGACAGGACAAGGGGTAATGGTTTTAAACTAAAGGAGGGGAGATATAGGTTGGAAATCAGAAAGAAGTTTTTCACAATGCGGGTTGTGAAGCACTGGAACAGGTTGCCCAGAGAGGTAGTAGAAGCCCCATCCCTGGAAGCATTCAAGGTCAGGCTGGACGGGGCTCTGAGCAACCTGATCTAGTGAGGTTGTCCCTGCTCATGGCAGGGGGGTTGGACTAGATGGCCTTTAAAGGTCCCTTCCAACCCAAACTATTCTATGATTCTATGATTCTATGATTCAGTTACACGTACAAGTACAGATACAAGTAGAGTCCATTCGAGGCACCATTAGAGACAGAGGTGCCCTGACACATAAAGCTATTGATACACACACAATTGTGGATGCAGACAGAGACACCAGTAGAGATGCAGATACAAATTCCAGTACGGATGCAGATACTCATATAGATATTATTACAGACACCAATACCAATATAGACAGACACACCAATACTGAGACCTGCAATTGCATCTGAAATTCTATCTGCATCTGCCATCGTACCTTCAACGGTACCTGCATCTCCTATGGTGTCTGCACCGGCATCTGCACTTGTCCCTGCATCTGCAAGGAGTCCTGCAATGGTGCCCGCCTCTGAAATGCTGCCTGCATCTGTAATGGCATCTGCATCTGCAACAGCATCTGCTCTTTGTCCTGGCAGGTGGCAGGAGGAGGAGAGACCACAGGCCCCAGTGGAGAGGAGAGACCTGGCAATGCCCCCCCAGCCTGCTGCAGGCCTAGCAGCAGCTCAGCTGAAGGGACCTCTCCAAAACCCGCCCATCCAGAGGAAATGGAGAAGAGGGAAGGGAGAATTAGGAGGCATTTCGAGTGAGACTCTCTCCACCCCGAGAAAAACCTCCCTGAATGTGGGCTGGATTCAGAGCGGTGTCAGTGAGGGCAGAATTGGCCCCTCTCTTTCTGAAGCAGAAGCAACTGGATTTGGCTGTGAGAATCTGCTCTTCCATTAGCAACCCTATAAAGTACAACTGCCTCCTCTCACCCAGCACACACAGCCCATCCCTGCTGCTTCCTCCAATGCTGCAGATGCAGGGGCAAAAGAGAAGAAGGGAGGAGGAAAATCCTCGAGAAATGTTTTACTCTTGGAACTAGTCCTAGCTCCAAGCCTTGTTTCTTTCCTAAAAAGGCCATGAGACCACAGACTCCCGAGGCTGCAATTGCTTTGGCTCCATTTCACATGAATTTTCCTGTGTTTTCCCCAGAAACTGCTGTGGCAAATTTCAGACCAGCTGCCAGTCCAAATACTCACAATATTTTTTTTAATGTTCTTGTATTTTTCATCTTTTTGTAAACATTGTTCGAATTTTTTGTTCCAGACTCAGATACTTGCCAAGTGCTAAAGAAAAACATCAATCTAGGGAACTCCTGTCTTTCAGGAGCTAATAGGATACCGAATATCAGTTGACACCTGCTAATACCCCGCTGTTGGCACCAAGAACTACTCCGTGAATATCTTTATTTTCTTCTTTCTCTCCCTGATTACGAACTAATTACTATAAAGTAACGAGCGACAGCTTGCTGGGGCAGCAGAGGGAGAAACAGAGAAGACCTCAGTGCTGTGCAAGCACTGCTCAGCAATAGCTAAACGGCAGTGTGCTAGCAACACGCAAGACAGCACCATGCAGGTTGCCATGAAAATCAATTCCCTGCATCCCAGCCAGGCCCAGCACAGAAACCCTTCTGCGCCTGCTCACGATTCTTATTCCTATGAGGAACTCATGAAAAACAGGACATCAGGGAGAAATCTGAACACACTCCCTATCTGCGGCTGGTATCTCGCTGGTCTTGCATGACCTAGAGAGTACACACAAGTCTGCACAGTTTCTTCTGCACCTTGGGAAAGGCCTCTCTTGCCTCTCTTTCCAAGGACAAACTCCCAAAAGTGGCACCACAGAGCTATTCCGAAACCTCGCTATCTGAGAGCTCCCAGCAGCAAATCCTGCTGACTAACACCAGGCCCAACTCAAACTCCCCAAGAAAAAATAATGTCGATGAAGGGACACTGGAAAAAATAATGTAGATGAAGGGACATTGGGAAAATAAGACACAAAATGGAAATTCCAGGTGTTCCAAAGTACATTCCCCTTGTTCTGTGAGCCCAATGGTACAAGAACATGAGGCTGCAAGATTAAACGCAAAAATCACATCAGTTATTCCCTCGGTGCATGTTTCTGCCTCATGAGGGTCTGGCCCTGCAAGCTGGACATCCCCAGCTCCCCATCAGCCGTAGGACGCAACAGCCCATTGGACAGGTGCCAGGAGCCTGTATGATGTCACAGTGCGTCTCCATGAGGACCCCAGGCCTCTCCCCAAGGCCACCTGGCAGCTGACACCACAACCTCTCCTGCCCGATTGCTGCCTGCCCTCACCCTCGCCGCGCTCTGCGACCGAGAGCTGCAGCAGCCGACAAGCTCATCCGCACCCAGTGCCATGGCCAAGGCTGAGAAAGGTGAAGCGTTGCTGCTCCTCCCGGGGACCTTTCACACCAGGCCTCTCTCAGGGAAGCCCCTCAGCAACTCTCCTGCTCTTGCCGTAGGCTTTGGAGCCACCTCCAACATGGACGGAGCCTGGGTGGGCACCTGGAGACCTCATCGCCCACGTGGCCCCATCATGGCCCACTTCACCAGCCCGGGACCCAAGTACTCAGTCCCCGGGACAACAGGTAAAACCCCCATCGCCAGGGGGGTGCGCCACATCCACTCCCTCCAGGGGACAAGCAGCCACAGCTACATTGCCCTGTGCTCCAAGCCTCCATGCTCTCAGCTGCAGCAGGGACACAGGCCTGCCGCAGGAAGGCTCAGGCTGCTCATGGGAAAGCCCCAGAAAAGAGCTGATATCATTCTTGGAGGAAAAAATCACATAGGAAGGGAATTTCTGGAGGCTGGCATCTCCAACTACTCCACTTAGAAACTCACTTTAATTACGCAGCTGCAGGCAGGTGTCCTTTGACAGGCTTTTCTTCCCAGGTTACCTGGCTCACAATCCCACCAAAACCAAAGGCCCTACGTGCGTATTTCAAAGGGCCAAACCCCCCGTGGCAGACACCTGCTCTCCGGGTCCTCGGTACTACGTCCTGCCCTCCATCACCAGGAACGGGAAGTCCGTGGCTCCAGCACAGCACATCTGCGGTCTTCCCAAGATAAAGACCGAGATCACCCCTGGGCCAAGTGAGTACCATTTCTCCTGCCCTTCTTCCAGGCAAGACAAGCGCACCTTACTTTTGCCCTGGGCTCCTGGGGTACAAACCCATCAGCTCACGCCCTCAGTGGGCTTCAGAGGCTTCCAGACAGAAAGCAAACAGGCTGAACACCTCCTCCGGACCTTTCCTCTTTGGCTTGAGGAAAACAGCCCAGCTTCACTGCTTTTCTCTGCTTCTCCTCTGCCCTAGGCGACTACGCCACCGACAAGGCCAACAAACACCTCTACAAATGCGCGCCAGCGCAGTCCATGACCTTCCGGCACAAGGCCGTCAGAACCGACCAACCTCCAGGTAAGGGAACTCGGGGAAATACACACCCTTGCAGCCTGCGTGTCCTCCAGGGAAAAGCTGCTGGACACCTTTTCCCAGAGGCCTAGGGAAAAGCCTACACAGCAGGATGCAACGGTCTCTGCACAAGCTTGCTGCATGTCCCAGAGCACCAGCTCCTCTCATCCCACAGAAGAACCTTGGCAGGCTGCTTCTCTCCCACCCAGGCGCTGCTCCTCTCCCCGCAGGACTCACACACACTCTCTTCCCATTCCCCTTCCAGGTCCTGGCACCTACACCCTGCCGAGGCTGGTGGGACCCAACACAGCCTACACCCACGCCAGCCCCTGCTACTCCGTGACAGGCAAGAGGAAGCACAATGGCTTTGCTGAAGACCTCGCCAAGGTGAGCTACGCTGCTCTGCTCTCTCGCGTCAGCACCTGAAGCTCAGCTGCTCTCCTCAGGGCAGGAGGGCTCCAGCGCCTGCTGCAGCCTCTCTTAGCGCACACTTCCCTGCACCAGCAGCAAAACTCCAGAAGCCACGGGTCCCCTGGCTCTCCTGCTGGTAACTGTGGGGGAGGGGAAGCTCTGCTGACACCGGCAGTCCCTCGCTTTCCAACACTAACGGTTTTGGGGGAGCAAAGCTCATTGGCACTAATGGGAATCTCCCTCCTCCTCTGGGAAACCTGCCTCTCTGCAGGGGAACAGGAGGTGCCCTTGTTCCCGTCGCTCCATGCCTCTCACACCATATCTCTGGCCAGCTAGCTCAACTAGCGCAGCCCACGTGGGCCCCCAGCAAGAATCAACACTTGCCTTTTGGACCCACCAACCTCCCTGCCTCTCTTACAGACGCCAGGTCCTGCTGCCTTCCCCAAGGTGGAACTGGACGCCTACAAGAAAAGGGCTCCCACGTACACGATGGGAACCAAAAGTAGCCTGGGAGGTGACAAAACAGTGAAGCCGGGGCCAGCAGACTACTGCCTGGGAAAGGTAAGGCAGCCTGCCCGCCTCTCCTCCTCTGCTTTGCAACAACAACCCCTTAAGCAGCTCCCCCTTCTGACAACTCAAGGCCACCTCACTGGAGTGACAACCCGCAGGACAGCAGGCCCAAAGCCAAGCAGAGGCAGGCCAAAGAACACACCTTGGCCTCTCCACTAGCTCAGCCATTCCATTCTGACACGCACTCACCCAGCACAAGCTGAACACAGGAGGACACAGCGCCGCAGCAGGGACAAGCAGACCCAAGACCGCACCTTTCTCCTGCACTGGGGATCAGCTGGGAGGGCAGGGGCAGCCAGCAAAGTCTGGCTGGAGCTGGGCGGCCTCTGGACTTGGAGCAAGTTCCAGTGCCAGCTCAGCTCCAGCCATCACCTTGCCCTGACAGACGGAGTGGGCGTGTCACTCCATTTTGCGTCAAACACAAGATCTTTGCTTTCAGTGGCCCTAGAAAAACACTCGAGGGATGTGTTTTACCTGCCCCTAAACTCCTTTCCTCTTGCCTTTCCATTCCTGCCCAAAAAGGGGAGAAATGCCAATCAGTAACAGCAGCAGAGCACTGGAAATGTCCTGAGAACACAGGAGGTTTCCAACAAGCGTGCCACTGGGACAGGGGGAGGGAGCTAAAAGTGCCCAGGCATGCCCACAGCAATGCACGACAAACGGCAAATGCACGTCCATCAACTTGTTCTGCCAGACGGCCTTCCCTGAAGACAAGTCTTCTGGAGAACAAGGCACCACGGTCACCTTGTCTTCCTCTCACTTTTCCCCTTCCAGGTGACGCTGATCAAGCCCCAGGCACCTGCTCCCACTTTTGGACTCCGACATTCCCTCTACACAGCTCCTCTAATCTCCCTGATATGAGCCAAATAAAACAACAGACCCCCAAAGATCTTGGCTGTTCACCTCAGCTGCAGGGAGAGGGGCTGTGCGTCAGTGAGGACCATCGGCTCTCTCCATTTCATGTCTATGCCTCAGCCAAAACATTGCCAGATTAGGACGAGTGGAGAGCACCAAGATCAGCAGCGTAAACCAGGCAGAGAGCTCTGGCAGCACCATTTCACCTGACCGGAGCTAATCCCTGCCCTGTGAAAGCAGCCCAGCCCTGCCCTGCACGCTCTCACCCCATGGCCGAGCGTCCCGCAGGCACAGGCTTGCCCCAAGGACACAGCCCATCTCGCCACCCCCCTTTTCAGTGCACACGGGTGCCTTCTCTCCAGGGTGCGGCCACAAACAAAGCCGCTCTGCATGACCTCCAGGGATGGTGACTCAACCACTTCCCTGGGCAGCCAATTCCAATATTTGGTTACACTTTCATGAAGAAATTTTTCCTAATAGCCAATCTAAACTTGCCCTGGCACAACCCGAGGTTTCCTCTTGTCCTATCACTTCTTCCTTGGGAAAAGAGACCAACCCCCACCTTGCCACAACCTCCTTTCAGGCAGTTGTAGAGAGCGAGAAGGTCTCCCCTCAGCCTCCTTTTCTCCACACTCCTTTTCTCATCCTACCTGTCTGCACATCCGCACGCTCCCTGCCAGCCCCAGGCTTGGGCGCTTTTGGCTACAGCTGCCTCTGGGCTCGCTCTTTGGCCGCTGCTCTTCTGGGGATTTCTCTCTGCCTGTCAGTCTGAGGATAATGATGTGCGATCCTCTGGGCTGAGGGGAGAGGGAAAAAAATAGAGATGACTTCCTCTATGTAAATGCTACTTAGGCTACATGCTGGCCAGACTTCTACGCAGAGCTTTAAACTAGATTTAGTGGGAGATGAGGAGGAGGAAAAGGAAGACCAGGAGGAGGATGAGAAAAAAGATGAGGAGGAAGATGAGGAGAAGAAGAAACAGCAAGTGGGGGATGGGGCAGGGGAGTAAAAGGAAGATTGGGGGGAGGAAGAACAACATGAGGAACAACAGGAGGAGGAACAGGAGGAGGAAGAAGAACAGGAGAAGTCAGAGAAAGGAGGAGAGGAGAAGGCGGCATAACAAAAGGAGGAGGCATAACAAAAGGAGGAGGCATAACAAAAGGAGGAGGCATAACAAAAGGAGGAGGCATAACAAAAGGAGGAGGCATAACAAAAGGAGGAGGCATAACAAAAGGAGGAGGCATAACAAAAGGAGGAGGCATAACAAAAGGAGGAGGCATAACAAAAGGAGGAGGAGGTAGAGGATGAAAAGGAGAATAAAGAACAGGAGGAGGACCTGGGAAGGACAAAGGCGGACAAATGGGATGGATCTAGGTGGATGCAGGGGGTGGAGGGGAGAAGGGTGGCAAAAAAGAGCAGGGACATCACAGGGTCTTGGCTTCATTCAAGTTGGGAAGGACAGCAGGGAGGCCCCAGCCCTGCAGTCCTCCAGCTCCAGGCAGCACCAGCCACGATGTCAGACCATGATGCTGGGAGGCTCATCCCGTGGGGTCTAGAAAGCCTCCGAGGATGGAGGCCTGCAATAGCACGGCTTCACAGCTGGCCATTAGCCACTCTTGGAATGGCTGTGGCTCTAGCAGGGCGGCTCTCTCCCGGCCATCTTCTGTTTCCATTGCTCGAAATAGCTTCGTAAGAGCAGCAAAGATTGCCACCTCATGCACTCTCCCTTTTCAAGTCTTCAAGGGGAAGGAGAACTGAAAAGCAAGAGAAGAAAACAGATGCTAAGCAGGGATTTGGTCTTTCTTTTCCTTTGGTGACTCTTCATAATAAAAGTACCAACAGTTCCACAGCCTGAGAAATGTGTGGTATTGCATCGATCAATCATAGCCTCCCATTTGGGTTACAGGGCACTGACGACCTGTTTTGCATTATGGCACCTACAAACCTGGGCATTCTGCACTTCCTGACAAGTAGAGGGAGAGCAGGAACGAGAAGGTGAATGCCTCCTTGCCGATTTGTTTCGGAAATATTGCCCAGTGATTGTGGAGATGGGGGTTTGCACACAGAAATTTCCGAAGAACCCTTCCTGGCAAGTCCTGCAATTTCCAAAAGCCATTCAAGGACAAGACCTAAGACTCTTTCTGTTAACTCAGTGCTGCTGCACTTTTAAGAAAGATCACTGCGTGGCACTGAAAGATCTTTCCTTTCCCCACACTGTTGCCCATCTGGGGACTGATACAGCATCACTTGCCACCTTGTCAGTGAGAAGAAGTCCAGTTCCTGTAAGCAGCTGCAGGTCGGTGTCCATCAGCATTGGTAAAGACGTGATGCAGACAAGAATTCAGCAGCCTGCTGAATGACTGGGAATGGGTTTTCACAATCTTTGGGTAAAAAACGAGCGAAATAAGCTTAGGGAGTCAGGAGGTAAACTCAAGCATTAATCTCACACACAAGCAAGAAATTGGCCACTGTGGGGAAATGATGCTCAAGTGTGCAGACAACACAGTGGAACACACAGCTTCAAGAAGTCCCTCATCTTCGGGCCTTCACTAACCACCCCAGAGCCCAGCAGGATGGGCTGCACCTCTGCAACAAGGGCGATTTCCAATTTGAGCTGCTCCTCAACAGCAAATGGGAGGCTACAAATGGGTTCCCCTCTGCAATACTGCCCAGATAAAGTGACGCCAAAAGCTGGAGGTGGGAATCCAATTTCATTGAAAAAAATAAAAAATCCTATCACTAGTGCAACTCCTCATGTCCTCTGTTCATACCTGGAATGTTTTATGTACCTACAGCTCTTGAGCACACTGGAGAAGATGCTGAGGCAGGAAGGCTTGCAGCTGTAGCTCATCTGCTCTAACCCACAGCCACCTTTAACACTGTGTCACAGAATCACACTTGCCTCCCTTGAGCTTTCATTGTGCAAAACAATCCCTAGTGTCACATCGATGCAGCCTGCTTTATTTTTGGGTGCAACAAGCCCTCAAAGTGACCAGATTTGGGGTTTCACAAGCACCCTTCTGCTGGATGGGTCAGCTCAAGAGAAAACAGACTGCCAAGCAGGTATTCAAAGTTGCCAGGAAAGGATTAATCTGAGAACCTGAGAAGCCGCCTGGCCTGGAAGGGGAAGTCCCTCAATCAGATGGGACAAGGACAGGCAAGAGGACATTCTCCAGCCTCACGAGGCAGAGCTGTGTGCTGAAGAAAGGGCACTGTGACAGGAACTTCTGGTGGAGTCCGTGGTACTACAGGACTGGCCCCCCACATCTCATCTCAGTTCAGGGATTTACTCAGTTTCAGCCCCAACAACAGGGATAAGCTCAAAAGTAGTCAGTGTCCTGCACACTTTTTTTTTCTGCATACCTGCTGTGACCTCACTACAGGACAGGCCCAGAGGCCATGGCGATGGCTGGGAAAGTCCGCAGCAATACAGAATTGTGCATGGATGAACAATACCCAGTGGTTCAGCTTGTTTCAATCGATTATGGGAAGGCTTTTGGCTAGACCACAGTCCAGGAAATTTAAAACCAGCACTCCCACCTTGATTGGCAGCTCTTTCTTCATCAGCTCTTTCTATTTCTTTTTTTCCTCTGGAGTACAGAGCGAGATGTTCCTCATTAAAAGCAACAAGAAAGATCAGGCACAAATATGCAGAAAACCTATGACAAAATGGAAGCACATTTTATTGTAAGAGGAAACCCTGAATTGGAAACTTAGTTCATGGCCTAATTTGCCTCTCTATGCACCGATGCGGTCAACAGCCCAGGAAACGTTACAGCAGGGATTAGCAAAGCAAAGCCAGGACACCTCAAGACACCCCATAACTACACGAGTCTGTCTTTCCTTTTCACCCCCCACTTCCCAAAGCACCAAGGCAGCAGCAGGCAGGGCAGTCGTGCGCTCAGGTCGCACCGGGGAGGAGAGAGCAGCAACAGCCCTCTGGCACCCAGGAGTAGTAACGAGCATTTCTGCTCTCAACTGACACTTAGTCCACGTGCAAGTACAGCCCTGATCCAGACACAAAGCCCAGGGTGTCAGTTAATCCCAGGTGCCACACACACTCTACCTGCTCCCATCGCCTCCTCTCCATGAACTCTTCTCCAGTCTCTTCCACCCCATCCCAGCTCAGATACCTGCCCTCTGGCTCAGGGCTGACTGGGGGCTGGCCACCCTCGCGGCAGCAGCAGGAACCGCTCTGACCCTGGGGGTGGGCTTGTCCCTGGGGCTGAGCCCTCGGGCCCAGGGCTGCTGAACTGGGCCATGGCAGGGCCTGTGGGCGGGGAGGTCTCCAGGTCCCCCCCAGGCCCGTCCCTGCTGGGAGATACCTGCTCCTGCGCCTGCAGCACCCCTGGGGCTGGGTCTGTCCTCGTCCCCGGCCCCTCCTCGCCCCGGCTGCCCCCGGCCCAGCTCTCACCCAGTTCTCCTCAGGCCGCTCACACTCCGCCCCCCGCCCCCCGCTGTCTGGGACAGGCCAACTCCGCCTCCGCTGATTGGCTCAGCCCTGGCCAATGGCGTGGCTGTTGCCGGGCGGGCAGGGGCAGCCCGGGCCTCTCCTCCCACAGCCGCCCTGCGCCCGCTGCCCCCCCGCAGCTCGCTCCTCAGCCAGCCGGGACACGGGGCCTGCGCAGAGGCGGCCTTCAGGAAGGGCCGTGGCCCCTGGAGCTGTTCTCTCAGCAGCGCCGGGCTGTGCCCAGCTCTGCCGTCCCTCAGTGCTCTCGTGGGGTCTGGACCTGCTCAGGGAGGGAGGGGAGGGGAAGGGAAAGGGGGGTGGGGAGGGGACATGCTGGGAGGGGAGGGGAGGGGAGGGGCTGTCCTCAGGGCTCTCTTAACCACTCTGGAGAAGATGCTGAGGCAGGAAGGCTGGCAGATGTAGCTCATCTAGTCTAACCCACAGCCGCCTTTAACGCTGTCTGCCTCCCTTGAGCTTTCATTGTGCAAAACAATCCCTAGTGTCACATTGATGCAGCATCTTTATTTCTGGGTGCAGCAAGCCCTCAAAGTGACCAGATTTGGGGTTTCACAAGCACCCTTCTGCTGGATGGGTCAGCTCAAGAGAAAACACACTGCCTAGCCGGTATCCAAAGTTCCCAGGAAAGGATTCATCTGAGAACTTGAGAAGCCGCCTGGCCTGGAAGGGGAAATCCCTCAATCAGATGGGACAAAGACAGGCAAGAGGACATTCTCCAGCCTCAAAAGAGCCCCAAGCCAGATGCCTTCCCTGCTCTCAGTCCCACCTGTCCAACAGCTCAAAATCTTCCCAAAGCAGACAAATCAGCCCAGCGGGGAAGACATGAAGCCACACTCCAGCCAACCACACAGACCCCACACCAACCAAAGGCACGGGCAGAACCAAGCAAGAAACTCGCAGGCAACCTTTGCCCCGAGTTTGAGCTGGAAGCACTGAGGTAGCACAGGGCTACTGCAACCGCCACTGCCAAACGCGTCTGAAACTGCCAGTCCCACTGCATTTTTTCATGGGTCCTGCTGAGACACCTCTGCCTTTCTCTCCTACGTTGTATTCTTTAGTACAGCAATAGGCACCTGGTTCATCTTCTCT
The DNA here is from genome assembly GCA_009819775.1 of Phoenicopterus ruber ruber. Taxonomy (NCBI): domain Eukaryota; kingdom Metazoa; phylum Chordata; class Aves; order Phoenicopteriformes; family Phoenicopteridae; genus Phoenicopterus; species Phoenicopterus ruber. Next base: position 345,529 of record WNMK01000049.1, on the reverse strand, counting down.
TTAACGGGTTATTAGATTATTCAGCTACCCAAGACAGAGAGGGAGTGAGAGAAAGAGAGAAATGCAGATGAGCTCAACTACAAAATTATATCATTGACTACAAAGCAAAAGACCCAGAGACCAGCTGTCCGTTTTATAGTGCCAAAAGCAGATGCAGGAAGAAGTACAAGGACGTGTTTGCAGGTGAAAACCTGGCACGAGACTAAAGATTCGTGATCTTACCCGGTATCACTAGAAGGCAGAGGATGCTATCAGGGCTGATCTGACACGTGCCAAGACATTTAATAAAGCCAAGTTGCTGTTTCTGTCCAGCTTAAAAATGTTAACTGACATCCCTCTCCCGTTTCTGACTCTCCAGATAGCGAACCGTCACTAGAAGCCTCCTTCACTAGACAGTTGTCTGACAAACGGCTTTGTGACAAAAAGCAACAAGAAGATTCAAGAGGAGCACAGGCTGCGCGACTTCAATGCTTGCCAACAATCTCATGTGGAGCAGAAACGAAGGTGAACCCAAGAAAAGCGAGAGACCTTGCCAAGTGATGTAAGTGCCACAGCAACTCCACCGGCAGAAACCTCTTGAGCTTCAGCTGGAGTTGGGAAGGCTACCGCCGCTCCCTGGGACGTGCCAGGGCGCTGGGGCCCAGTCAGGGCATCCTGGGCAAGGCTGCCCTCCCTGGGGCAGGGAGCGCCCTGGGGGATGGCGGAGCTGCGCCCAGAGACGGGCAGGAGCTGTCGCAGGAGAGTGGGGAAGGGGCAGAGACCGCTGGTGCAGATGGGGCTCAGGGGGGTGCGTGTGAACATCCCACCGGGGGAAAGCGCTGCTCCGGACTGACACTGAACAGCAGCCTCCCGGGGCCAGCAAGGCCTGAAGCACATGGCCAAGGTGCCTGGCGGCCAGGCAAGGCCAGCCCGTAGGGAGGAAGGTCTGGGGAAGGTACTGCCAGCCCTGGGGGAGAAGACAACCCCCAGGACCTGTCCCCTAACGCTGCCCCTCGAGAAAGGCAGAGGAGGATGACCGACAAATGAGCGTGGGATCTCCCAGTGCAGATGAGATGAGCAGCCACCTTTATTGTGCTGGGGGATGGGGGCCAGCACTTGGGCTGGTGCACGGCTGGTCAGCCGCATCTTCCAGGCCGGCTGTATGGTTTTTGTAACCGACATTGTAACCGTGCACGGTGTCGGATCCGGTCTGGCCCAGGGGGGCGGGAGCGGCTGCTCCTCTCGAGCGCCAGAGCGCCACGGGACAGCCCCGATGTCACCTGCCTGGCGGAGCTGGAGCTTCTCTTCTTGAGCACCAGAGCAGCAAGGAGCAGCCCCAGTTTGATCTGCCAGGCAGAGCTGGGGCTGCTGGGTTCAGCACCTGGGGCTGGCACACGGCTGGTCCCATGGGGTTTTACAGGCCGGCTGTACGGCTTTTGCGCCCGCCGTTGTAACCGTGCGCGGTGTCGGATCCGGTCTGGCCCAGGGGGGCTGGAGCGCCTGCTGCTTTCAGGCACCTGGGAGCTGTGGGATGGCCCCCGTGGTGCCTGGATGGTGGTGCTGCAGCTGCTTCTCGCAGGCGCTGGCGAGCCTTGGAACCGGCCCAGTGCCACCTGGCTGGCAGAGCTGGGGCTGCTGCTCTCAAGTGCTGGGGAGCCGCAGGATGGTCCCAGTGCCAGCTGGCTGGCAGTGCCAAAGGTGCTGCGTTCAGCACTTGGAGCTGGCACACGGCTGGTCCCGCAGCTTCTTCCAGGCTGGCTGTATGGTTTTTGTGCCCGACACTCTAATCGTGCGCGGTGTCGCATCCGGTCTGGCCCAGGGTGGCTGCAGTCACTGCTTCCTTCAGGCACTGGGGAGCTGCGGGATGGCCGCAGTGGTGCCTGGGTGACGGTGCTGGGCCTGCTGCTCTCATGCACCAGGGAGCCGTGGGACAGCCCTGATGCCGCCTGGCTGGCGGTGCTGGGGCTGGCAAGCTCTGAATTGTCCCTGGGGGCTGTGAGGGGAGGCAGGAAGGTCAGCAGCACGGCCACCCAGCCCCGAGGCAGGAGAGGCCATCGTGGTGCCCACAGCCCTCCTGGAGCCAAGCCCACCCTAAGGCCCTGCCTAGCCAGGCCTAGCCTGGCCCCTGGCCCCAGCGCGGGGGCACCCGGGTGCTTTGCCTCTTACCAGTGCCCAGGCCAGCACAGCCGTCGCACTCCCAGGTGGTTGCGCTGTTCCTCAAGTAGGAACAGCATCGGTGGATGCCTTCGGCAGCACAGGAGCTGCACAGGAGCAGTTGCCAGGACCTGGGGAAGCAAACGGGTTGCTGGTTGTGAGGACAAAGTGACGCAAGCAAGGGATTGCCCGACACAGCCCTTGTTCATAGTCCTTCCTCCCCAAGCCTGCGGGGAGGCAGAGGTCCCATGCAGAGCCCTAGACTGCTGCTTTGGCACCTTACCCCTCTTCCTCTGCCTGCTCCCTGCCTCCCGGACAAAGGCACTTGCGGGCAGCGCAGCGGATGTGCCTCTGATATACCAGTCCGAAGGGCTGGTCGCTCTCCCATGATGGTTGTCTGCTGGAGAAGGAAGGGAAAGTGTTGAGCCCCTGCTGCCCCAGCATCAGGCAGATCCAGGCTGTCCCTGCTCTTCCGCCCTCACTCCGTTTCCAGCTCCTCCATGAAGCCGAGGACAAGAGTCAGGGGACAGCAGAAGGCCAGGCCTGCCAGGGCAATCCCTGGCCTGGCACCGCGCTTGCACCTGATGGCCTGTGAGTTGGGAAGAGAAAAACCAACCTCTTGGAGATTCGAATCCCCATGGTGAGCATTTCCATCACAAACTGATCTTTGTTCCGGCAATGCAGGCAGCGGAAGGCGACGCCAGCGTGGATAGCCTGTTTCTGGATGCAGCTCCGGTGGAACCAGGCGTGCTGGCATGCTGGGCACACCATGGTGCGGTAGGACTTTTTGTCCTCCACGAGGTCCAGGCAGATGATGCAGGTGCTGTTCTGCTCTGGACTGGCCTGCACTGCCTGCTCTGGGCGGTGCTGCCGGCAGAAGGACCTGGGGGGAAGATGGAAGGGATGGGTGAGGTGAGGTGAGAAGTGCTGAGTCCTACCCCGGTGATGGCGAGGAGGACAGAGGAGCTGTGAAGGAGCCCCAGAGCCTGTCCGGGCTCCGGCTGTGGCTGTGGCAGGGTGCTGGGAAGTGTCCCTCTGGGTTCCTCACTTGCTGGCAGGAGGGGGCTTGAAGACGAGGAGGCTCCTGCGCAAGGGCCGGCAGCCCTTACCTGTACAGCCCGAAGAACTGGGTGACACATTCACCCTCTGAGGCGCAGGGGAGATGGAAGCTGCGGTCGCACCCCTTCTCCTGGCAGCTGATGACAGCACCCATCTTGCCGCAAACGAAGCAGCGCTGGAAAGAGCACAGCAGCCCCCCTCAGCGGCAGGCTCAGGGCCTGCGTGGCTGGCCCCACGCCTCCGGGCAGGGCGCAGGCTGTGGGCACTGCTGGCTCACACCCCGCAGATCCGCCTGGCGCACGAGGCTTTTGCCTGTGCTGCAGCCTCTGTGGAGCAGCTGGGAGCAGGCATTTGTCCCAGAGCTGGTGGAAGGGCTGGGATTGCTTTCTTGGGGTGCAGGCGGAGCTCCTGCCAGCCTCTCCTGCTGCAAACCTCCCTGCTCTTGCCAGGTCCTCACCTTCTGGGCTGCCTCCTGGATTGCGCGTCTGATGTCCTCCATGAGAAACCCGTTCCTGGTCTCTTGAGGAAAAAGCCCGCTGGCAAGAAACTGCAGAGCAGAGAAGGCCGGGAGCTCATTAGGTCAGCAAGGAAGGGACCGTCCCTGGCAGAAAGCTGGAGGGAGCCCCAGGAGAACTCACCAGGCAATACGTGTGGGCACAGAGCCCTTTCTTTGCTCTTTTGCACCCACAGATAGCCGGGTCAGCCTCTGCCCGGCGACACAGCATGCATGCTGGAGGGGAGAGAGCAAATGCCGCTGGGAATGAGCACCTCTGCGGGGCTGGGGGAAGTGTCCCTGCGGGATCACCCCCAAGGCCCTGCTCTGTCCCTGCCTAGCTGGCTGAAGGGCAGGGCTGGGGCCTTTGCAGAAGAAGGGGGCATGGCAGGCATGGGTGCCCCAGCAGGCGCCCACAGCCCAGCCTGGGCCCCGCTGGCTGAGGAGAGGAGGGACCCTGCCCCAGGGCGGCTGGGGAGCTCCTGCCTTCCCCTGCCACTGGTCTGGGCCGCACGCAGACTGCCCCGGCAACCCCTCTGCCAGCCATGGGGAGCTGTGGGGAGGGATACATCACTCTCACCTTGCTCCCTCGAGTCGGGGTCCTGCTGCTTCATTGTGAACATGGTGCACGTCGACGATGAGTGCTTGGAGACCCTCTGCCCCAGCAGTGCTGGGATTTCTCCTCTGGATGCTCCTCTGCCAACCCTGAGGGAGCAGTGGGATATGGTGAGCTTGCAGCACAGGCCCTGGAGCCCCGAGGTGTGAGGCTCCCCTCCTCCCTCGGCAGCCCCTGGCAAGCCCCTTCCTCCCCTGCCCTCTCCTCACCTCACCAGGTCGCACTGATACGCGGCCAGAGCCCAGCAGCCCTTTACTCAGGCCTTGGCAATGGGTCACAGTGGCTGCTGTGACATCACCACCACCCATCTGCGTGTGCCCCCAATACGGGCAAGGGCGTCCTCGGGTACCTGCCACCCGCTCTGACACGGCCACCACCTCACAGGGGTGAGCCGGGGACGAGCCCTTGGCACCCGAGTCAGGGGGGCGGCTGCTCTTGCACCCGTACGGGGCTGCAGTGCTGGCCCAGGTTGCTCAGAGAGGCTGGGGAGTCTCCACCCTTGGAGACAGGCCCCGCCCGGCTGGATAAGGGCCTGGGCAGCCTGCTCCAGGGGACCCTGCTTGAGCAGGCGCTTGGACTAGATGGTCTCCAGAGGTGCCCTCCAACCTCAACCATTCTGGGATTCTGTGCAAGGCGGCCTTGCAGGTGTTGGGAGGGACCTTGTCGATCGCAGGCACACCTAAAGTGGCGAGCACAGCAACGGGAACGGGGCCAGCTGCATGGGGATGTGGAGAGCACTAAGTGTGGGGACTAGGATGTACCGAGCAAGGGGGTGGGGACCTTGAAAAGTTTGGGGGTTTGGGGACATTGCAAGCGTGTGACATGGGTGGCACCAAGCACAGAGATGGGGACCTCACTGAGCATGGAGTTGCTGACAGCCCTGCGCATGTGCACTGGTTTTGGATTTCTTCATCGTAGCTTGTATGGTGCTGTGTTTTGGATTGGTGACCAAAACAGAGTCGGTAACACACGGATGTTTTAGCTGTGGCTGAACAGTGGGTGCACAGTGTCAAGGCCTTTTCTGCTTCTCACACAGCCTTGCCAGCGAGTAGGCTGGGGGTGCGCAAGACATTGGGAGGGGACAGCTGGGACAGCTGACCCCAAATGACCACAGGGATATCCCACACCTTATGATGTCTGCTCAGCAATAGAATTGTGAGCTGATGTTGCTCTCAGACTGGCAAGGCATCACTGAGCTGGTAGTGAGCAACTGTGGGTTTTTGCATCACTTGTTTGCTTTGCTTTGCTTTGCTTTGGTTTCCTTATTAAACTGTCTTTATCTCAGCCCATGAGATTTTACATTTTTACCCTCCCGATTCTCTCCCCCATCCCACTGCGGGGGAAAGTGAGTGAGCGGCTGTGTGGGGCTTAGCTGCCTGCCCGGGTTAAACCATGCCAGTGTGGGAGATGGGTGGTGCTGAGCGTGGGGCTGGGGACCTCACCAAATGGGGCCAGGGCCAAGCTGCAGGCCAGGGCTCGCACAGAGCGTGGAGGCCGGGGCCAAGCGTGGGGCCGGGGCCAGTGCCGAGCACGGGGATGGGGACAGCACTGACGCTGGGATGGGCAGGGTGCCAAGCGTGGCGGGAGGGTATGGCTCTGAGCGTGGGGACAGAGACAGTGGCGAGCATGGGGGTAGGTACAGCGCTGAGCACTGGAGGGCTCCTCTAAAACAAGCTGGAGTAGGACCCGGGCAGGTTCCCGGACATCTGACTTTGGGAACTGTTTGTGTTCCTTTTAGCCCTAATGATTCAGAGTTATGGCAACAGCAGACACCCAGGCTCAGAGATGACCCCAAAAAGCTAGTCCAGACCATCTGGGGCATCCTCAGAACATATGATCCAACTTGGGCAGACGTCCAACAATTGTTTGAATCAGTGTTTACCCCAGATAAGCGTATACGAATCCAGGAGCATAATCCAAGACGGGCTGCAGAAGCCGCTGGGAGAAGACCATGGCCGGTGGCCAAGCCAGGATGGGATCATAGTACGGAAGCAGGAAGGGACAGCTTGAGACAATGTAGAGATGGACTTCTAGAATCCCTGGAGTGAACAGGACAAAAACCAAGATATTGGAGTAAAGTGAGGGAATGCCAGCAAGGGTTGAGAGAGCACTCATCCGATTTCCATGCTCAGTTAGCTAAACAAATGAGAATGTATGGAGGGGTCCACCCTGAAAATCCTGAAAATCAATCATTACTTGTTTCCCTTTTTGTCAACCAATCCACTCCTGACATCCAAAAATATTTTTCTAAACATGCTCCAGGATGGCAAGGGAAAGGAGTAAATGAAATTGTTAGTATAGCGACGTTTGTCTTTAATGGCAGGAAAGATAAACAGGAGAAACTGAGGAAAAAAAAACGGGAGGGAAAGTTTCCTTGCTGGCTGCAGCCCTCAGGGGTCCAGGACCCTTTTTCCCCAGAGGGAGGGGCCAAGGGCAAGGACAACATAAACCGCGAGGACTTTTTTCCCCTGAAATTCCTCGAGCCGATCACTGCAACTATTGTGGGTAACGAGGACACTGGAAAAAAGATTGCCCCTTTAGGCCCTGTTTTTCTCTGACACCACAAGCTATGCCCGGTTTAACCGTGACTTCCGAATTCAGTCCCCTGCACCCGCACAAGAACATAATTGTCCCCAAGATTGACAGTTACTGGGAGCCTGTTATGCAGCAACCAGCAATAACGCCCACATGATTTTAAATCCTATAGACCCACACCAAGAGCTCCAACTGACCCTTGCAGTGGTGCTGGTGGGGGAAATTATTTGTGCCTAATAGAGATGGGCACCGTGCGTTCAGCTCTAAACAAACGACCACAAACCATGAACACAGTGGGACAACAATACTTCATGGGAATTGAAGGGCGACAACAGGACAAGAGGAAACAGCCTCAAGTTGTGCAAGGGGAGCTTTAGATTGGATATTCGTAAAAATTTCCTCACCGAAAGGGTTGTCGCGCATTGGAACAGGCTGCCCAGGGAGGTGGTGGAGTCACCATCCCTGGAGGTATTCCAAAGACATTTAGATGTGGCGCTGAGGGACATGATTTAGTGGTGGACTTGGTAGTGATAGGTTAACGGTTGGACTTGATGATCTTGGAGGTCTCTTCCAACCAGAACGATTCTGTGATTCTATGATTCTATGAAGGAAGTCCCCAGCACGTACCCTTTCAGAAGAGACACCCCTCCAGGCAGGGCCCCTATCAATTGCACATCCTTTTCTCCTACTTGGAAACAGCCCAACACATTTCTTAGGGAGACATTTACTCTGCAAACTACAGACAAACTGAAACTGTTCCCCTGAGATACCTGTCAAAAAATTATCTAGTTTCCGCATTACAGGGAAGCTCTAGAGACTTCACCCTACCAAACGAGCTGCAAAACCCCCTGCCCCATATCTGAGGGTGGGATCCCACTGCAGTAGGACTCCTAAAATCTGCAAAACCGATTATCCTACAAACTACAGAGAATCCCCCACTTTCACTCAAATAATACTCATTATCTCATGAAGCCATTGAAGGGGTAAAACCCCTAATCCAATTTTTTTTTATGCCAAGGGATATTAAAAGAATTCCAGTCACCATGTAACACCCCTATTCTGCTTATTAAAAAAATCTAAACCAGGCCCAGATGGGAAATTTGTCTCCTGATTCCTACAGGATCTAAAAGCCACCAATGAGTGGATAGAAGTACCGCACCCAATAGTGCCCGATCCATCAACTATTATTACCTAAATCCCTCCAAATTCTACATTTAATCCTGTAAATTACTTGTACATAGCACCCCCATTCACCTGGATTCCAAATACGGTTTTGCCTTCACTTGGATGGCAGGGCGATTTACTTGGACCCAAACTCGACTTCATCTCCAGATTGTGTCCAAGCAATCCAAATTACTCCCCGGCCACAAACTAACAAGTAACACCTACACAGACTCAGGATATGCCTTCTCCGAGTGCCACACCACAGGAAAAAGTGGAAACAAAGAGGATTTATAGCCTCAGCGAGTACACGCACTTTGAACAAAGAACAAATCAAAGCCTGCTAGCAGGGGATGAACAAGGAACACACTACATCCTAAAAATCCAACAAACTAGAAACCAAAATCAGAATCAGGCCCAACTGGCACAGCCAACACCACTAGAGGGATCATCCCAGACCTTTCCCCAGGGGATAAAGTAGGGATAAAGGTACGTAAACGGAAAAATGTTCCGTCTCCAAAATGGAAAGAACCCTCTCTTGTATTCCCAACCTCTTTCGCTGTAATCAAGGGGGAGGGGAGAGATTCCTGGCTTCTTCACTCCCATGTAAAAAAGGACCAGATGGCCAAAACGGATCCTGCCACAGAGACACCTAATTTGCAAAAATACGCCTCCACGCATAGTTCTACAGAACCGATTGGCCTTAAGATTACAGTTTAGCAGCACAGGGCAGAGTATGTGCCCTGATCAATACCAGCTGGGACATTTATGTCAATCAAAATCAAAAAATAAAGACAGATAATGAAGAAAATAAAACTCATTTACGAGTCCTACGTGAAGTAGGACGAGAACAAACTTTTGATGCTTTAAAATTGCCTAACGCCAAGGTTTCCTAATATTGCTCAATGGGCACAAAAACTTATTTATAATCATCTTAACAGTAATATTATTCACTTTTGTTGTCTTTTATGTGAGTAGGAAATGTTGCCTTTCTCTTCGTAATACAATGATCCCAAGTACTAAGTAAATAGGTCCTGATGGACAAAAGAAGAGGAGGGTCTGTGAAAGGCAAGATGCCAACTGCAGTACGACCGGCTTAGAAGAATGGACGCTACCTGAGACCAGGAGCTTTTGCCTCGGCGTCCATATGACTCCAAGATCCAACCTGAGCCAGCTCTTGCCGGCTGAGAAACCCCAAACCAAGGACAAAACAAGGGAAGATTTACCCTTCAATGAAACCAGGCGTATAACCACGGCCAAACCTGCAACTGACCAGAATCCAGGATAAACCCCCGCCCCTGCACGGCACATCCATTTAGAACAATGCAGACTGACACACCACTGACCACTCGTCTGCACCACCTGCACGGGACAAGCGTGTCCTGACAACTCCGTACCCGTTCCGCGAGCAATAGTAACTGATTAGCCCACCCCTTAACATGAGGGATTTGGTGAGTGATTGGTCTACACAACCGTACTGTAACTTACATCAACAGCGAGGTAACATATCTAAACCCAGTTTGGTGGCACCAGGAGGTGGAGGAAGAGGAAGCAAAACAAGGCAACAGGAGGAGGAGGAGGAGGAAGAAGAAGCAAGAGGAGGCAAGAGGAGGCAAGAAGAGCAAACAGGACGAGAAGGAGGAGGGAAAAACAGGAGGTAAAAGGAGGAGGAGAAGGAGAGGCAAGGGAGGCTACAGGAGGAAAAGGGAGAAGTAGAAGGCGGCAACAGGAAGAGGAGGAGGAGAATGCAACCGGAGGCAACAAGAGGTAAAAGGAGGAGGAGGCAAAACCCGGAGAAGGAGGAGGAGGCAAAGGTAGGCAAGAGGAGGAAGAGAAGGTAAAGGAGGAGATGGGAACAGGAGGCAACAGGAGGTGGTGGAGGAGGAGGAGGCAAAATGAGGCAACAGGAGGAAGCAAGAGCAAACAGGAGGAGGAGGAGGAGGAAAAACCAGGAGGCCACAGGAGGAGGGGCAGGAAGAGGCAAGAGGAGGCTACAGGAGTGTCGTGGTTTAGCCCCAGCCCGAGGCTGAGCCACGCGGTCGCTCGCTCACCCCCCCCCCCCCCCCGGTGGGACGGGGACAGAATTGGGAGGAAGAAAAGCAAAAACTCGTGGGTTAACAACAACAACAGTTTAACCAAACAACAAAGGGAAAGAGAACAAACAAGCGAGAAACCCCAACAATAACAACAACAGCGTGTACTTAGCGGTGCTTTCCAGACAGGTCGCTCCCGTCCAGAGCCCGACGCCCAGCCCGCTCCCCAGCAGCGATCCCCCCCTCCAGTCACCCCCCTCTAAATAGTGAGCGTGACGGTCACATGGTATAGAATAGACCCTGGCCAGCTTCTGGTGAAAATTAACCCTATCCCAGCCGAAACCAAGACAAGGAGGAAAAGGGAGAAGTAGAAGGAAGAGGCAACAGGAGGTAACGAGAGGAGGAAGATGAGGAAACAGGAGAAGGAGGCAACACGAGGCAACTTAAGGGAACAGGAGGAGGAAGAATAAAAAGAAACAGGAGGCAACCGGAGGCAGAAGGTGGCAAGAGGAAGAGGAGGAGCAGGCAAGAGGAGGCAACAGGAGGAAAAAGGGGGCAACGGAAGGAAGAGGGACAAGGAGGCAACAGAGGAGGAAGAGGAGGAAGAGGAAACAGGAAGCAACAGGAGGGAACAAGAAGAGGAGTAGGAGAAGGCAACAGTAAGCAACATGAAGCAACAGGAGGAAACAGGAAGCAAGGGGAGGCAACAGAAGGAGGAGGAGGAAGAGGGGGAAAAGGGGGAAGAGGGGGAAGAGGAGGAAGAGGAGGAAGAGGAGGAGAAGACAACAGGTGGAAAATTGAAGAGGATGCAAAAGGAAGCAACAGGAGGCACCAAGAAGGGGAGGATGCAATAGGAAGTACCAGGATGGTAAGGAAGAGGAGGCAACAGGAGGCAACCAGAAGCAACAGAACAAGGAGGAGGAGGAGGTGGTGGTGGCAACAGGAAGAAAAAGGAGGCAAGAAGATGCAGGAGGAGGAAAGAGGGACAAGAAAAGGAAACAAAAGGCATCAAGAGGAGGAGGTAACAGGAGGCAAAAGGAGGAGGAGGAGGAGGAGGCAACTTGAGGCAACAGGATAAAATAGGAGGAGGAGGAATGGTTAAAAAAAGGGAGGACAGAGGAAGCTACAAGAGGAAAAGGAGGAGAAAGCAACAGGAAGCAACAGGAGGAAACAGGAGGAGAAGGCAACAGAACGCAACAGAAGGCAAGAGAAGGAGGAGGAGAAGGAGGAGGAGGAGGCAACAGGAGGCAAGAGGAGGAGGAGAAGGAGTAGGAGACAAGAGGAGGCCACAAGAGGCAAAAGGAGGAAGAGGAGGAAGCAACAGGAGGCAACAATAAGAGGTGGAAGAGGACAAGGGGCAGGAGGAGGAAGAGAAAAAAGAGGAGGCAACAGGAGAAAGCAGGAAGAGGAGGAGGCAACAGGAGGCAACAGGAAGAGGAGCACCCAAAACGAAACACAGAGAACAGCATCCGCCATCAAAACCGTTTCAGTGGTAGTTTTACCTGCTGCAGAGCTGCAGGCTGACGACCTTACCCTCACTGTCACAGGGCCCCAATTATCAGCCATTACCAAGCCCCTTTTGAAACACTCCACTGCACGTCACCTTCTCTGAAGAGGACCTGCTGCTCACCCGTTGCCTGCGGTAGCAGCAGAGCCCTCTGGCTCTCCAGCCCACACTTTCCCACCTTGTCTGCAGGAGTGACCGGCTTTCAGCTGCTACTTCAACGGCTCTCTGGGCCGTGCTCCTTTTCTGTCTCGCTTCCCGCTCTATCAGGCAGGGTGGGCTTCTTGTCATTCTAGGCTGAGCCCAACTTCTCAGGAGGGGGACGACACTGCTGTCCCATTGCTTGCCTATTTTAGCATATGGAAAAGACATTGGGATTAGCAAACAATAACTCTACCCACAGCCCGTATCTGCCTAGTCTATAGCCTACAGCTCTGAAGGTATAAACCAGCTGACACTTAGATCCTGTGTCTACCTACTGTATGATCTGTGCAGAAAGCCAAATCTCAATTACCTTTACTAGAGAATGGAACTGGGGGGGAAGGGGAGGAAAGAAAAGGAGGAAAAAAGGAAAAATGTAGGCACGCAATTAGAAAAGAAAGGAGCTGAGTGATCCCCAAGGCCAGTTCAGCCCACCTCGCTGTCGCTGGCGAAAAGCTGTGCAGCTTGGAGGGAAAAAAGCTGACTTTGCTGCACACAGATACCTGAGTTCAGATGGGAAACAGCGAAAAACCTTGACACGGCTCCTTTTCCCTGTCCTCCTCCCTGTGTGCATGGTAGGACCTCCTCGTTTCCCTGAAGTCCTCCCAGACTAACAGGGACGTGGCATCTGTCCAGTCCACGTGCCACGAGGAGAAACAGTTTTGGCTACGAAGGAGGTAGCAAAGAACTGCACCTGCAGAAGCAAAGGGGCAGCCACGCCTCCGCCTCGGAGCTGCCCAAAGCCCAGGAGCCCCTGGCGCCTCGGCGTGTGCTTGGCCCAGAAGCCCTGCGGGGCCTGCCAGCACTGGGGACCCTGGGGACAGACACGAAGGACAGCGGACAGCCCCCTCCCCTCCTGGCAAGTCCCCTCCCTGCCCCCCTTCCCCTCCCCTCCCCTCCCTCCCTGAGCAGGCCCAGACCCCACGAGAGCACTGAGGGACAGCAGAGCTGGGCACAGCCCGGCGCTGCTGAGAGAACAGCTCCAGGGGCCACGGCCCTTCCTGAAGGCCGCCTCTGCGCAGGCCCCGTGTCCCGGCTGGCTGAGGAGCGAGCTGCGGGGGGGCAGCGGGCGCAGGGCGGCTCTGGGAGGAGAGGCCCGGGCTGCCCCTGCCCACCCGGCAACAGCCACGCCATTGGCCAGGGCTGAGCCAATCAGCGGAGGTGGAGTTGGCCTGTCCCAGGCGGCCTGGGGCGGGGGGCGGAGTGTGAGTGGCCTGAGGAGAACTGGGTGAGATCTGGGCCGGGGGCAGCCGGGGCGAGGGGAGGCTGGGGATGGGGATAGGCCCAGGCATAGGCCCAGGCCCAGGGGTGCTGCAGGTGCAGGAGCAGGTATCTCCCAGCAGGGACAGGCCTGGGGGCACCTGGAGACCTCCCCGCCCACAGGCCCCACCATGGCCCAGTTCAGCAGCCCTGGGCCTGAGGGCTCAGCCCCAGGGACAAGCCCACACCCAGGGTCAGAGCAGTTCCTGCTGCTGCCGCGAGGGTGGCCAGCCCCCAGCCAGCCCTGAGCCAGAGGGCAGGTATCTGAGCTGGGATGGGGTGGAAGAGACTGGAGAAGAGTTCATGGAGAGGAGGCGATGGGAGCAGGTAGAGTGTGTGTGGCACCTGGGATTAACTGACACCCTGGGCTTCGTGTCTGGATCAGGGCTGCACTTGCACATGGACTAAGTGTCAGTTGAGAGCAGAAATGCTCGTTGCTACTCCTGGGTGCCAGAGGGCTGTTGCTGCTCTCTCCTCCCCGGTGCGACCTGAGCGCCCGACTGCCCTGCCTGGTGCTGCCTTGGTGCTTTGGGAAGTGGGGGGTGAAAAGGAAAGACAGACTCGTGTAGTTACGGGGTGTCTTGAGGTGTCTTGAGGTGTCCTGGCTTTGCTTTGCTAACGCCTTCTGTAACGTTTCCTGGGCTGTTGACTGCATCGGTGCATAGAGAGGCAAATTAGGCCATGAACTAAGTTTCCAATTCAGGGTTTCCTCTTACAATAAAATATGCTTCCATTTTGTCATAGGTTTTCTGCATATTTGTGCCTGATCTTACTTGTTGCTTTTAATGAGGAACATCTCGCTCTGTACTCCAGAGGAAAGAAAGAAATAGAAAGAGCTGATGAAGAAAGAGCTGCCAGTCAAGGTGGGAGTGTAGGTTAGTGCTGGTTTTAAATTTTCTGGACTGCGGTCTAGTCAAAAGCCTTCCCATAATTGATTGAAACGAGCTGAACCACTGGGTATTTTTCATCCATGCACAATTCTGTATTGCTGCGGACTTTCCCAGCCATCGCCATGGCCTCTGGGCCTGTCCTGTAGTGAGGTCACAGCAGGTATGCAGAAAAAAAAAGTATGCAGGACACTGACTACTTTTGAGCTTATCCCTGTGGTTGGGGCTGAAACTGAGTAAATCCCTGAACTGAGATGAGATGTGGGAGGCCAAACCTGTAGTACCACGGACTCCACCAGAAGCTCCTGTCACAGTGCCCTTTCTTCAGCACACAGCTCTGCCTCGTGACGCTGGAGAATGTCCTCTTGCCTGTCCTTGTCCCATCCGATTGAGGGACTTCCCCTTCCAGGCCAGGCAGCTTCTCAAGTTCCCAGATTAATTCTTTCCTGGGAACTTTGAATACCTGCTTGGCAGTCTGTTTTCTCTTGAGCTGACCCATCCAGCAGAAGGGTGCTTGTGAAACCCCAAATCTGGTCACTTGGAGGGCTTGTTGCACCCAGAAATAAAGCAGGCTGCATCGATGTGACACTAGGGGTTGTTTTGCACAATGAAAGCTCAAGGGAGGCAAGTGTGATTCTGTGACACAGGGTTAAAGGTGGCTGTGGGTTAGACCAGATGAGCTACAGCTGCCAGCCTTCCTGCCTCAGCATCTTCTCCAGTGTGCTCAAGAGATGTAGGTACATAAAACGTTCCAGGTATGAACAGAGGACATCAGGAGTTGCAACAGTGATAAATTTTTTATTTTTTTCAATGAAATTGGATTCCCACCTCCAGCTTTTGGAGTCACTTTATCTGACAGTATTGCAGCAGGATTGCTGAGGGTGCAGTTCCACCTGTGGGAACGCATTTGTAGCCTCCCATTTGCTGTTGAGGAGCAGCTCAAATTGGAAATCGCCCTTGTTGCAGAGGTGCAGCGCATCCTGCTGCGCTCTGGGGTGGTTAGTGAAGGCCCGAAGATGAGGGATTTCTTGAAGCTGTGTGTTCTACTGTGTTGTCTGCACACTTGAGCATCATTTCCCCACAGTGACCAATTTCTTGCTTGTGCATGAAATGAATGCTTGAGTTTACCTCCTGACTCCCTAAGCTTATTTTGCTTGTTTTTTACCCAAAGACTGTGAAAACCCATTCCCAGTCATTCAGCAGGCTGCTGAATTCTTGTCTGCATCACGTCTTTACCAATGCTGATGGACACCGACCTGCAGCTGCTTACAGGAACTGGACTTCTTCTCACTGACGAGGTGGCAAGTGATGCTGTATCAGTCCCCAGATGGGCAACAGTGTGGGGAAAGGAAAGATCTTTCAGTGCCACTCAGTGATCTTTCTTAAAAGCGCAGCAGCACTGAGTTAACAGAAAGAGTCTTAGGTCTTGTCCTTGAATGGCTTTTGGAAATTTCAGGACTTGCCAGGAAGGGTTCTTCAGAAATTTCTGTGTGCAAACCCCCATCTCCACAATCACTGGGCAATATTTCCGAAACAAATCAGCAAGGAGGCATTCGCCTTCTCGTTCCTGCTCTCCCTCTACTTGTCAGGAAGTGCAGAATGCCCAGGTTTGTAGGTGCCATAATGCAAAACAGGTCGTCGGTGCCCTGTAACCCAAATGGGAGGCTATGATTGATCCATGGAATACCACACATTTCTCAGGCTGTGGAACTGTTGGTACTTCTATTATGAAGAGTCACCAAAGGAAAAGAAAGACCAAATCCCTGCTTAGCATCTGTTTTCTTCTCTTGCTTTTCAGTTCTCCTTCCCCTTGAAGACTTGAAAAGGGAGAGCACGTGAGGTGGCAATCTTTGCTGCTCTTACAAAGCTATTTCGAGCAGTGGAAACAGAAGATGGCCGGGAGAGAGCCGCCCTGCTAGAGCCACAGCCATTCCAAGAGTGGCTAATGGCCAGCTGTGAAGCCATGCTATTGTAGGCCTCCATCCTCGGAGGCTTTCTAGACCCCACGGGTTGAACCCCCTGGCATCATGGTCTGACATCGTGGCTGGTGCTGCCTGGAGCTGGAGGACTGCAGGGCTGGGGCCTCCCTGCTGTCCTTCCCAACTTGAATGAAGCCAAGAGCCTGTGATTTCCCTGCTCTTTTTTGCCACCCTTCTCCCCTCCACCCCCTGCGTCCACCTAGATCCATCCCATTTGTCCGCCTTTGTCCTTCCCAGGTCCTTCTGTTCTTTATTCTTTTCCTTTTCGTCCTCTACCTCCCCCTCCTTTTGTTACTCCCCCTCCTTTTGTTACTCCCCCTCCTTTTGTTACTCCTCCTCCTCCTCTTTTTCTACTCCTTTGTCTGACTTCTCTTGTTCTTCCTCCTCTTCCTGTTCCTCCTCCTGCTGTTCCTCATGTTGTTCTTCCTCCCCCCAATCTTCCTTTTCCTCCTCCTCCCGCTTCCACCTCTTCTGGTTTATTCTCCTCATCTTCCTCCTCATCTTTTTTTCCATCCTCCTCCTGTTTTCCTGTTCTTCCTTTTCCTCCTCCTCGTCCCCCACTAAATCTAGTTTAAAGCTCTGCGTAGAAGTCTGGCCAGCATGTAGCCTAAGTAGCATTTACATAGAGGAAGTCATCTCCATTTTTTCCCTCCCCCCTCAGCCCAGAGGATCGCACATCATTATCCTCAGAGTGACAGGCAGAGAGAAATCCCCAGAAGAGCAGCGGCCAAAGAGCGAGCCCAGAGGCAGCTGTAGCCAGAAGCGCCTGAGCCTGGGGCTGGCAGGGAGCATGCGGATGTGCAGACAGGTAGGATGAGAAAAGGAGTGTGGAGAAAAGGAGGCTGAGGGGAGACCTTCTCTCTCTCTACAACTGCCTGAAAGGAGGTTGTGGCAAGGTGGGGGTTGGTCTCTTTTCCCAAGTAAGTTGTGCTAGTGGAGGTTTAGATTGGATATTAGGAACCATTTCTTCACGGAAAAGGTTCTCAGGCATGGAACTGCCCAGGGAAGTGGTGGAGTCACCATCCCTGGAGGGATTTAAAAGATGTGTAGATGTGGCACTTAGGGACATGGTTTAGTGGTGGGCTTGGCAGTGGTAGGTTTATGGTTGGACTTGATGATTTTCCAACCTCAGTGATTCTATGATTCTATGATTATTGCCTTTTCAGACTGGAATTCATGATTCTTTCTCCTTAACTGTCAGCATTTTGGGCACTTCCCTGTGGTATTTAGCCCACGGCAAGAGGTCATGCAGAGCGGCTGTGTTTGTGGCCGCACCCTGGAGAGAAGGCACCCGTGTGCCCTGAAAAGGGGGGTGCCGAGATGGGCTGTGTCCTTGGGGCAAGCCTGTGCCTGCGGGACGCTCGGCCATGGGGTGAGTGTGGGCAGGGCAGGGCTGGGCTGCTTTCACGGGGCAGGGGTTAGCTCCGGTCAGGTGAAACGGTGCTGCCAGAGCTCTCTGCCTGGTTTACGCTGTTGGTCTTGGTGCTCTCCCCTCGTCCTAATCTGGCAATGTTTTGGCTGAGGCATAGACATGAAATGGAGAGAGCCGATGGTCCTCACTCACGCACAGCCCCTGTCTCTGCAGCTGAAGGTGACCAGCCAAGATCTTTGGGGGTCTGTTGTTTTATTTGGCTCATATCAGGGAGATTAGAGGAGCTGTGTAGAGGGAATGTCGGAGTCCAAAAGTGGGAGCAGGTGCCTGGGGCTTGATCAGCGTCACCTGGAAGGGGAAAAGTGAGAAGAAGACAAGGTGACCGTGGTGCCTTGTTCTCCAGAAGACTTGTCTTCAGGGAAGGCCGTCTGGCAGAACAAGTTGATGGACGTGCATTTGCCGTTTGTCGTGCATTGCTGTGGGCATGCCTGAGCACTTTTAGCTCCCTCCCCCTGTCCCAGTGGCACGCTTGTTGGAAACCTCCTGTGTTCTCAGGACATTTCCAGTGCTCTGCTGCTGTTACTGATTGGCATTTCTCCCCTTTTTGGGCAGGAATGGAAAGGCAAGAGGAAAGGAGTTTAGGGGCAGGTAAAACACAGACTTTGCTGGCTGCCCCTGCCCTCCCAGCTGATCCCCAGTGCAGGAGAAAGGTGCACTCTTGGGTCTGCTTGTCCCTGCTGCGGCACTGTGTCCTCCTGTGTTCAGCTCGCGATGGGTGAGCGCGTGTCAGCATGGAATGGCTGAGCTAGTGGAGAGGCCGAGGTGTGTTCTTTGGCCTCCCTCTGCTCGGCTTTGGGCCAAGGCAAGGGAGCAGGCCTGCTGACCTGCGGGTTGTCACTCCAGTGAGGTGGCCTTGAGTTCTCAGAAGCCCCGTTGGAAGGGGGAGCTGCTTAAGGGCTGGTTGTTGCAAAGCAGAGGAGGAGAGGCGGGCAGGCTGCCTTACCTTTCCCGGGCAGTAGTCTGCTGGCCCCGGCTTCACTGTTTTGTCGCCTCCCAGGCTACTTTTGGTTCCCATCGTGTACATGGGAGCCCTTTTCTTGTAGATGTCCAGTTCCACCTTAGGGAAGGCAGCAGGACCTGGCGTCTGTAAGAGAGGCAGGGAGGTTGCTGGGTCCAAAAGGCAAGTGTTGATTCTTGCCAGGGGCAGCAGCAGCAGGCATTGGGGCCCTTCTGCCCTGAGGAGAGCAGCTGAGCTTCAGGTGCTGACGCGAGAGAGCAGAGAAGCGTAGCTCACCTTGGCGAGGTCTTCAGCAAAGCCATTGTGCTTCCTCTTGCCTGTCATGGAGTAGCAGGGGCTGGCGTGGGTGTAGGCTGTGTTGGGTCCCACCAGCCTCGGCAGGGTGTAGGTGCCAGGACCTGGAAGGGGAATGGGCAGAGAGCGTGTGGGAGTCCTGCGGGGAGAGGAGCAGCGCCTGGGTGGGAGAGAAGCAGCCTGCCAAGGTTCTTCTGTGGGATGAGAGATGTTGGTGCTCTGGGACATGCAGCAAGCTTGTGCAGAGACCGTTGCGTCCAGCTGTGTAGGCTTTTCCCTAGGCCTCTGGGAAAAGGTGTCCAGCAGCTTTTCCCTGGAGGACACGCAGGCTGCAAGGGTGTGTATTTCCCCAAGTTCCCTTACCTGGAGGTTGGTCGGTTCTGACGGCCTTGTGCCGGAAGGCCATGGACTGCGCCGGCGCGCATTTGTAGAGGTGTTTGTTGGCCTTGTCGGTGGCGTAGTCGCCTAGTGCAGAGGAGAAGCAGAGACAAACAGTGAAGCTGGGCTCTTTTCCTCAAGCCAAAGAGGAAAGGTCCGGAGGAGGTGCTCAGCCTTGTTTGCTTTCTGTCTGGAAGCCTCTGAAGGCCATTGAGGGCATCAGCTGATGGGTTTGTACCCCAGGAGCCCAGGGCAAAAGTAAGGTGCGCTTGACTTGCCTGGAAGAAGGGCTGGAGAAATGGTACTCACTTGGCCCAGGGGTGATCTCGGTCTTTATCTTGGGAAGTCCGCAGATGTGCTGTGCTGGAGCCACGGACTTCCCATTCCTGGTGATGGAGGGCAGGACGTAGTACCGAGGGCCCGGAGAGCAGGTGTCTGCAATGGGGGGTTTGGCCCTTGGAAATACGCATGTAGGGCCTTTGGTTTTGGTGGGATCGTGTGCCAGGTAACCTAGGAAGAAAAGCCTGTCAAAGGACACCTGCCTGCAGCTGCGTATTTAAAGCGAGTTTCTAAGTGGAGTAGTTGGAGTTGCCGGCCTCAAGAAATTCCCTTCCTGTGTGTTTTTTCCCTCCAAGAATGATATCAGCTCTTTTCTGGGGCTTTCCCATGAGCAGCCTGAGCCTTCCTGCGGCAGGCCTGTGTCCCTGCTGCAGCTGAGAGCATGGAGGCTTGGAGCAAAGGGCAATGGAGCTGTGGCTGCTTGTCCCCTGGAGGGAGTGGATGTGGCGCACCCCCCTGGCGATGGGGGTTTTACCTGTTGTCCCGGGGATTGAGTACTTGGGTCCCGGGCTGGTGAAGTGGGCCATGATGGGGCCACGTGGGCGATGAGGTCTCCAGGTGCCCACCCAGGCTCCGTCCATGTCGGAGGTGGCTCCAAAGCCTACGGCAAGAGCAGGAGAGTTGCTGAGGGGCTTCCCTGAGAGAGGCGCGGTGTGAAACGTCCCCGGGAGGAGCAGCAACGCTTCACCTTTCTCAGCCTTGGCCATGGCACTGGGTGCGGATGAGCTTGTTGGCTGCTGCAGCTCTCGGTCGCAGAGCGCGGCGAGGGTGAGGGCAGGCAGCGATCGGGCAGGAGAGGTTGTGGTGTCAGCTGCCAGGTGGCCTTGGAGAGAGGTCTTGGGTCATCATGGAGACGCACTGTGACATCATACAGGCTCGTGGCGCCTGTCCAATGGGCTGTTGCGTCCTACGGCTGATGGGGAGCTGGGGATGTCCAGCTTGCAGGGCCAGACCCTCATGAGGCAGAAAGATGCACCGAGGGAATAACTGATGTGATTTTTGCTTTTAATCTTGCAGCCTCATGTTCTTGTAGTGTTGGGCTCACATAACAAGGGGAATGTACATTGGAACACCTGGAATTTCTCTTTTGTGTCTTATTTTCCCAATGTCCCTTCATCTACATTATTTTTTCTTGGGGAGTTTGAGTTGGGCCTGGTGTTAGTCAGCAGGATTTGCTGCTGGGGGCTCTCAGGTAGCGAGGTTTCGGAATAGCTCTGTGGTGCCACTTTTGGGAGTTTGTCCTTGGAAAGAGAGGCAAGAGAGGCCTTTCCCAAGGTGCAGAAGAAACTGTGCAGACTTGTGTGTACTCTCTAGGTCATGTAAGAACAGTGAGATGCCAGCCGCAGATTGGGAGTGTGTTCAGATTTCTCCCTGATGTCCTGTTTTTCATGGGTTTCTCCTAGGAATAAGAATCGTGAGCAGGCACAGAAGGGTTTCTGTCCTGGGCCTGGCTGGGATGCAGGGAATTGATTTTCATGGCAGCCTGCATGGTGCTGTCTTGCGTGTTGCTAGCACACTGCTGTTTAGCTATTGCTGAGCAGTGCTTGCACAGCACTGAGGTCTTATCCGTTTGTCACTCTGCTGCCCCAGCAAGCTGGCACTCGTTACTTTATAGGAATTAGTTCCTAATCAGGGAGAGAAAGAAGAAAATAAAGATATTCACGGAGTAGTTCTTGGTGCCATCAGCAGGGTATTAGCAGGTGTCAACTGATATTCGGTGTCCTATTAGCTCCTGAAAGACAGGAGTTCCCTAGATTGATGTTTTTCTTTAGCACTTGGCAAGTATCTGAGTCTGGAACAAAAAATTCGAACAATGTTTACAAGAAGATGAAAAATACAAGAACATTAAAAAAAATATTGTGAGTATTTGGACTAGCAGCTGGTCTGAAATTTGCCACAGCAGTTTCTTGGGAAAACACAGGAAAATTCATGTGAAATGGAGCCAAAGCAATTGCAGCCTCGGGAGTCTGTGGTGTCATGGCCTTTTCGGAAAGAAACAAGGCTTGGAGCTAGGACTAGTTCCAAGAGTAAAACATTTCTCGAGGATTTTCCTCCTCCCTTCTTCTCTTTTGCCCCTGCATCTGCAGCGTTGGAGGAAGCAGTAGGGATGGGCCATGTGTGCTGGGTGAGAGGAGGCAGTTGTACTTTATAGGGTTGCTAATGGGAGAGCAGATTCTCACAGCCAAATCCAGTTGCATCTGCTTCAGAAAGAGAGGGGCCAATTCTGCCCTCACTGACACTGCTCTGAATCCAGCCCACATTCAGGGAGGTTTTTCTCGGGGTGGAGAGAGTCTCACTCGAAATGCCTCCTAATTCTCCCTTCCCTCTTCTCCATTTCCTCTGGATGGGCGGGTTTTGGAGAGGTCCCTTCAGCTGAGCTGCTGCTAGGCCTGCAGCAGGCTGGGGGGGCATTGCCAGGTCTCTCCTCTCCACTGGGGCCTGTGGTCTCTCCTCCTCCTGCCACCTGCCAGGACAAAGAGCAGATGCTGTTGCAGATGCAGATGCCATTGCAGATGCAGGCAGCATTTCAGAGGCAGGCACCATTGCAGGACTCCTTGCAGATGCAGGGACAAGTGCAGATGCCGGTGCAGACACCATAGGAGATGCAGGTACCGTTGAAGGTACGATGGCAGATGCAGGTACAATTTCAGATGCAATTGCAGGTCTCAGTATTGGTGTGTCTGTCTATATTGGTATTGGTGTCTGTAATAATATCTATATGAGTATCTGCATCCGTACTGGTATTTGTATCTGCATCTCTACTGGTGTCTCTGTGTGCATGCACAATTGTGTGTGTATCAATAGCTTTGTGTGTCAGGGCACCTCTGTCTCTAATGGTGCCTCGAATGGACTCTACTTGTATCTGTACTTGTACGTGTAACTGAATCTGTACTTGTAATTGTATCGGCTGTTGGATGTGCAATGGTGCCTGTGATTGCACTTGTACCTGGAAAAGTGTGGTTAATGGCATCTTTATCTGTTGTTGTCTCTGGAACTTTACAGATCTTGTGCCTGTATCTGCAATTGTATCTCCAGTTCAGTGGGAGAATGTGATTATAAGGGTTTCTGTGATAGTATGGGCGATGGTAGTTGTGCCTGTAGTTGTGATGGTACCACTATCTGTGTCTCTAACGGTATCTAATGGTATCTGCATCTGTAATTGTACCTGGAACTGTGTCCGTGTCAGTAATGGCACCTCTGTCTGCACATGGACTTGCAATGGTTTTTGCATGTGTGCGTGTACTTGGTTTCTGTATGTGCACGAGGAATTCTCTCTCTGCCTGCACTGACATCCCCAACGGTATCTGCAGCATTCTTGGTCTCGGTATGTGTGGGACACTCTGTAACGCTATTGCTGTCTCTGTACCGGTATCAGGATCTGTCATGGTATTGGTGATGGCATCTGTAATGGTACTGGGATCTGCATCGGTATGTGTAATGCTATCGATATCTGCCGTGGGACCCCAATCTGCCATGGCCTGTGCGTGGGCAAAGGCATTTGGAATGCCCTGAGTGTCTGCAGTGGCCTCTGCCTCTGCTCTTGTACCTGCGCCTGACTTGGCATCAGCAATGGTCTCTGCAGTGGTTTCTGCAGTGGCATCTGCGGCTGCAGCAGTATCTGCATCTCAAATGGCGCCTGGGTCTGCAGTGGCATTGGCTTTGGTGTCTAAATCTATGACTGTATAAGGAAAGGTATGTGCCTCTGGAAAGGTCTGTGCACTGGTTTGTGCAATGGGATTTGGATCTGCAGTGCCATTTGCAATGGTATCTCCATCTGTAATGGCGTCTGCATCCGCAATGGTGTCTGCATCTGCTATGGCATCAGCAACGCTATCGGCATTCTCAATGGCATCTGCAGTGATAAATTCTGCTGCAATGGTGTCTGCATTGCTACCTGCATCTGCAAGGGCATCTCCAAGGGCATCTGCAATGGCATCTGCATCTCCACTGGGATCTCCCTCTGCAATCGCATGTTCACCTGCAGTGCTCTCTGCAGTCGTATTTGTACCTGGAGTGGCATCTGCAATGGCATCTCCAAGGGCATCTGCAACGGCATCTGCATCTCCACTGGGATCTCCCTCTGCAATCGCATGTTCACCTGCAGTGCTCTCTGCAGTCATATTTGTACCTGGAGTGGCATCTGCAATGGTATCCTGGGCAGGTCTGCACAATGCAACAGCATCTGCCATACCCTCAGCATCTGCCACGGTCCCTGCATCGGCAATGCTATCTGCCAGGGCATCTGCATCAGCAACGGCATCTTCATCTGCGACGGAGTCCACGTCTGAAATGGCGTCACTAATGCTGTCTGCAGTGGTGCCTGCAATGGTATTTGAGCGTGAAGTGGTATCTGCAATGGTATCTGCAGTGCTATCTGCATCTGCAATGGCATCTGCAATGACATCTGCAAGGACATCTGCATCTGCAAGGGTGCCGGCCACTGCAATGGCCTTTGCAGTGGTATCTGCAGTGGCATCTGCATCTGCAGTGCTATTAGCATTGCTTTCTGCATTTGCAATGTTAGGAGGAATTGATTGTGCATCTGCAAAGGTGTCTGCAATGGTCTTTGCTTCTGCTGTGCCGTCTTCAGTGCTATTTGCATCTGCAGTGGCATCCGCATTTGCAGTGGAATCTGCAGTGGTATCTGCATCTGCAGTGGTGTCTTCAGTAGCACCTTATATATGTTTATTGGTCCGTGTAGTGGAATCTCTGTGTGTAATGGCACCTGTATGTGTAATTGTATCTGTAACTCCAGCTGTCCCTGTATCGGCAGCTGTGTCTGTGTGTTTCGGTGTCCGTGTCTGTAGTTCTTTCTCTGCCTGTATCTCTGTGTGTGATTGTGTCCATCTCTGTAACTGTGCCCGTGTCTGTCATTGTATTTGTATCCGTATCAGCATCCCCACCCACATCCCTATCGGTGACTGGCTGTGTAGTTATCTGTACATTTGTCTGTGCCTCTGCCTGTGACGGCACATCTGCGCGTAATGGCAGCTGTGTTTGTGTCAGTGCCTTTATGGGTAATGGTTCCTCTGTCTGTCACGGAACCTCAGTGGGTAACGGTGTCACTTGCTGTGTCTGCCGCTGTTTGTGTAACTGAACGTGCACTTGTATCTCTGACTGTACTTGTAGCCTGAATTGTAGGTGTAATTGTGTTTGTAGCTGGAATTGTATCTCTTTTGTGCCCGTGTCTGCAACCGTGTCGGCAGCGCAATGTGACTCGGTGTCTGTAATTATATCAGTCTGGCTGATGGCACCAGTACCTGTATTTCTGAGGGTGCCAGTACCTGTGTCTCCAACGGTATCTGTACCTGTGACCGTGTCTGCATTGATGATGTATCTGCAACGGTGTCTGCCGTGCTAACTCATTCTGTAGTGCCGACTGCAATAGCGTTTGCATCTGCAAAAGGCTGTGCAGCTGCAGCGGCATTTGCAATGCTAAGAGTGTCTGCAGTGGCTTCTGCATCTTCAGCCGTACCTGCATCTGCAGGGGCCTCTGCCTCTCCTCTTGTACCTGCGCCTGACTTGGCATCAGCAATGGTCTCTGCAGTGGTTTCTGCAGTGGCATCTGCAGCTGCAGCTGTATCTGCTTCTGAAAGGCGTCTGCATCTGCAGTGGTATTGGCTTTGGTGTCTGCATCTGCAACATTATCAGGAATGGTATGTGCATCTGCAAAGGCCTATGCAATCATTTTTGCAATGGTGTTTGAATCTGCAGTGCCATCTGCCATGGTATCTGCATCCGAGATGGCATCGGCAATGCTGTCTGCATCATCAATAGCCTCTGCAGTGATAACTTCTGCTGCAATGGTGTCTGCAGCAGCACCGAAATGGAATCTGCAACAGTATCTGCTTCTCCACTGGATCTCCATCCTCACTTGTATGTTCACCTGCAATGTTCTCTGAAGTGGATTTCCACCTGGAATGGCATCTGCAATGGTATCTGCATCTGCAGAGGTACCTACATCTCCGGGGCATCTGCATCTGCAGTGCTGTTTGCATTGGTACCTGCATCAGCAACGTCATGGCCAATGGATGGTGCCTCTGCTCCAGAGGCCAGGGCCAACCCCACCTGTACCGCAGTGTCCTGCCCAACGGCCGACAGATTTCCCTGCCTTCCTACCACGGTCTGGTCCCGTCACCCGGAGCCCCAAGGAGCTGAGACGGGTAAGGGCTTTCCGGCAAGGAAGGAGGGGTGAGAGGGGAAGTTTGCTCAGCCAAGGGCTGAAGGGGCTGGGACATGTGGGGGCTTCCCCGCCTGTCGCACCCCAAGGTGAAGGGTGAGGGGCAGAGCACAGCTGGAGCCAGAGGAGCACAGCTGGCGCTGGGGCTGCCTGACTCATCAGGGGACGGAGGGAGGGAAGGCTGTGGGGAGGGATGTCCATGACTTTGTCTGGGAGCGCTGTCTCAGACCCCAGCCAGAACGAGGGCTGTGCCTCCCCACCCCACTCTTCCCCCGCCTTGTTACGTCTCCGTGTTGCAACCAGCTGGTTCCCAAGGCTGGGCCTGGCCAGAGGAGGGAGCAGAGTTGGGGTCTCTGGCGGGCTGGAAGTCTGCTCTCCTGGAAGCCAGGGCTGTGGTCTTGGCGTTTTGCCCGGCTCCCTCCCTTCCGCATCTTCAGCTCCTCCATCTCGGGGCCACTGCAGCCAAGGCTGCCGCTGACTTCCGAATCCCCACCCAGCTCGTCCTTGTTCCCCAGTGCCAGGTCCAGCAGAGCACCTCTCCTTCTTGGTTCCTCCATCACCCCTGCCAGGAAATGCACTCTAGAGATCTCCTAGATTGCTGGATTGTCCTTCCAGCAGGTACCAGGGTGGTTCAGGTCCCCCATGAGGACCAGGGCCTGCAAACGTGAGGCTTCTTCCACCTGTTTGAAGAAGGCCTCCCCTACCTCTTCCTTCTGAAGAGGAGGTCTCTATCAGACACCTGCTAACATGGCACCCATGTTGGTCTGCCTGCTGATCCTGACCCATCAGCTGGCTCCTCTCCCACCCGAGCAGGAGGCAAGCCCACCTCCTCGCCTTCCCAGGCGGTCTTTCCCGAAGAGCCCGTGTCCCCCCACCGCAGCCCTCCTGCTGTGCCATCTACGCACCCCACCTCCGTGGTCCCAGTGTGGTCCCAGCCCTGTAGTCACACACAGATTCTGGCCCCACTGGTGGTTCTCCATGCTGCGCGCAGGAGCGGGCAGGCACTTCAGGGAGGCACCAGCTGGGCCGGTGTCAGGGAAGAGTGTGAGAGCCTCCTCCGTCGTGCTGCCTGTGTTGGGATGCACAGGAGTGGGGCTGCACGTGTTCGCGCTGTGGGGTATGTGTGGACTTGATTCCCTCCTGCCCCTGTGAGCAGTTCTGGGATCACACATGGGCTGCGCAGAATCCCTTTAGACCGCTCCATCAGCAGGCACAGGCCAGTCAGTCCAGCTGGGAACAGCCCCAGAGCTCTTTATTTTCTATTTCTAGGTGGACCTTGGCAGCTGAGAAGCCTCCCAGCCCCTTGGCTAACAGCCACTGCTACAGCCGCCGCTCCCGGCACCTTCCCCTCTGCTGCGGGACTGGCACCTAGTGCTAGGGAGGAAGAAAGAAAAGCGTGTGATGGTATGGCCAGGGAGAAGGCAGAGAAATCCTGCAGGCGTAGCTCAGGCCCCCTGTGATGGGCTCTGCCTGCGATGAAGCCTCAAGGTGTCTGTGAAGTGGGAGAGGCCCCTTGTGCCCAAGCCCAGGAGAAGGTGCCAGGAGCAGCTGATGAGCCTGGGGCTGAGTCAGGGTGGGCCAAGACCTTGGCTGTCCCGTACAGGGGTCCCCCCTCGGGGCAAGGTGTCTTGGGGCAGGACTCTGCAAGGGAAGGACATGCTCTCTGGCTTGGACAGGGCAGAGCCAGCCATCAGAGGGAGGCCTCTGTCTTCAGCCAGGACTTTTACGTCCCACAGGGAAGGCCAGTCCTGGGTGCCCAGGCAGTCCCCCTTGGGTGTCAGGGAGGTCCAGCCCTTTGGAAGGGCTCCGGAAGCTGCTTGTGTCTCATGACGGGTGTCAGAGAAATCCCCTCTTTCCCCCCAGGCTGCCCTCAGTGGAGGGATGGGCCCTGCAGCCGGGGGAAGCACCTTCCCTTTTGGGAGATAGTTACCAGGGGAGCTGCCTCTGCTGCTCTTGATGCCGCCTGTTGTTCTCAGCGACGTGCTTGAATATGGTCCTGCGTGCCTGATATGGCTCCAGCCGCCTGAGGACCTGGACAGCTCGTGGGGAAAGGTGGCTGCAACAAGAGAGAAACATCATCCCTCAGCCTCTGCCGGAGATCTCCTCTGCCTCTCCCCTCATCCAGCCCCCTGCACCCCCCTGGTCCCACCCTTTCACCCTGTGGTGAGTTTTGGGCCTTGGCTGTGGGGGTGACCCAGGTCATGCCCATGTTAGGAGACATCCGAGGGTGTCCTGTGCAACCCCGGGACACAGGGACAGGGGACCCAGACATCTCTGTGGGGTCACGGCTGCGCAACTGCCCCAGGCTGTGGCCAGAGCCAGCGCACACTTACTCAGGCTGGAGTCTCTGCAGCTGGGCTGCTGCTGCCATCTCCTCTGCTGGGAGAGGGTTTTCAGCCTTCCTCCACCTCCAGTTGACCTCCTTTCTCCTGGGCTGGGCTGGAGGGTGGGGAGCCCAAGTGCCTCCAGTGCCGAGTGCCTGCCAAGGAGGAGACGCTCTCAGCAGACCGGACGGGCAACAGAGGTGCCGTTTCCCAGAGGACCTCTTGAAAGGAGCCTGCAGCAGGACCTGGGAGCCGGGAGGCTCAGCACCATGTGCCCGTCATCACGGCTGGCGGCTGCTTTTGCCCCTTGGATGCTGCTGCCAAACTCTCCCTCCCGGGGATGAGCAGGCAAAGCCCTGCCCTGCAGCTGGGTGTCAGTCCTGCTCCCACCCCCTGCAGACCTGCCGCCCTGGGTGCCCTGACAGAGAGGGTCGCTGCTGCTCTCAGCGGTGGCAATCCCCGCCCGTACCTGGGGCGGCTGTCGGTCCTCCCCTGCAGACCAGGCTTCCCACGCCGCCCATTCTGCCTTTGCTTGCTGCCGCCGCTCTTGCCAGTGGGTCTTCCCTTGTTCCCACTCTGCAGACAGCTGCCAGACCTCCTGGGGGGATGGAAACGCAGCAGCAGGCAGGGTGAGTCTCAGCTCCTGGAGGGGCTTCCTGCGGATCTGACCCACGTTGCTGCCCCTGGCCTCAGCCGGTCGGTCGGCAGCTCTTTACCCCTAACAGATCGGGGGCCATGGAGTCACGCCAGGCTCCTCAACTGCTGGCAAACACAGCTGAGTGACCACAGACCTCCACTGTCAACGACTGAGGAAGGACTTGTACATTTTTCATAGCCCCTGGCCAGAATCAAGTGTTTCATGAAAACCCAGGGGAAACAGGTGGGAAGGGTGTGCAGCACCTTCCTTTTGGTGAAGAAGATCCTCAGGAGGTGACAGGCAGGTGACAATGAATGCACCCAAGGGATCCTTTCACATGGCTCTCTGCACAACGAGGGTTTTGCTGAGTCTCAAACCGCACGGTAGTTACAGCAAGGCAGAGCACGTACCTGCAGCGCTCTCCTGCAGCCTTCAGAGGATGGGAGTGCAGTGGTGGGCCTGGCTGGAGGAGCTGGCTCCTGCCTGCCTGTCTCCTTCATCCTGGGGGAGCTGCCTGGACATGGGGGGAGCACGCTGCCAAGAGACACCAGGAGGAGGTGGCGGCATGAGCATGGGGCAGTTTGGTCTCCCATTTTCCCCTGCTATCAAAGCTCCCCAGGCTGGCAGAAGCAGCGGGGCATCTGGGGCCGTTTCCATGGCAAGGGGGAGCCTTTCCTGAGCCCCCTCAGAAGGATGGGAGAGGACTGTCCCTCAGGTCTGGTGTACAGGCAAGCAAAGTGCTGTGGGGTGCACTCAACATCAACCGCTTTCCCCACTAAGGAGCCTGCGATGGGGCAAACAAGCTCCTAAAAAGTGTGGGGCACGTGTCAGGGACCTTCCCGAGTCCCTACAGCCAGACTGTCCAAAGGGGATGTCTCTTCTCCATGGGTGCAAGGGCCCCTTCCATCCCTGCCCACAAGGGTCTCACCTGGCAGAAGTCTTCTTCCCCATGTCTTGCTGCCTTGTGCCTGGGCCCTGGTTTGGCAGCACGGGGAGGGATAACTTCACCTGCCTCTGCAGCAGCTTGTCAGGACTCCCCTCTGCGCCTGGGGAAGGAGGAGGAAGCTCTTCAGAGCAGCCCCGTGGGGACTGCGTTTTAACCGGGCTGTGGTCCCCCGGCACGGGCAGGGCCCCACCTGCACAGCAGGAACCCGCTCCCGTGCTTCTTCTGCTCCTGTGCTTTTCTGCAGCCTTCTTGTGCCAGGTGGAGTAAGCCTTGGCCACTGCTCTGCCGGTGACAGCCAACTGAAACCTGGAAAGCAAATGATGACAGAGGCTTGAAGAAGGGTGACCCCTCCCCTCTGCAGCTTCCCAGCACTCATCCTCCTGACTGTCGTGCGAGGCATGGCATCCCTTTGCCTTTGTGGCCACCCCTGACCCGAGCCTGAGTGTCGAGCCCCAACAACGCGTGCTCCTGAGCAGGAGCTGGGAAGCCGCCCGCTCGGTCGCTCGAGGGCTGCAGAGGAAACGCACTCACCTCGGGAACGTGTGGGCAGGAGCAGCCTGCATCCCCCGAGCGGTGGTCGCTCCACCACAGACAGCTGCAGCGGGTGTCCACAGCCTCTGCAAAGTGACACAGAGCTGTTGGAAGGTTTCCAAGGCAGCTTTCTCTTGGCTTCCAAAGGAAGCAGAGCTGTCTCCCGCTCCGGAAGAAAGCTGCTTCTCCAAAGCCCTCTCCCAAATCCTCCTCCATGAGCATTAGCCCTTGCTCTGCTCTCGAGAAGCTGCACAGCAAACACTGAGGGTGCACAATAACACTGCCGGGCTTTTTGTAGGGCCAGGACCGCGAAACTCAGGAGAAACTTTCTTTGCTAATGGAGAAGTCAGTGGGGGCGAGCCTGAGGAAAGGCGTTTGACTGGCCTGCCACGTCCAGGCTGGCTGAGGGCGATCGGGTTGCTCAGCCTTCCAGAGGCTTCCCAAAGACACTGAAGCAGCCCTCCAACCCTGAGCAACTTACAGTGTGAAGCAGAGCAATGCGGCTGGCCTTGCTCTCCAGCCTTGTGACGCAGTTGTAATAAAACCGCATGCACAGGACGTCGTCTTTGCAGGACAGAACGCCAATGTCCTTGAAGGCGAAGGCCAGGTGCTGCCTGTTCCTCAGTTGGAAAGAGTACAGGAGGATGGTCTCTCGCACACAGTCCTCCACCACATGCCGCGGGAAGGAGGTGGCTCGCGATAGCCACTTGTAGTTCAGCGGCTTGATCTTGATATTGCCTGCAAGGAGAAGGAACATCGTCACGGCCACAGCAGGCCAAATTTCCATCTAAGATTCAGAACAAAATGCCAGAGAAAAGGTCGTTTATAGAAAGAGCTCTTGGGCAAGAGTGGTTTGTTTTGGGGGAGCTCTTGGGCAAGAGCGGTTTGTTTTGGGGGAGCTCAAGCTGTCCCCCGACCTTTGGAGGCAATTCTCTACTTCTCCCAGCCCTTTCCAAAGAGCAGAGAGCACACATCCCCCCCAGAGAGGGAGGGGGAAAGTGGAGGGTGGCCGCTGCCTTCTCACCAGGGATAACCACTGTGGGGAACGTGAACTCCTGCAGACATGAGTTATCAACGTCCAGCTGGAAGACGGGTCTTCGAACCACATACACCTCTTCTTCGCCATCAAATTGCTCTTGGACGACAGCGAAGGTCCCGAGTCCTGTGATCAGGACACCCTGCCCAGGAAAAAGACAAAAAGGCTGATGAGTGAGAACTTTAGTGATGGGAAAAGTGGAAAAAGCCCATGTTCTCCATTTGTTTTCTTCCCCTCCTCAAAATATTTGCTAACATCCCTTGGCTAGAGAAGATGCCAGGCAATTCCAGCACGGGGAATAGCCCTGGGACTGACTCCCAGGGATTATCCTTGGCATGGACCCAGCATAATCCCCCGTCTCGCTGCTGGGTCTCTCCACTCTGACCACAGGGAAGAGTGAAGCCCTATCGTGTGCCGAATGCTTTCTCAGACTAGGCCTGGACTTGGTTTCTCTCCTGGTTGAGCAAGAAGCAGCTCTGGGCACATGGGGTTGTCTCGGTGTGCCTCCACCATGCTCAGGGAGGGATCACTCCCCGGGGCCCAGGCTCTCCAGGGCAAAGGGGGACCAAGACACCAACCCACCTTGTCCAGCTTCAGCTGTGTCAGGATGTACGTAGACACCGCATCCCAGATAGCCACAACCTCTGGAAAGCAAGGCAAAGAGGGGTCAGGCTCCGGGCCGGCCAGCTCACAGCCTCTCGGCAAGCTCCTCACTCAGGGGGTGACATGCAGGTGTCCACAAACAGCCCAGACAAACACGCCATGGCTGCGGAGCTGGGCTGTGCCCCAGTTTCAGACGGCCAGCCTTACTCTGCTGCTGGGGCAGGGCTGGAGCAGAAATGGGGATGTGGGAAGGGCTCAGGACCAGGGCTGTGGCCATCTAAGCCCCAGAAAGGGATGGCACCCCAGAGCCCAGGACATGATCTGCCAGCCTGGTGGCACAAGAGGATCCCATGGGAAGAACAGAGGTTCTCCCAAAGGAGACTAGGTCAAGGTAAAGGGCTGATTTACAGCCTGGGCTTTCCAGCCGGCTCGTGGCAGCCCTGTGGGAGCTGTAGGACACCCCAGCCCCCAGGATGCAGGACCCCTTTTCATACCAGAGGCAGAACCCCAAGAGGTACCAGCTCCTGGGGAAAGCTGGCCCTGGATGCCCCTCCTCGCGAGGGGACCAAGCCATGCCCACGGGAGCCTCCGGGCTCAGGGCAGCCCCAGCATCACGACTCGGGAGTCCTGGCAGCCACACTGTCCCCCGAGCCCGGTGGGACCCTCAGGCAGGGCTCTCATGGCAGCCCCCAGCCCTGTCCAGCTACCCCCTGGTGGTGGGCAGCCCTGGTGTGACCCCTCAGAAAGGAGCTCCCGAAACTCTTACCCTTGGTGGAGAGCTGCAGGAGCGTGCGGAACGACTTGCACAGCTCCAAGCTGATGGCCACAGTGCAGCAGTCCTCCATCGCGCTTGCTGCTTGCCCTCAACTCCGGGAAAGGGATGCTCTTCACAGCTCCTCACCCCAAACTCCTCTCCGACGTGCCCCTGCTCTGCCTGTCAGCAGGGTCCTGCCTCTCAGCGAGGGTGGCCCAGCACAGCCCCGCTGCCTCCCGACCCCGCTCCTGGCTGTGGAGCAGCTCCGAAGGGCAGCGGTGGGAGCCCCTGAGCAGTGCCCAGCAGCGCCCAGGCCTCGCCGGGAAGTGCCGGCACCAGGGCCGCGGCGCTGGGGAGACCTCCCTGTGATGTGGGGCATCCCCCTGTGACATCAGCCCGCATCGCTTGGAGGTGCATTATGACACCAGCAGGGAGACAGCACAGCTGGGGAGAGAGGAGCTAGCTTTCCCCTCTTGTCCTGGGAAACAGCTCTGCCTGACAGGAGACGGCCCGCCCGAAAACAGAATCTTAGGTTGTCCTGGCTCTGGGGAAAGCATAGACTTGAGAATAATGATACAAACAAGTTTAAGAGAAAGCAGGACAGCAGAAGAGGCAGAAAAGGCGATGTGTCTCACCCACCCCGTCATTTCAGAGGAAGGTTCAAGGGGGTTTCTTTTCTTTCTTTTTTTTTAATCGCTACCCAGCACAATTGAAAAAACACACACCTGCTGTTTCAGGAGAACTGAAAACTACAAGAAGAAAACTATCGAGTCTGTGTAATTACTCTGCTTTCTAGGACACGTTGCTTTTTTTTTTTTTTTTTTTTTAATCTCAGTGGAGAGCTTTAACTTCAAACCACTGAGTTCTGATCTGGGAGGAGCAAAACCTCCTCTGTAAATCTTGGAAAAGAACAGTCCATTGAAGGAAAACTGTTCATAGAAACTGTAAATGGCCCATTTCTGCTGTCAAACATTGTAACGCTTTTGAGTAGCTTTGCCATCCTCATCTTCTTTCTCTTCCCTTTCTTCTGATGACACTAGAGCTACCGTACCTCAACATGGCATTAAACTGTTCAAGCACTCTTGCAAACCCTATAAAATCCAAAATGCCCCACACCGGTGCCTGTAGGTTTTGCTGTTACCATCACGTTACCGACACAATCGGCCCTGCCAAACCTACAGCCTGCAAAACCTGAAGACAACCAGCACACAGGCTGCCGGCCTGTCGGGTAGTGAGGCAGAAGTGATGTCACCAGGATCACCCAAGCCCTGTGCCTGCTGGCCTTTCAACTGACTCAGGCAGAAGTGACCTCACACGACCCATCTTCCAACTGGCCAGCGACCTCACAATCTCAGCATTCACTCTTCCTCCTGGGGGAAAACCAGCTTAGAGGGAGGCTTAGAGGACAGGTGGGAGGGTTGGGGCTTCGAGGGAGGGTGCGAGGGCTCAGGAGTTTGGGGTTGGTGTTCGCCGGGTGGGTTCAGGCATGTGGTGAGAGTTTCTGCTCTGTGCTCAGGGCAGGGGTAGGGGTGAGAGCTCCCCTTTTTGGGTTGGGGCTCAGGGGGAGGCTCAGGGGGAGGGTTTGGGATGCTGCTTCGAGCTGCTGGTAATTGCTGTGAGTCCTGGCTAGCTTGGTGGGTTAGGGGCTTGGGTCAGGGCTAGAGGTGCGGGCCAGGGTTAAGGCCAGCATTTCAAGAGTAGGGAGCTCACAGCCAGCAGCCAAGGGCTGTCCCTCTCCCATGCCTCTCCTTTCACCTACCCCATTCTCCCTTCTCTCTTCCATGGCACTCACAAGCATCCTCACACCGCTGCTCCTCACCAACCAGGCTCCTCCAGAAGAAATGACATCACAACCTACTCTCCAGCAATGTCACCTTTGCCTTCCTCCTCCTCTTGCCTGCCCCTAACCTCTCATCTCCTCTCCCTGGCCTTTCCCTTCAGAACCTCACAATCCCTGACTCCTCTTCCCTGGGAAACATGAGTTAGGCTTAGGAGAGGGGTTGGAGATGAGGGGGGTTGAGGGAAGGGATTAGGGAGGGAGGGAGGGCTTAGGCTTCAGGCATCTGGTGAGGGTTTCAGCTTTGGCATTCGTGGTCAGGGTGGGGCTAAGGCTGAGAGCTCCAGGTTAGGTCTTAGGCTCAGGGTATAGGCAAAGACTTAGGGTGAGCTGGGCAGTGCCAGGCCTGAGGGGCAAGGGTGCGTAGGCACTCTGCGTGCTTCCACCCTCCTGGTGACCAGAGGGAAACCTCAGCTGCTGAGCACCAAAAGCAGCATCATTCTGATGGGCTGGGGATTAGCACTGGGCCCCTTGGCTTCACAGGCCACATCCAAGGGGCTACACGACACAGGACGTCTCTCTCTCCTTTCTCTGTCCTCCTGAAATCACTGCCTCTGAGTTTCTGCTCTAATCAGCCCCCAGGGAGGCACGCTTCCATTTCCTGAAGCAGTTTCCTCACCCACAGCCCTCAGCAGGCCCTACCAAACCTCCCAGACTCTTTCTTCCTGCCATGGCCCTCCACGCTCAGGGACTTTCCCCTGGCAGCTTGTTAGTGTGCAGCAACCACAAGGAGTTTATTCTTGCTCCTCAGTGTCTGCACGGCTGCAGGGGGACTTTTAGGAGAGACCGTCTTCGAGGAAGGGTTTTGCTAAATGGGATGATGTTAACAAGCACATGATCTAACACGGGTTCTTTTCTTTCTTCGTTGTAACTCACTAATGCTTTGAACATTGACAAATGATTTCTCATTGAACTGTCAAATGTTCCCACACAACACCTCCACTTCATTTGCTCGAGGTGGGCATGGGGTCAGGAGGCACAGACAGCCAGATAGCTGTGACCGCAGCAAGATGGGCAGGGAGATGGCTAGAGACATGAGTTGGTGACAAGGCTGTGGTCTGGAAATTTGGCCAACAATAAGGCAAAGTTGATTTAAGCTGCCACACTGTCTCTTTAGACAACTCAATAATTGTGTGTATATTTCTCATTTCTTATCTATCTGTAAGATTATTAGAGGCTTGGACTTGGCATACAGTTGAAGAGTTTGTTGGGGTTTTTTATTAATTTCTATCATGTTTTACTTCTGATTGTTCAAAATTAGTAAGAATCCTGTGCCTATTTACAGCCAAGTCTCAGGGTAATTGGGTGGGAATTGGGGCAAAGGAGCTGTCACATTTGGCTGCAGGCTTGAGGGCACAAGTCTGATGCAGGAAATGAATACAAATCCCAGGCCGCCCCTGAGAGAAATGACGGGGTGGGGGAGGTGGGGAGGAGAGTTGCCCATAATGTGGGGGATCTCGAGCAGACAGCTGTTGCTGCCTTTCCAGATGTCCTTAGGAGACCCTCTGGATCAATATCAATTGGAGAAAGCTGCTATCGCTTCTTCTGTCAAAGGAAAAAAAAATAAAAGCCCTTCAAAATGAAAACAAACACCATTTTATTATTCAGTTCTCATTGAAATCTTCCACTTCCAGTAGACTCCTGAAACCTCTCCAATTAGCTCTACAAGTCTGGAAGCCCTGAAGAAAATTAGGGAAGAGATGTATCTCATTAGGGCTTTCTGCCCTTTAATGAGCCCCGGGGTGTATTTGGTGCTGTGTCCTTGAACCTCAGCTACTGAGAGGAGATTGAACCAACCTCTCAAGGAGGTAAAGTCAGAAGCAAAAGCCAAAGTGCCTTGGAGCATTACTTGGCCCCACTGAGGGCCATGACAGACCAAGCCTCCCCAGGGATTTGTTAGAGCAGAAAATTGGAGGCTGTGATTACAGGCAGGCAGAGGCACTGTGCAGGTGGCTCTGATGCTGAGGAAAACTTGATGCATTTGGTCATGCCAAGTGGTCAGCCCCAGGAAGGGGGATCCTGTCCCTCACACTGGCTCAGGGCTCTTCCTGGAGCAGTGGGATGTGGGGTGGGCAATGCTGAGGGAAGGACAACGGTACCACACCTCCCAGCCTCCCTGCGGGGGGCAAGGAAGCAACGAGGCCCCAGTTCCATGAGATTAACATGTCTCCTTTCAGGCCTTGGTAGCAGAGACAACTGCCACAGCCAAGGGGACAAAGACCTGCAGGCTGTCAACACCAAAGCTATTGCCTCACCTTGCACCCACTGTGGCATCTCCCTGCCTTTACTGATACCTCTGCTTCCTCCCTGCTTCTTCCCTGAAACACAGAGCATTGCGCTGACCCAGGCTCCCTCTGGGTTCCCTCTGGCACCACAGCACTGCCCTTCAAGGGACATTCCTTTCTCTTCCTGGCCAGTCTCACCCTCCCAAGCTGCACTTTGGGATGCTTTTTCCTTTCTCATGTGGTTTCTCACTACAAAGGAAAGCTCCATCATCTCTGAAAACACCCTGAAACCACCTGAAACTCCTCATTTAAGGCTACTCTTTTACTCCCACACGAGCCTCCACATCATCAGGACAAGGAAGGCCAGGTCCTTCAGCCTTTCCCCACAGGTCATGTGCTGCATGTCCTGTAACCCCACCTTTGCAGACATCCTCTGGGCACTCTCCTGTTCCTTCCCTCTCCTCAGAATGGAAAGCCCCCCAGGCTGGTACAGGTGTGGCCACAGCAGCGCTGAGCACAGGGGGATGGTAACTCCCCCTCCTGTCAGGGTGGTCACAGAATCACAGAATGGCTGAGGTTGGAAGGGTCCTCTAGAGATCATCTAGTCCAACCCCACTACTCACGCAGGGTCACCTAAAGCACGTTGCACAGGGTCACGTCCAGGCGGGTTTTGAGTATCTCCAGAGAAGGAGACTCCACACCCTCCCTGGGCAGCCTGTTCCACTGCTCTGTCACCCTCACAGGAAAGATGCTTTTCCTCATATTCAGATGGAACTTCCTGTGTTCCAGTTTGTGCCTGTTGCCTCTTGTCCTGTCGCTGGCCTCCACTGAAAACAGGCTGGCCCCATCCTCTTGACACTCTCCCTACAGATATTTGTATCCATTGATAAGGTCCCCTCTCAGTCTTCTCTTCTCTAGGCTAAACGGGCCCAGCTCTCGCAGCCTTTCCTCATAACAGAGATGCTCCAGTCCCATCATCATCTTTGTAGCCCTCCTCTGGACTCGCTCCAGTGTGTCCATGTCTCTCTGGTACTGGTGAGCCCAGAACTGGACACAGTACTCTAGTGTGGCCTCACCAGGGCTGAGTAGAGGGGGAAGATTACCTCCCTGGACCTGCTGGCCACACTCTTCCTAATGCACCCCACGATACCATTGGCCGCCTTAGCCACAAGGGCACACGGCTGGCTCATGGTTCACTTGTTGTCCACCAATACTCCTAGGTCCTTCTCCACAGAGCTGCTTTCCAGCAGGTCCCTCGAATGGAGAAGCCAGAGCAACTGAAATGAGAGCTTTGGTCTCTCGCTTCCCCCTAACATTAAGATTATGACCCAGACCTCTTGGAAAAGCATCAAAAGATGCAAAGTCCAAGCTGAGAATTGGACATTATCAACTCTGCAGCTCAGGTCAGGGGATCTGCAGGCACAGCAACTGGCAGTTACAACTGCTTCACAACATGGATTCGCACCTGGAGTAAGGCCACTGCTGTAGCATTTGTTAAACAAGGCAGGAAAGTGGAGGGTTGACCCTGGCCAGCAGCAAAGCCCCCACCAGTTGCTCGCTCATGCGTTTCCTCTCTGCATTGGGATGGGGGGAGAACTGGAAGGGCAAAAGCAAGAAAAACATGAGGGTCGAGATAAAGACAATTTAGAAAATAGAGAAGGAAACCAATGGATGTGACAGCAACCACCAACCACCTCTCACCAGCAGACTGATGCCCAGCCACCTTCAGGCAGTGGCTACCTTGGAAAGACTCCCCCATGACCGCTTTTCCTGCTGAGCATGACGCTACATGGCATGGACCATGGTCCCCCTTCAGTCAGCTAGGGGCAGCTGTCCCAGCTGGGTCCCCTCCCAACCTCCTGCCCACCCCCAGCCAGCTTGCTGGGGCAGCAGAGGGAGAAACAGAGAAGACCTTGGTGCTGTGCAAGCACTGCTCAGCAATAGCTAAACGGCGGTGTGCTAGCAACACGCAAGACAGCACCATGCAGGCTGCGATAAAAAAAAATGACCTGCATCCCAGCCAGACCCAGCACAGAAACCCTTCTGTGCCTTCTCACGATTCTTATTCCTATGAGAAACGAGGGTCTGGCCCTGCAAGCTGGACATCCCCAGCTCCTGATCAGCTGTAGGATGCAACAGCCCATTGGACAGGTGCCAGGAGCCTGTATGATGTCACAGTGCGTCTCCATGATGAGCCAAGGCCTCTCCCCAAGGCCACCTGGCAGCTGACACCACAACCTCTCCTGCCCGATCGCTGCCTGCCCTCACCCTCGCCGCGCTCTGCGACCGAGAGCTGCAGCAGCCAACAAGCTCATCCGCACCCAGTGCCATGGCCAAGGCTGAGAAAGGTGAAGCGTTGCTGCTCCTCCTGAGGACGTTTCACACCAGGCTTCTCTCAAGGAAGCCCCTCAGCAACTCTCCTGCTCTTGCCATAGGCTTTGGAGCCACCTCCGACATGGACGGAGCCTGGGTGGGCACCTGGAGACCTCATCGCCCACGCGGCCCCATCATGGCCCACTTCACCAGCCCGGGACCCAAGTACTCAATCCCCAGGACAACAGGTAAAACCCCCATCGCCAGGGGGGTGCGCCACATCCACTCTCTCCAGGGGACAAGCAGCCACAGCTCCATTGCCCTTTGCTCCAAGCCTCCATGCTCTCAGCTGCAGCAGGGACACAGGCCTGCCGCAGGAAGGCTCAGGCTGCTCATGGGAAAGCCCCAGAAAAGAGCTGATATCATTCTTGGAGGAAAAAACACACAGGAAGGGAATTTCTTGAGGCCAGCAACTCCAACTACTCCACTTAGAAACTCGCTTTAAATACGCAGCTGCAGGCAGGTGTCCTTTGACAGGCTTTTCTTCCTAGGTTACCTGGCACACGATCCCACCAAAACCAAAGGCCCTACATGCGTATTTCCAAGGGCCAAACCCCCCGTCGCAGACAGCTGCTCTCCGGGTCCTCGGTACTACGTCCTGCCCTCCATCACCAGGAACGGGAAGTCCGTGGCTCCAGCACAGCACATCTGCGGACTTCCCAAGATAAAGACCGAGATCACCCCTGGGCCAAGTGAGTACCATTTCTCCAGCCCTTCTTCCAGGCAAGACAAGCACGCCTTACTTTTGCCCTGGGCTTCTGAGGTACAAAGCCATCAGCTCACGCCCTCAGTGGGCTTCAGAGACTTCCAGACAGAAAGCAAACAAGGCTGAGCACCTCCTCCGGACCTTTCCTCTTTGGCTTGAGGAAGAGCCCAGCTTCACTGCTTCTCTCCGCTTCTCCTCTGCCCTAGGCAACTACGCCACCGACAAGGCCAACAAACACCTCTACAAACGCGCGCCGGCACAGTCCATGGCCTTCTGGCACAAGGCCGTCAGAACCGACCAACCTCCAGGTAAGGGAACTCGGGGAAATACACACCCTTGCAGCCTGCGTGTCCTCCAGGGAAAAGCTGCTGGACACCTTTTCCCAGAGGCCTAGGGAAAAGCCTACACAGCAGGACGCAACGGTCTCTGCACAAGCTTGCTGCATGTCCCAGAGCACCAACATCTCTCATCCCACAGGAGAACCTTGGCAGGCTGCTTCTCTCCCACCCAGGCGCTGCTCCTCTCCCCGCAGGACTCCCACACGCTCTCTGCCCATTCCCCTTCCAGGTCCTGGCACCTACACCCTGCCGAGGCTGGTGGGACCCAACACAGCCTACACCCACGCCAGCCCCTGCTACTCCATGACAGGCAAGAGGAAGCACAATGGCTTTGCTGAAGACCTCGCCAAGGTGAGCTACGCTTCTCTGCTCTCTCGCGTCAGCACCTGAAGCTCAGCTGCTCTCCTCAGGGCAGAAGGGCCCCAATGCCTGCTGCTGCTGCCCCTGGCAAGAATCAACACTTGCCTTTTGGACCCAGCAACCTCCCTGCCTCTCTTACAGACGCCAGGTCCTGCTGCCTTCCCTAAGGTGGAACTGGACATCTACAAGAAAAGGGCTCCCATGTACACGATGGGAACCAAAAGTAGCCTGGGAGGCAACAAAACAGTGAAGCCGGGGCCAGCAGACTACTCCCTAGGAAAGGTAAGGCAGCCTGCCCGCCTCTCCTCCTCTGCTTTGCAACAACCAGCCCTTAAGCAGCTCCCCCTTCCGAGGGGGCTTCTGACAACTCAAGGCCACCTCACTGGAGTGACAACCCGCAGGACAGCAGGCCTGCTCCCTTGCCTTGGCCCAAAGCCGAGCAGAGGGAGCCAAAGAACACACCTTGGCCTCTCCACTAGCTCAGCCATTCCATGCTTTATGCCAGTCGGCCTTCCCTGAAGACAAGTCTTCTGGAGAACAAGGCACCACGGTCACCTTTAATTCTTCTTTTCCCCTTCCAGGTGACGCTGATCAAGCCCCAGGCACCTGCTCCCACATTTGGACTCCGACATTCCCTCTACACAGCTTCTCTAATCTCTCCGATATGAGCCGAATAAAACAACAGACCCCCAAAGATCTTGGCTGGTCACCTTCAGCGGGTATAACTAGGGTACAACTTTATAATCAGTGCAGATATAGTAAATAGAGTGGATGGAGAAGACAAAAATCACAAAAGGAGTGGTGGAGGTCAGTGGGGCCACCTAAGACCATGCCTGACAGCAAGGAGCTGTTAGCCACTGTGGCCAGGAACCTACTGATGGCCCAGCTGCCAGCTGCAGGCAGGATCTGGCCCTCATCGGGGCTGCACAGTGCAGCAGTCTGCAGACAGGCACGACTCTCACTCATATGTGACATGAAGAGTTTCAGCCAAAGGTGCTGAGGGTGCTGGCCAAAGTCATTGTGTGGCTGCTTCTGTCACCCTGGAAAGGCCGTGGCAGTCAGGGAGGTTCCTGATGCTTGGGAAAAGGCAAATATCCCACCCATCTCCAGGAAGAGCAAAAAGGAAGGTCAGGGAACTACAGGCTGGTCAGCCTCATGTCTGTCCCTGGGAAGGTGATGGAGCAAATCCTGCTGGAAGCCATTTCCATGCACCTGAAGGACAAGAAGGGGTTTGGGAACTGCCAGTAAAAAATCAACAATGGCAAGTTGTGCCTGACCAACCTGAATACCTTTTAGGATGTGATGATGAGCCCTTTGGATGAGGAGAGAGGTGAATGCAGTAGTCCTCGACAGCTTGGTGAAAAGGGCTGCCTGGAACCCCACCAAGTTGAAGCGAGACAAACGCCACGCTCATCCTGCCACTGCGCTGGGACAACTCCATGCACCAGGCAGGCTGGGGACAACTGGCTGGAAGGCAGCTCTGCAGAAATGGACCTGGGAGTCTGGGGGGACAAGTGGGACAGGAGGGAGCAGTGTGTCCTTGGGAAGAAATAGGCCAACCTCATCCGGGGCCCAATATATTATTTTTCCTTTTAAAAATAGTCTTTCTATCTGTGAGCGTTTGTGCAACACTCAGAGCTCCCACCCAGTGGAAATTACTTTGGGATCCAATCCTGCAGGGCTCACGCATGCTCCCAGCACAGTGTGAGCTCTTCTGCAGGAGTCATTCCTAGGCTGGCACTCAGCATGTGCTGTGGGCTGAGGACCTTCACAGCCCATCTCCAAGGCCAAGCCTTGCCAGGATCATGCAGACAGGTCTTGGTGACCGGCTCCAAGCAGAGACACACACTGTGGGTGCCCATGCGGCTCAGAGAAGGGCAAACAGAGAAACCTCATCACCCAGCACACAGGGACTGTGGCAGTGCCCATGGGCTGACATTGGGCAGAGCGGGGAGGACCTCCTCAGCTGGGCCAGCCAAGTCCTGCTGCCCCACATGGCCCCACAGCCCCGTGGTGCAGGCACTGCATGGACCAGGGTGCATTCAGGGTGGGGAAATGTCTGCCCAGCACAGTCCCCATGGCAGCTGCCCATGCTTCCTCCTCCAGCAGTGGCAGTCTCCCACCCCTACCTGCCCCTGCCCAACCCCAGGTGAATCCCACGTAGGGTTTTGCAGACAGCTGTGCTGCAGGGTCTGGCAGCGTCTGGGTCAGGAGAGATTGCACAGGGCTGGCCATGCCCCTGGCAGGCCCTGAGCCCGGTTGGAAGATAGAGTTTGCCATGGAGCAGAGGTCCCTGCCCACGGCTGGTTGTATCGCCAGAGATGGAAATGGCCAGGGTTCAGGGCTGGTTGCTCCCAGTTGTCGTGGGGCAGCTTCCTCAGGGTGTCTGGGGCCATGGCAGTGACCACCTCCTCTCTTTTCTGCCTTTGATGTCTTGCATCCTTCTCCAAAGGGCCTGGCTGTGCATCACGATCACGCTGCTGTGTGCTCCCACCCTGTACATTCACACAGCTCAGCTAACAGCGGTGTTTTCCTCTCCCAAGAAACAGCCCAGCCTAGCCCTTCCCTGGCTCTCCCCACCTCCCCTGCCCTCTCCCCAGCCCAGCCCAGCAGAGGAGCCCAGTCTGGGCTGGCCCCATGGCAGTGCCTGCTGCAGGGTGCTGCCGAGCTCAGAGCACTCACTCCACAGCTCCAGCCCTTCTGAAGGGCACAGCAGGGTTATCAGCCTCCCCATCAGCCCCAGTACTAGAGCTGGCCCCAGGGGCACGAGGAAACAGAGGCCGGTCACTCTCTGTCTGTCCTGCATTCATGCTGCAAGTCCCGACTGCCTTTGTCCTCCTCTGC
Organism: Phoenicopterus ruber ruber; assembly: GCA_009819775.1. Lineage (NCBI taxonomy): Eukaryota > Metazoa > Chordata > Aves > Phoenicopteriformes > Phoenicopteridae > Phoenicopterus > Phoenicopterus ruber. Next base: position 302,572 of record WNMK01000049.1, on the reverse strand, counting down.
CTCCCCACCAGCCCTGCTCCCCAAGACAGCATGAGAGCCCCTGCCCTGAGGCTCCTCAGGCAGCTTCCAGATCTCTTCAGTCTCCTTTCCCTGTGCATGCTGCATTTTCACTGGCTCCCACAGAACTGCAGGGTCATGGTTTGTGGGGATCTGGATTTAGTGCTTTACTCTGGGTGAACTTCACCTTTGAGGGGTGATTCATCTTCTGAGTGTCCATTCACTGCCCACCCCATGGAGGGTGTCCTTTCTTTCCTGACCCCTCCAGACTCCTTTCCACAGGGAACAATGTATGCCATCAGCCCTGATATACCTGTGGCAGCCTAAAGAGGTAATGGAGAGCTCATGTAGCATCTACATGGCCTGTGGACACCAGGAACAGTCTTTCAAAGCACCACTTGGTGTCTAATAGATCTCAGAGTTGCCACAAGCTTACCACCCCCAACACAGGGAGAAAAGAATGAGAAAAGACATTTTAAAAGTCTGATTCCTTGGGCTTGGTCTTGGCAGCAGCTTTATAAAGAGCCCAGCCTTCAGGCACTGCACTCAGGAGACCCCTTTTATTGCTGAGATGCTCTTAGGGAAGCCAGATCTGATACAGTGTTCAAAGCATTTGTGAAAGCATCAGACCCAACAGGATGAAGCCTCAAGAGAAGTGGTATGAAGCCAAGCAGTTACCTACTACTATGATTATCATAGGAAAAAAAAAAAAAAATCAGAGGCCTGGCCTTAGACAAGCTCTGGGTACTCTGCAGAGAAAGGGAGACAGGTTACTGCTGGTGGAACAAGCTCCATTGGATCAATTTCTTCATTGTGTCCTTGAGCTCCCTGTTCCTCATGCTGTAGATGAGGGGGTTCACTGCTGGAGGCACCACTGAGTACAGAACTGCCACCACCAGATCCAGGAACGGAGAAGAGATGGAGGGGGGCTTCAGGTAGGCAAAAAATGAAGTGCTGATGAACAGAGAGACCACGGCCAGGTGAGGGAGGCATGTGGAAAAGGCTTTGTGCCGTCCCTGCTCAGAGGGGATCCTGAGCACGGCCCTGAAGATCTGCACATAAGACAGCACAATGAAAACAAAATACCCCAAAACTAAGCATGCACTACCCACAAGGACCCCAACTTCCCTGAGATAGTCTGAGTCTGAGCAGGAGAGCTTGAGGATCTGAGGGATTTCACAGAAGAACTGGTCCAGGGCATTGCCTTGGCAGAGTGGTAGTGAAAAAGTATTGGCTGTGTGCAGGACAGCATCGAGAAACCCACTGCCCCAGGCAGCTGCTGCCATGTGGGCACAAGCTCTGCTGCTCATCAGAGTCCTGTAGTACAGGGCTTTGCAGATGGCAACGTAGCGGTCATAGGCCATGACAGTGAGAAGGGCACACTCTGCTCCAAGGAAAAAGACAAAGAGAAAGACCTGGGCAGCACATCCCGAGTAGGAGATGGTCTTGGTGTCCCAGAGTGAATTGGCCATGGATTTGGGGAGAGTGGTGGAGATGTAACCCAGGTCGAGGAGGGCGAGGTTGAGGAGGAAGAAGTACATGGGGTTATGCAGGTGGTGGTCGCAGGCTATGGCAGTGATGATGAGGCCGTTGCCCAGGAGGGCAACCAGGTAGATGCCCAGGAAGAGCCAGAAGTGCAAGAGCTGCAGCTCCCGTGTGTCTGGGAATGCCAGGAGGAGGAACTCGTTGATGGAGCTGCTGTTGGACATTTTCTCCCTATGGATTCAATGTCCTGTACCAGAAGGAAAAGACAGTAACAAGTGAGGACAGACTTCTCTGTGCAAAACCAAAGACATTTCTCATACCTTCACCCCCCTACCGCAGTCACCCACCCTTTTTCCTGCTTGGCAGGACCTTCATGCAGCTGGCTGGAGCTCTGGTTTGTGCTGACTGAGTGTGCTGTGAGGAGCAGGGCCTCTGCCCGTGGGCTCCAGAGGTGTCAGTCATGCTCTAGTTCAGGGTCTACCTGGGAGCAGTGGGGATCCAGGGGTCAGATCGGATAGTCAGAATTTCTCAGACAAAACCCTTTAAAAATCGAAGGGCTTGTCAGCAACTGCACCCCCAACACTAAAGGAAATTGGTTGCCGAAAAGGGTTTAGGCTTTTACTTGTTGGTTTTTTTGGACAGCCCTTCCCCGTCCCCTCCTTTCTTCTCTGAGGAGTCTTCTCTGAAGTCAGAAATCCTGAGCAGCTCTTAGTCCTGAGAGGCAAAAGGATTTGCTGTGGCTCAGTGCAGGGGGAGCTGAGCTGGTCTGGCCATTTGTCCTGTTCCCAGCTGCCCTGTGCTTGCTCCTTCTTGAGAGGGAGGGGGATTGCGCTCCTGTGTTACCCTGAGAAGAAATCAGACCCTGTTGAGAGCAGAGGGATCCACTGCAGATCACAGTCTCACCCTGCCGCCAGGAACCTGAACAAGGTGTCAGCACCCCACTCCTAGCCATGGACACAGACTTCATTTCACTGTTTCACCAGCCCAGCAGCATTTACCTGTCCCTGGCATCTCTGTGCTTCTCCATCAGGTAACACACAGATGCTGTGGGAGAGATTTGCAGTCTGGAGGGCAGCTCCCAGCTTCGAAGGACAGCCCAAGGAGCTAGCCAAGTGTCCTAATTACTGTAGCTCATGAAGGGAGAGTCAGCTCATTCCCCACCCCCACTGGCTGCAAGGCCCAGAGCCCCACAGCTTAGAGGAAAGCGGGGACACCTGATTGCCATGGGCACGTCTGCATGGGAGGACCCACAAGCTCCATGCTGGACTCTTCAGCTGAAACTCCCATCCCCAGAGAGCCTGACAGCAATAGCAAGAGCAGCACAGACAGGTGGAGAACTAAGAAGACACACAGTAATGATCCAGCCGAGAGAGGTTAGCAGAGAGACAGCCAGGCACTTGGGAGCGCCTTCCCCTTTCCCAGCTGTGCACGCCACCTCCCAGATGGTGACACAGCAGGACACTCACCCTCACCCCCTGTGCCATGCTGTGGGAGATGGGCACATGGCAGGAGAGATGCACTTCACCTCTTCTGGCGCTCAGGTGGGTGAGGAGGCTACTGATGCCCTGGACCCCACAGCTGCAAGGGGAGAGGCTCTGCCATGTTGGAGAGGAGAGATAAGGGGGGTGATGTCAGGGAAGGGATCTGCACTGCAGGGGATGGCAGGAGGTGCCAGTAGATCCCCTGAGACAGGATTTCTGTTAAAATCTCTCTCCCTGCCCATGTCTCTGCTGCCTGGAGCTGTCCCTGCTGGGAGCCTTTCTGCACTCACAGACCCCATCCCAGCCGCTGTACACTCAGCTCTGGCCTGCATACACCTCCTGGGGCAGGGCACTGCCCAGGGACATCTCTGTGCTTCAAAGTTCAGATGGGAATGTCAGAGAAACCCTGGTGAGCCTGGAAAGGTGATGCTGGTGATCTGTAAGCCATGGGGGATTGATCTGATGCTCCCAGACTCATTCACCTCTCAGTGAAACAGATCTGCGTTCTCAGTGCCTTCTCCAAACCACCGAGAGTAATTCCCATCTCTTACTCTTTATTCAGCCAAGCAAGAGTAGAAAACAGAAAGTGCAGGCTCCTGCCCTTGCAGGTAAAGCCTCCTTTCTTTTCCTCTTGCAAGATTTCCCTCCAGAGATGTCTAGGCTGTGAGCTTGAGCTGTGAGCAGCCCTGAACCACGCAGCACCCTCTTGATAGGCAGAAGGACCCTTCCCTGACAGGGATCACTCCTTCCACCCAGAGCTTCTCCCTACAGCGCCTTGGGGAGCTCCCCGGGCAGGCTGAGTACTGACCCTGACAAGCGGCAGAGCCCTTGCCCTGGCATACAGCCCCCTGGGGCGCAGGGACCCTGCTCAGATGGACAGCCCTGGTGCACCCCTGAGTGTACACCCAGCTGTACATCCCTACTGCTGTCCCAGGGAGAAGAGAGTCATGATGGCCCATTGCTCTGATGGTGTGGCAGTGAATCACTGACCTGGGGCAGGTTCGCTTCCTCCACACCAGAGAAAATATGAGTCCTCCTGACACATCCCAAAAGCTGTAGGATGTGCCAGCATTAGGAGATCCTGCCAGGAACTGCATCTGCATTGCCCTCAGCCAGAGACTTACTGTGTAAAGAGCTGTGAAAGTTTGTCCCACAATGAGCTCTAAGTTGTCCTTCCCCTTCAGAAAGCTGTAAACATCTTGCTCTCTCATCTCCTCGTGGTGCCTGCAGGCAGTGCCCTATAGCCCTGCTGTGCTTTGCAGAGAAGCTGCTCCTGGGCAGAGCTGTCTCTCTGCAGCGCTGCCTGGTTGCCATGAGCTCCCTCCATCCCAGGAGCCCGGCCCAGCTCAGGAGCAGAGGCCCAGCCCAAGGGAGCCCTTGAGATGTCCCCAGGACTCCCGGGGAACCTACTCTGCCAGAGACTGAAGCAGTCACTGATGTTTCCCCTCTCAACTCTGCAGAGACATTTATTTCCAGAAGTGTCATCTCTCCTCTCAGAGACAGAGTTAGGTATGAAAATACCTGCTTCTTGTCCCACCATTAGACAGGACACCCAGACAGGGACAGAGAGGGATCTTCTTTAGTCATGCTGAGGGAAAGGATTAAGCTTAGTTGGTTGAGGCATCTCATTCTGGGCTTGCAGTCCTGGGGCTGGAAGGGGACTTAGCTCTCTCCCATGCACACCACAAACCCAAAGGAGGTGGGATTCCTCTTGCCTCTGTTCAGGTGTGCTCAAAACAGGCACCTGCATGGGAGTTGCTTGTCTCAGATCCCATGGTAACTGATAGATAGAGACCAGGAGCTCACACACAAAGACCTGGTGACATTTGATGTGCCGGAGGTAAGATATGTGCAGGTCGCTTCTCTCCCCGATCCTTTACCCACTCCCTTGAGAAGACGTTCAAGGAACAGGTCAGTGATTTTCCCAGCAAGCCTGGATCACAGCTTGTCCACACCAAAAGCCCTTTTCAGCAGCACCTTGTCTTTCCTGCAGGTCAGCTTCACCTCCACCACAGGCCCTCAGGGGCTGCAGACACACCACAGGCAGCAAAGCCCTCTCCTACCAGGGCTGCCCAGCCCAGCCCTGTTTCGTGCTAACCTTGAGAAGAGCAGGGGTTCCTCTCTTTGTGTGCACCTCATTTCCTCTTTGCACTGCCACTTGCCCTCCACTCAAACATGCCTCTGCTATGAAACAAAGCCTTTCCACACATGGGGTCGTGGTGCTTGGTGCCAGGGTCTCCCGGTGACAAATCTGCTCTAGGCCCTGGAGCCACAGCTGAGGTGCTGCAGCCCAAACGTGCACCAGTGGCCTCAGCCTGGGGAACAGGCAGGAGGAGCTGGAGACCCATGTGCCATTGCAGAGCTGTGACATCAATGGAATAACTGCCATGGCATGGTGGGAAAACTCACACAACTGGGACGTTGTGATGGATGGGTACAGGCTACTCGGGAGAAACGAGGTGGGAAGATCAGGAGAGGGAATCTGCCTGTGTGAAGGAGGCACTCCCAGGATCTCCTCTGTGAGATGGGCAACAGGTTTGGTGAGCTCTTGTGTGTGAGGATCAGAGAGGCTACTTGGGAAACATCATGAAGGGAAATCAACATGCAATCAGGGTGAGGAAGTGGACACCACCTTGCTTCAGGAACCCAAGGAAGTGTCTGCATCAATGACCCCAGGTCTTACTGGGGACTTTAATCACGCTGCTATTCATTGCATGGGGAAAGCTGCATTTCTGGATGAAGGGAAAGCACTGATTGCCTTTCAGCTGGAAGCCAGCAAGGCTTTCAAACCATTGCCTTCCCCCCCCCCCCCCCCCCCAATATTTTTGCATCCCAATTAGGATATTATGGTCTGCATGAGCAGATAAGTAGATGAGTTTAGAAAAAAACAACAGCTGGATGGTTAGGTTTGGAGTGATGTGGTGAATTGGTAATATTCTGCCTTGAATCCTCTAACAAGCAGAGTGTTACATCAGTCTATCTTCCAACTCACCCTTTTTAATGTGTTTTTAAAGAGACAGAGGAGATGAAAGAGTGTCTTCTCATGAAGTTTGCGGATGACACCACACCGAGGAGAGCAGACTTTACACTGGATGGCAGGACTGCAATGCCAATGGACCTCAACAAGCTGGAGGTATGGACCAACAGGAAGCCCATGGTTACCAACCAAAGTCTTGCCCCTGGGGTGGACAAATGCTTTGCAGGGACTGCCTGGCTGGGCTGCAGCTCTGCAGAAAAGGCTCTGGAGGGCCTTGGATTACATTAGGCAAAAAATGAGTCATTTTACATCTTTCCCTCTCTCTCGAGTTCTTCTCTTTTACTATCTTCATAACATCTCAAAAGAACCACCTGTCCTGCTAATCTTTTCCCCACTGGCCATATTTTTCTTGTTTTGTACCTGTCGTGGTTTAGCCCCGGAGGCTGAGCCATGTGGTCGCTCACTCACACACCCACACACACCCCACACCCCATTCCCCGCCCTGCCCCGGCAGGGTGAGCAGAGAATTGGGACAAAGAAAGGCAAAACTGGTGGGTTAACAACAGCAACAGTTTAACCGGACAACAAAGGGAAAGAAACAAACAAGAAACCCCAACAATACCAACAACAGAATGTACTTCGCAGTGCTTCCCTGTACAGGTTGCTCCCCGCCCAGCCCAGTCCCGAGCAGCGATCCCCCCTCTCCAGTTGTCCCCCTCTATATAGTGAGCATGACGGTCACATGGTATAGAATAGACCCCGGCCAGCTTCTGGTGAAAATTAACCCTATCCCAGCCGCAACCAGGACATTATCTACCCAGTATTCTATACCATATACGTCACGCTCAGATCCTACACTTTCCAATTAATCACCACCACTTTTCCTGTTTTTTATATATATATATAGATACACACAGACATCATTCCCTTATTCTATGGACCATCCCTTTGAAGTGTCTATTGAGTTCATTTAATCCATGACTTTAGGCTCCATCTGTCATAATAGTCTCTTGGGGCAGGAGAGATGATGTGGAGTTTGCTCAGTCGGCAAAACAGGGCTGGGTCTCGGTGCAGTATGGCAGGTGATGGTGGACACAGTGGGAGAATGGTGTGTAGCGTTGGATTGTTGCATGTTGCATCTGGACCTTGCAGTTGTGGTATCTGGCTCGGCTGGTGTATCATGTCCACAGTCTGTGGGTTGAAGATGTCAATCTCTTGAGGAAGTTGATGGGCGCCAGTTGCTAAATGTGTATCCCGATGTTTGAAGGTCCCACCACCCATTGCTCTCAGTGTCGTTTTCAGTAGTCCATTGTATCGTTTGATTTTCCCAGAGGCTGGTGCATGAGAGGGGATGTGATACACCCACTCAATGCCATGCTCTTTGGCCCAGGTGTCTATGAGGTTGTTTTGGAAATGAGTCCCATTGTCTGACTCAATCCTTTCTGGGGTGCCATGTCGCCATAAGACTTGCTTCTCAAGGCCCAGGATCATAGAATCATAGAATCATAGAATTGTTCTGGTTGGAAGAGACCTCCAAGATCATCGGGTCCAACCATTAACCTATCACTACCAAGTCCCCCACTAAATCATATCCCTTAGGGCCTCATCTAAACGCCTTTTGAATACCCCCAGAGATGGGGACTCCACCACCTCCCTGGGCAGCCTCTTCCAATGCCTGACAACCCTTTCGGTAAAGAAATTTTTACGAATGTCCAATCTAAACCTCCCCTGGCGCAACTTGAGGCCATTTCCTCTTGTTCTGTCGTCTGTTACTACGGAGAAGAGGCCGACCCCCATCTCTCTACAACCTCCTTTCAGGTAGTTGTAGAGAGCAATAAGGTCTCCCCTCAGCCTCCTTTTCTCCAGGCTAAACAGCCCCAGTTCCCTCAGCCGCTCCTCAGAGGACTTGTGTTCCAGACCCTTCACCAGCCTCGTTGCCCTTCTTTGGACACGCTCCAGCACCTCAATGTCTTTCTTGTAGTGAGGGGCCCAAAACTGAACACAGTATTCGAGGTGCGGCCTCACCAGGGCTGAGTACAGGGGGACAATCACCTCTCTACTCCTGCTGGCCACACTATTTCTGATACAAGCCAGGATGCCGTTGGCCTTCTTGGCCACCTGGGCACACTGCTGGCTCATATTCAGCCGGCCGTCAACCAACACCCCCAGGTCCTTTTCCGCCGGGCAGCTTTCCAGCCACTCCCCCCCAAGCCTGTAGCGTTGCCTGGGGTTGTTGTGTCCCAAGTGCAGGACCCGGCACTTGGCCTTGTTGAACCTCATACAATTGGCCTTGGCCCATCGATCCAGCCTGTGTTGTTCCAGGCGGTGGCATGGGGCACAGGATATGTTTCCAGCCATCCAGTGGTTGCTTCCACCATTGTAAGCACATGGCACTTGCCTTGGCGGGTCTGTGGGAGTGTGATATAATCAATCTGCCAGGCCTCCCCATATTTCTATTTCAGCCATCGTCCTCCAAACCAAAGAGGCTTTGACCGCTTGGCTTGCTTGATTGCAGCGCATGTTTCACACTCATGGATAACCTGTGCAATAGTGTCTGTGGTCAAGTCCACCCCTCGGTCACGAGCCCATCTGTATGTTGCATCTCTCCCCTGATGGCCTGAGGTGTCATGGGCCAACCAAGCTAGGAATAATTCACCTTTATGTTGCCAGTCCAGATCCACCTGCGCCACTTCAATTCTAGCAGCCTGATCCACCTGCTGGTTGTTTTGATGTTCCTCAGTGGCCCAACTCTTAGGTATGTGGGCATCTACGTGGCGTACTTTTACAACAAGCTTCTCTAGCCGGGCAGCACTATCTTGCCACAATTTGGCAGCCCAGATGGGTTTGCCTCTGCGCTGCCAGTTGCTCTGCTTCCATTGCTGTAACCACCCCCACAGGGCATTCGCCACCATCCAGGAGTCGGTATAGGGATAGAGCACTGGCCACTTCTCTCGCTCAGCAATATCTAAAGCCAGCTGGATGGCTTTCACCTCTGCAAACTGACTCGATTCACCTTGTCCTTCAGTGGCTTCTGCAACTCGTCGTGTAGGACTCCACACAGCAGCTTTCCTCCTTCGATGCTTTCCCACAATACAACAGGACCCAGCAGTGAACAGGGCATATTCCTTCTCATTTTCTGGTAGTTCATTATACAGTGGGGCCTCTTCAGCACGTGTCACCTCTTCCTCTGTTGACATTCCAAAATCTTTGCCTTCTGGCCATTCCATGATCACTTCCAAGATTCCTGGGCGACTGGGGTTTCCTATTCGAGCTTGTTGTGTGATCAGTGTGACCCACTTACTCCATGTGGCATCGGTGGCATGATGTGTAGAGGGGACTCTCCCTTTGAACATCCAGCCCAGCACCGGCAGTCGGGGTGCCAGGAGGAGCTGTGCTTCATTGCCAATCACTTCCGAAGCAGCTGGTGTCCATGTCTAAATTGGGGGGGGGGGGGGGGGAGGGGGGGGGCAGGGCAGGCTTCAGGGGTGGCCTCTGTAAGAAGATGCCAGGGGCTGCATCGATATGAGACAGAGCTGGTTCCAGCCGGCTCCAGAACGGACCCACCGCTGGCCAAAACTGAGCCCATCAGGGAAGCTGGTGGAGCCTCTGTGAAAGTGTAGTTAAGAAAGGACACACCTGCCAGAGTGGGAGAGGAGTGAGAGGAAACAAGTGTGAGAAACAGCCCTGCAAACACCAAGGTCGCTGAAGAAGGTGGGAGAGGAGGTGCTCCAGGTCCCAGAGCAGATAGTCCCCCGCAGCCTGTGGAGAAGACCACAGTAGAGCAGGTCTTTCCCTGCAGCCCATGGAGGAGATCACGGTGGAGAAGGTAAGCCCTGCAATCTGTGGAGGACCCAACACTGGAGACGTAGGATATTTCCTGAAAGATTTGTGGCTTGAGGAGAGCCCATGCTGAATCAGGTTTGTCTCAAAGGACTGTAGCCCAGAGGAGGCACCTCCTGGGAAAAGTGTTAGAAGGAAGGAGCAGCAGAGAGCAACTGCTATGGACTGACCACAACCCCCATCCCCATTCCCCTGGGCTTCTCAGAGGGGAGGAGGTAGAAGAGTTGGGCATGAAGGAGTGAATTTCAGCCAAGGAGAAAGGGTGGGAGGAGGCCTTCCATGGGGAAGGAGATAAGGTCTTCCACCAGCCCCACGCTTCTTCCACCCTCAGCCTTTGCAGTGGCACATGCCTGGCCTGCCCCCTTACCTTCAGCGCTGTGACGTTTGTACAAGGCCCACACCCATCTGGGCACAGCCAGTGTAACCTGGCCTCCACCAAACCTGGAGCCCACCTGGCCTTGGAGGCAGGGAGAGGCCAGGTGCCCTCTGCCCGGGGCTGGGCACAGCTTTTCCCTGGGAACCTCCCTGAGGAGCGCTCCTCGTGTGTGTCAGCCTGTGGCCTGGCACGGCTGGCACGGGGCCAGGGGCTGCTGGGCCAGGGCTGAAGTAGCTCAGCTGGGAGAGCGTTAGACTGAAGATCTAAAGGTCCCTGCTTCAACCCCGGGCTTCAGCAATGGTTTTCTCCCTTAGATTTTTGCAGAGCCCGTCTGCCGCCTTCCAGCCTGCCCCAGCCCTGCTGCTCCTTCACCTCTTGCCAGAGCACTGTCCCTGCTCTGGAGCTGCACATCTGCGGCTTAGCAGGAGCCTTCCTCCAGCACCACAAGTCCCCAGCCCCCCCCGGGCAGGACTGTCCATTCAGTGCTGCTTTGGGGTGGTCTCCAGCTGTCCCTCCTTCCCTGCTCCACAGGGATCCACATCTCTCCTCTGCAGGGTCTCTGCAAAGACCCTGTCTCTCTGCTCTTTGTCATTCTCGATGGGGCACAGTCTGCTCCCCTCCTCACACACCTCCTTCACCTGGTCCTCAGTTCCAGACCAGAGGCCACCGTCCCCCAGTCCCAGGGAGAGGCACTCCCTGGAGCCGAGGCCTGAATTACAGCATCCTTCCTCCGGAGGTCTGTCGCAGCGAGACCTCTGATGTGCCCAGGACAGTTGACCAAGCCGTGCTGAGGATCATCCACTGCAGTGCCTGGGCGCCAGCGTTGGTCAGTCCCAGGCTGTCCTGAGCAGAGTTTCTTGGCCCCCCTTGCCCCCTGCTGCAATGACTGATGAAACACCTACGTGCTCCTCTCTGGGCATCAGCCCCAGGGAGAGGGAAGCCTGCCCTTCACCCCACCTCCAGGGATGCTGGTGGGAAGAGGGGTGCAGGGGGAGGCCCGGTACCTGGATGAGTGGGTGTGAGGTTTCTGCCCCCATGTCCCCCCACCGCACACCCTGGGGTGCCATCAGAGCGTGGGAGCAGTGCCTGCAGCAAGAGCCTCCTCCTGCCCCATTGCCCTGCAGAGGCGTTGCAGGGGCAGTGCTCTGCAGCGCAGCCCTGTGCCAGGATCGGGCCCCAGTGGCGAGGTAGTGCTGACTATGCCCATCTCGGGACGGTTCAAGTGGTGTTTTGTGCAGAGGGTCCCTGGGCACCCAGGGGACAACAGGGCTGTGCTTGTCAGAGACACGTCACGGGAGGAGACTGTCTCTCCTGCTGGCAGGCGTCAAGGGGATGTAGCTCAGTGGCAGAGCGCCCGCTTCGCATGTGGGAGGTCCTGGGTTCCATCCCCAGCATCTCCAAAGGTGCTTTTTCCCTGACTCCCCAGACCCAGGCGTGCACAGGCTGGAGCTGGAGCACTGGTCCTCTCCAGGCACTGTGGGCCTGCCCTGCGCACCCAGGGCCTGGCTGTGGGCTGAGGAGGCCTCTGCCTCCTTTGAGGCCCCTCTCAGCAGAGAGGCAGCAGCTGTGCTGGCCCCGAGCTCAGGTCACTGCCCTGCACCACAGACCCACCCCACCCACCGCCCAGGGACAATGCTTGGCAGCAGAGCCCCTGTGGGGAGATCTGCGGGAGGGGGCAGACAGCAGCAGCGCCCTGGGAATCCTTTCTGGCTGCATGGAGAGATGTGGTGTGAGGGTGCTGGTGTCCTTTGGGACCAGAGCCACGCTGCCCTGGTGGCTGTGCAGGGGGAAGGGCCTGAGATTGTCCTGTCTCCAGCTGGAGATCCCATTCCAGATGGGAAGCAGCCCTCTGGGCCAGCAGGTAGGGCTGTCTGAGCTGGACGAGCCTGGGCAGGCCTGTGCGACTCCCAGCTGGAGGAGCGACATTTCTTACCCTCACCCTGTCTCCAGGTCCTTTTCCCTCTGCCATCAACACTGGCTTGAGCAGAGCCTGGGCTCAGGGAACCCGGAGCTGCTGAGGTCAGGCACAGCCCTGCAGAGGTGGGACTGGCGGGGCCGGCACCCACCTCTTGTTCCTGGGGGTTTGGTGCCTCCATCCCCCCCATGCTGGTGGGAACAGGGAGGCACAGGCCTGTCCACAGCCGTGCACAGGTGGGGAGGGCCAGGAGATGGTGCCTCAACTGCTCCCCTGGCAAAAACTTCTGAAACCCAAATGGGGTGTGAGACATGGCCTTTCACTGCAGGGTGCCCAGCCCCCGGGAACGGTGGGCCCAAATTCTGAGAAATAAGGTATAAAAGTGAAGCAAAGAAGAAGCGGGGTGGGGATATCTTCTGAACACTGGATGGTGGGCAGGCACTAGCACGGACACTGACCTGGGGACTCAAGCTGCCCCAGATGGGGACCGGGGAGAAGAGCCCAGTGTCTGTCCCATGCCACCTCCCCACCAGCTCTGCCCTCCCCCAGGTGTAATAGTTCTCCCTTACTCTGGCACCTGGCAGAGGTTTGCCTCCTCCTCTTCCTTGGGGAGATGAGCCACAGGCCCTGGGGGTGTGGGAGGGGGCAGCACACCTGAGCAGAGAGAGCCCCTTTCATGGCATTTGGGGCCTGAGCCATCTGTCCCTGCAGGCTGGGTCCGTTCTCTGGAGCAATGCAGGATCAGCACTGTGCCCCACATCTGTGCTTGCTCCTGCAGCTCCCCAGGACCTACCTGAGGGGCGTGACGGTGAGACCCCAACCCTCTGCACTGCTGCCCCACACTGGGCAGAGCATGGCTGTGGAAAGCCCACGGGAGAGCAGCGTTCCCAGGGTGAGACCCCCACGGTGATGGGTGACACCCATGGGCCCTGCAAACACAGCCTCCATCCCCTGGGAAACTCCCGCCGGGGCAGGCTCCAGCCCTGCATCTCCACAGGGAGAGATGGGCCCAGGGCTGGGGACGGCGGGGCTGGCTCTGGGGCCAGGGGCTGCCAGCAGGAAAGCTCTAGGGACCAGGGCAGAGGGCTGTGTGAGCCTGGGCTCCCTCTGGACCCTCCCCCAGGGCCACCCCAGGGGTAAAGGAGCTCCCAGCAGGGAATGGGGCAACCTTGCTGTGGGAGAGGCTGTTGGTGACAGCTGCCTCCTCCCCTCTTCTGCTCTAGAGATGGATCCTGCTGTTTGCAGTGCTACCCAGCTGTGGCTTATCCCCACAGGGAGCCCTGCCATGGACACCCAATGCACCTTCCAGCCTGCAGCACAGAAGCCCATCAGGGAAGAGGCGGAGAGGTGTGGAGACCCACCAGTGGGAGCAGGGAGGGCAGTTTGGGCTCCAGGTTCCTGCCCAAGTGTCAAACCCTTCTCCCTGCCTGGCTCCTGCGTGAGAGGTTTCTCTGCCCATGGGAGCTGGGGCAGGTGAAAGCCCCAGCCCAGGGAGAGGGACCCTGGCACAGGTCCCGGCAGTGCCTGCTTTTGGGGGAGGGACACAAAATACCCTCTGCATGGAAATGTGCCCACGTGAGCATCCTCCCGGGCAGGCCCTTCTCCAGGCCAGGGGCTGGGTGACGGCTTTGGGCACCAGTCCACATCTCATGGGGATCCTTCTGCTTCTCTCTGGCCTCTCCCTCCTCTGCCTCCCACAGCGCTGAGGGAAAGGTCCCCCCATTGCCCCTGCTCCCGTCCCCCCACACCTGCACACAGGTGCTGCCCCGACACAAACCCCCACTGACACCCCGGCGAGGCAGCAGGAGGGCAGGGCTGGGGGCTGGAGCGCAGCAGCAGGAGGGGGTCCCAGGGCTGCCATGGGGCCTTACAGCCCTGCCCAGGAAGGAGACAACTCTGAGGATCTTGCAGCAGTGCTTGGGGTCTGCGAGGGCCCAAGGCAGCAGGAACAGCCCATGGAGACTGGGGTCCTGGCAGAGCCAGCGAAGGGGCAGTCCCAGCCCCATGTGCCCCAGCAAGTGGCTCTGCACCCTGTGCCAGGGCAGTGGGGAGCAGAGCTGCCTCTTAACCACTGTGGGAGGTGATCCACGGGGCGTGATACCCCTGGGGCTGGATGGGGTGTCCAGGGCACCGTGGCCACCTTAGGGCTCACTTCCGTGGGGCCACAGCCCAAGGCTCACACCAACATGGCAGCTCTGTCATGGCCTCAGCACTGTGGGACCAGCGTGGCCCAGGCAGGGCCTGGGGGAAGAGCAACTGGGGAACCCTGGGGTGAGGAGATGGGCGCTCCCGCTGGGGTGCATCACGGGACCTTGCAGAGAGCCATTTTTGCTGGAAACTGGCTGGCAGGATGGAAATGTCTCTGTCAGCAGGAATATTCCCCAGGGACCATGGGATCTTGCAGCCCCACAGCCTGACCCTGAGCCTGCTGTCCCCAAGACGTGCCCCTTCCCCACCGCCATGTCTGTGTGTTCTGCTCCCCCCAGTCACCCTCAGGGAGACACCCCGACACCTGGGCAGGCAAGCACCAGCTCTGGCTCAACCCCCCAAAGGCTTTTAATACCAACAAACATGGAGGCACGGCATAAAACCAGGGGAATAAAAAGAGGGAATGCCGGGCTGTTTCTGCTGCCCGTGGGAAAAGGGAGACGGTTCCCTGGTGCTCATGGCTCTCCCAGCTGCACAGACCTCTCCTCCCTCCCGGCTGCACCCAGCCCCACGGCAGGGACGGGCTCTCCTGGCCTGGGGCTCAGGGACCCTTGTGCCCTGAGCTCTGGTGTCACAGCCTTTGTGTCCTCAGGGGGATGTGCCAGAGACACCTCTTCAGCATCATCGTAGCCCGTGCTCTCCGGGAACAGGGACCAGGCATCTCCCGCAGCTCCAGGGGCCCCAGCACTTCTCTGGGAGCGCAGGTTTGCCCCTGCAAGCAGCAAGGCAGGCCATTGCATGGTCGCCCCATGGGGTGCCCCTCCTGGTCTGTTCATCACCTTCCTCCTGTGTCCTCACCAGTCCTGAGATGGTCAGCTCCCTCTCCCAGTCCCGGTCCCCCCAGGGAAAACTCCCAGGGCAGGTTCCCCCATCTCAGGATTTTGGGCTCTGAGTACAGCAGCGATTCATCCAGCACCAGGGGTGGCACCCCAGGAACCGGCAGCGCTCTTTCCCTCTGTCCTGGTTGCGGCTGGGAGAGGGTTAATTTTCACCAGAAGCTGGCCGGGGTCTATTCTATACCATGTGACCATCACGATCACTATATAGAGGGGGTCGACTGGAGGGGCGGGGATCGCTGCTCAGGAGTGGGCTGGGTGTCGGGCTCCAGGTGCGGAGTGACCTGCGCTGGGAAGCACCGCTAAGTACACTCTGTTGTTATTGTTGGGGTTTCTTGCTTGCTTGTTTTCTTTCCCTTTGTTGTCCAGTTAAACTGTTGTTCTTGTTAACCCACGAGTTTTGCCTTTCTTTGTCCCGATTCTCTCCCTGTCCCGCCGGGGGGAGGGGGGGGGGGGCGGGATGGGTGTGTGAGCGAGCGACTGCGTGGCTCAGCCTCTGGCTGGGGCTAAACCACGACAGTCCTTTTTGACGCCCAACGTGGGGCTCAACAACCGCACTTCTGTATTGTGTGCTCTAGCTGTAGTAATTACTAAGTGACAAGCTCCTGCACGGGTCAAAAAGTTCATTGGCTGCACTGTTTCTCTCTTTACTTTTGGCAACTGCACCTGAGGACACCATGGTTGAGATAGGGACCCAAACAACAACAACCACTACAGTAATTGCCCCAGTAGTTAAAAAGAAACAATGGACAAGGAAGACAACGGGTCCATATCCTCGATTAGTAAGGGAAGAGGAAGAAGAAGAGAGGTTTGATCACGAAGCCGGTCCTTCGACAAGGACATCGGAGGAAGGAGTGAGAGAATTCCGACAGGAAGCAGAAACTACCCAGTCCCTGGCCTCAGCGGAACTTCGAGACATGCGGAAAGATTACAGCCGCCAGCCAGGTGAGCGGATTGCTGCCTGGCTGCTCCAATGCTGGGATAGCGGGGCCGACAGTCAGCACTTGGAAGGCAAGGAAGCTCAACAGCTGGGATCCCTTGCTAGGAACCGGGGAATTGAGAGAGGAATTGGAAAAGAGGCAGCAATTTGCAGTCTCTGGAGATGGCTCCTCTCAAGTGTGAGGGCACAATATCCAGTCAAAGAAGTTCTTGTGAACTCCCCAGGAAAGTGGACCACTGCAGATGAAGGCATCCAGTACCTGAGAGAATTAGCAGGACTGGAAGTCATCTACAGGGATCTAGACAATGATGAGGTCTCCAAAGATCCAGACGATGTCCTGTGCACAGGGGCTATGTGGAGAAAGGTGATTCAGAGTGCCCCAGCGTCATATTCTAACAGCCTGGCAGCGATGTATTGCCCGGATATTGATATGCCAACCATGGAGAGAGTGTCGTCTTGGCTCCAAAACTTGGAAGAAAATCTCTGTACCTCCTCATCCCTACAGGCCAGTGCCTTGGCTATCAGGGGTGCACCAAGAAATCAGTCCTCTCCTGCCTCGGTCAGAGGAAAAGGGAGCCCCAGGCGCACTCTGCGTGGAGCACTCTGGTTCTTCCTGCGTGACCAGGGGGAGGACATGAGGAAGTGGGACGGTGAACCCACCTTTAAGCTGGAAGCCCGTGTACGTGAACTGAGAGGGAAGACAGCTGTTAAGAAGGGGCCACCCAGGAAGTCTGTCAGCAGAGTTGCTGTAGAGACGCACGAAGGCAATCAGCGATTTCCCAAACAGAGAAGAACTGAAATCACCTCCCTTGATCCTGAGGAGGGGCCTTCTGGTCTGGCGCTGCAAGGCTCAGACAGGGAATACTCTGACGAGGAACAGTAATAGAGGGTCCCTGCCTTTGGCCAGGAGGAGGAAAGGGATGACCGTGTATACTGGACTGCGTGGGTTTGATGGCCTGGAACATCAGACCCACAGAAGTATAGGGCTTTGGTGGACACCGGTGCACAGTGTACTCTGATGTCATCAGAACATAGGGGCACGAAACCCATCTGGATCTCAGGAGTGACAGGGGGATGCCAAGAATTGTCTTTATTGGAGGCTGAGGTGAGCTTAACAGGGGACAAGTGGGAAAAGCACCCCCTTGTGACCGGCCCAGAGGCCCCTTGTGTCCTTGGCATAGACTACCTCAGGAGAGGGTACTTCAAGGACCCAAAGGGATACTGATGGGCTTTTGGTGTAGCCACTGTGAATGCAGAGAAGACCAAACAGCTATCTACCCTGCCTGGCCTCTTGGAAGATCCCTGCGTTGTGGGATTGCTGCGAGCTGAAGAAGAGCAGGTGCCAATTGCTACCAGGACGGTGCACCGGCGGCAATATCGCACTAACTGAGACTCCCTGGCTCCCATCCGTGAGCTGATTCATCAACTGGAGAGCCAAGGAGTCATCAGTAAGACTCATTCACCTTTTAATAGTCCTATATGGCCAGTACGGAAATCTAATGGAGAATGGAGATTAACGGTGGACTATCGTGGCCTGAATGAAGTCATGCCACCACTGAGTGCTGCCATGCCGGACATGCTAGAACTTCAGTACGAACTGGAGTCCAAGGCAGCCAAGTGGTATGCCACCATTGACATTGCTAATGCGTTCTTCTCCATCCCTTTGGCAGCAGAGTGCAGGCCACAGTTTGCTTTTACTTGGAGGGGTGTCCAGTACACCTGGAATCGACTGCCCCAGGGGTGGAAACACAGCCCCACCCTTTGCCATGGGCTGATCCAGACTGCACTGGAAAAGGGTGGAGCTCCAGAACACCTGCAATACATTGATGACATCATCATGTGGGGCAACACAGCAGCAGAAGTTTTTGAGAAAGGGGAGAAAATAATCCAAATTCTTATGAAAGCTGGCTTTGCCGTAAAATGAAGTGAGGTCAAAGGACCTGCAGAGGAGATCCAGTTCCTAGGAATAAAACGGCAAGAAGGACGTCATCAGATCCCAACAGATGTGATCAACAAAATAGCAGCTATGTCTCCACCAGCTAACAAAAAGGAGACCCAAGCTTTCTTAGGCATTGTGGGTTTCTGGAGAATGCATATTCCAAATCACAGTTTTATTGTAAGCCCTCTCTATCACGTGACCCGAAAGAAGAACGATTGCTCAGGGCCCCATGTGAAATGACAAGCCTTCGAACAAATTAAACAGGAGATAGTTCATGCAGTAGCCCTTGGGCCAGTCCGGGCAGGGCAAGATGTTAAAAATGTGCTCTACACCGCAGCCGGGGAGAACGGCCCTACCTGGAGCCTCTGGCAGAAAGCACCAGGGGAGACTCGAGGTCGACCCCTGGGGTTTTGGAGCTGGGGATATAGAGGATCTGAGGCCCGCTACACTCCCACTGAGAAAGAGATCTTGGCAGCATATGAAGGGGTTCGAGCTGCTTTGGAGGTGGTTGGTACTGAAGCACAGCTCCTCCTGGCACCCCGACTGCCAGTTCTGTGCTGGATGTTCAAAAGGAGAGTCCCCTCTACACATCATGCCACCGATGCCACATGGAGTAAGTGGGTCACACTGATCACACAATGAGCTCGAATAGGAAACCCCAGTCGCCCAGGAATCTTGGAAGTGATCATGGACTGGCCAGAAGGCAAAGATTTTGGAATGTCAACAGAGGAAGAGGTGACACATGCTGAAGAGGCCCCACCATATAATGAACTACCAGAAAATGAGAAGGAATAGGCCCTGTTCACTGCTGGGTCCTGTTGTATTGTGGGAAAGCATCGAAGGAGGAAAGCTGCTGTGTGGAGTCCTACACGACGAGTCGCAGAAGCCACTGAAGGACAAGGTGAATCGAGTCAGTTTGCAGAGGTGAAAGCCATCCAGCTGGCTTTAGGTATTGCTGAGCGAGAGAAGTGGCCAGTGCTCTATCTCTATACCGACTCCTGGATGGTGGCAAATGCTCTGTGGGGGTGGTTACAGCAATGGAAGGAGAGCAACTGGCAGTGCAGAGGCAAACCCATCTGGGCTGCCGAACTGTGGCAAGATAGTGCTGCCCGGCTAGAGAAGCTGGTTGTAAAAGTACGTCACATAGATGCCCACGTACCTAAGAGTGGGGCCACTGAAGAACATCAAAACAACCAGCAGGTGGATCAGGCCAACATAAAGGTGAATTATTCCTAGCTCGGTGGGCTCATGACACCTCAGGCCATCAGGGAAGAGATGCAACATATAGATGGGCTCGTGATCGAGGGGTGGACTTGACCATGGACACTATCGCACAGGTTATCCATGAGTGTGAAACATGCGCTGCTCTCTGGTATGGAGGACGATGGCTGAAATAGA
Organism: Phoenicopterus ruber ruber; assembly: GCA_009819775.1. Lineage (NCBI taxonomy): Eukaryota > Metazoa > Chordata > Aves > Phoenicopteriformes > Phoenicopteridae > Phoenicopterus > Phoenicopterus ruber. The sequence goes on along the minus strand of WNMK01000049.1, from coordinate 283,180 downwards.
ACTATGGGGAGGCCTGGCAGATTGACTATATCCCACTCCCACAGACCCGCCAAGGCAAGCGCCATGTCCTCACCATGGTGGAAGCAACCACAAGATGGCTGGAAACATATCCTGTGCCCCATGCCACCACCCGGAACACTATCGTGGGCCTTGAGAAGCAAGTCTTATGGCGACATGGCACCCCAGAAAGGATTGAGTCAGACAATGGGACTCATTTCCAAAACAACCTCATAGACACCTGGGCCAAAGAGCATGGCATTGAGTGGGTGTATCACATCCCCTATCATGCACCAGCCTCTGGGAAAATTGAACGGTACAATGGACTACTGAAAATGACACTGAGAGCAATGGGTGGTGGGACCTTCCAACATTGGGATACACATTTAGCCAAAGCCACCTGGTTAGTTAACACTAGAGGATCTACCAATCAAACTGGTCCTGCCTAATCAAAGCCTTTACATACTGTAGAATGGGATAAAGTTCCTGTAGTGCACATGAAGAATATGTTAGGGAAGACAGTCTGGGTTACTCCTGCCTCAGGCAAAGGCAAACCCATCCGTGGGATTGTTTTTGCTCAAGGACCTGGGTGCACTTGGTGGGTGATGCAAAAGGATGGGGAAGTCCGATGTGTACCTCGAGGGCATTTGAATTGGGGTGAGAATAGCCAATGAATGAAACTGTATGATGTTAATTGCTATATAACCCTGTCACTGTATGTCATCTCTATCACAGTTGCTATATGCCAAATCAATGATATTATAGCAAGAATTACCCAAATTAGTAAAGAATGAACTATGGATAAAACTGAGCAAAGTGCAGCAGTAATGGAAGCAGAACTGGCTTTAGCAACCGGTGCCCATCAACTTCCTTAAGAGATTGACATCTTCAACCCACAGACTGCGGACATGATACACCAGCCACACCAGATGATACCACAACTGCAAGGTCCAGATGCAACATGCAACAATCCAGCACTACACACCATCCTCCCACTGCGTCCAGCGTCACCTGCCGCACTGCAGCGAGACCCAGCGCTGTTTCACCAACTGAGCAAACTCCACATCATCTCTCCTGTCCCAAGAGACTGTTATGACAGATGGAGCCTAAAGTCATGGACTAAATGAACTCAATAGACACTTCGAAGGGATGGTCCATAGACTAAGGGAATGATGTCTGTGTATATGTGTGTGTATATATATATATATATAACAGGAGAAGTGGTGGTGATTAATTGGAAAGTGTCGGATCTGAGCATGACGTAGATGGTATAGAATACTGGGTAGATAATGTCCTGGTTGCGGCTGGGATAGGGTTAATTTTCGCCAGAAGCTGGCCGGGGTCTATTCTATACCATGTGACCATCACGATCACTATATAGAGGGGACGGTGAGAGAGGGGGATCGCTGCTCAGGAGTGGGCTGGGCATCAGGCTCCAGGCGGGGAGCGACCTGCACTGGGAAGCACTGCGAAGTACACTCTGTTGTTGGTATTGTTGGGGTTTCTTGTTTGTTTGTTTTCTTTTCCTTTGTTGTCTGGTTAAACTGTTGTTGTTGCTAAGCCATGAGTTTTGCCCTTCTTTTTCCCGATTCTCTCCCCCATCCTGCTGGGGGGGGGGGGGGGGGCAAGTGAGTGACCTCATGGCATTCAGCTTCTGCTGGGCTAAACCATGACACTCACCTGCTTTTCTTTCCTCTCCTCCCCAAACCTGACCAAGTGATGGGAAGAAAGGAAACAGAAAGGCTGTAGGCCTCTGTGAATCAGCTGGGGTCTCGCACTTGGAGAGCCATGGTGTCATTTCATTGAGCCCCCTTAAAGAACCAAGCTGGGAAGTGAGTCTGCAAGCCCGAAACAACAAGGTCCATGGACAGGCAAGGTTGTGTCTATGGCTGTGTCTGGAGACCAGTACACCTACAGCATAGATCAAGCTGGGGCTGAAACTCAGGTGTGGGCTTAAATGGTCTCCTGGGCCCATGGACAGAGGTGTGGGTTGAGGCCTCAGGTGAGGCTGGTCAGGAACATGAAAGCCTATGGATGCTCTCAGGGCCCTGACACTGCCCCCATGGGATCCCACCTGCGAGTGCCCTCAATAGGCCAAGTTCTCATACACTGATGGCCAAGGTCTGTGCTCTGCTACTCTCCTTCCCACTTCCATTGGGATCTGGGAGACCACAGTTTCATTGTCATCACAGCCAAGGCAGACACTGGTCTTCACATCCCTGACCATCTCTTCCTCTTTTGGGAGTACCAGGTCCAGGTGAGCAGAAGACTGAATGGACCATTTGGCAACTGTGCTAAGAATGTTTCTGCAAACACCACAAGAAACCTCCTGGACAGTTTGCATCCTGCTGTCTCACTTGACTAGTGAATACCAAGGAGATTGAGTCCCCCATAAGAGCCAGGCTCTGTGATCCACATATTTCCTCAGGTCACTTAAATAAGACATTGTTCATTCCTCACTCTAACTCTATGACCTGTAACTTGGTCCTGGATCTGACTGGGATGGAGTTAATTTTCTTCACAGCAGTGCATATAATGCTGTGCTTTGGATTTGTTACTGAAACAGCACTGATAACACACCAGGGTTTCTGCTGTTGCTGAGCAGTCCTTGCAAGAACATTAAGACTTTCTTTTTCTCACATTCTGCCCCTGCAGCAAGTAGGCTGGGGGTATGCAAGAAGTTGGCAGGGGCACAGCTGGGACAGCTAACACAAAATGACCAAAGGGATATTCCATACCTATGAACTCAGGCTCAGCAAAAAAACTCCCCCAAAACCCCAAAAAGCCACCCTCAATGAAAGAAGAAAAAAAAGGAGAGATATTCATGATCCTGGTGTTTGTCTTTGCAAGTAACTGATACATGTGATAAAGCCCTGCTTTCCCGGAAATGGCTAAACCTCTGCTTGATGATGGGATGTAGTGCCTGAATTCCTCATTCTGCTTTGCTTGCACACACAGCTTTTGCTTCACCTATTAAACTGTCTTTGTCTTGACCCATGAGTTTTCTCTCTTTTGCACTTCTGATTCTCTCCCCCATCCTGCTGGGGGTGGTGGGGGCAGGAGGGAGTGAGGAGATGACTCTGAGGGTGCTTAGCTGCTGGCTGGGTTCAAAGGAAACTGAACACTTACCACAGGGTCATCCTTTCTGGCCTCTCCTTTGATCCACTATCACAGTCTGTTTGGATCTCTCAAATTTATAGGACAATGTACTCTAGGATTTAAACCTTTTTTCATGAGTTTGTTGAGAAAAATGATAAACACAACAAACAGGGGCTCAATCCCCTTTTAATCAGACTAGTCTATCATATGAATTCACTTATTCACAGAATCACAGAATCACAGAATGGTAGGGGTTGGAAGGGACCTCTGGAGATCTTCTAGTCCAACCCCCCTGCTAGAGCAGGGTCACCTCAGTATCTCCAGAGAAGGAGACTCCACACCCTCCCTGGGCAGCCTGTGCCAGGGCTCTGTCACCCTCACAGTAAAGAAGTTTTTCCGCATGTTCAGGTGGAACTTCCCATGTTCCAGTTTGTACCCGTTGCCCCTTGTCCTGTCATTGGGCACCACTGAAAAGAGTCTGGCCTCATCCTCTTGACACCTGCCCTTGAGATATTTATAAGCATTGCTAAGGTCTCCTCTCAGTCTTCTCTTCCTCAGGCTAAACAGCCCCTGCTCCCTCAGCCTTTCCGCACAGGAGAGATGCTCCAGTCCCCTCATCATCTTTGTAGCCCTCTGCTGGACTCTCTCTAGTAATTCCTTATCTTTCTTGAACTGGGGAGCCCAGAACTGGACACAGGACTCCAGATGGGGCCTCACTAGGGCAGAGCAGAGAGGGAGGAGAACCTCCCTCGACCTGCTGGCCACGCTCTTCTTAATGCACCCCAGGATATCATTGGCCTTCCTAGACACAAGGGCACATTGCCAGCTCATGATTAATTTGTCATCCACCAGGACTCCCAGAACTGCTTTCCAGGAGGTCAACCCCCAACCTGTACCGGTGCATGTGGTTATTCCTCCCCATGGTATTCACCATTCAGGTCATAAGGTTTCATAAGTTATAACCTGTAACTCTTAATATCATGCATCTATGAGCAAAAGAAAAGAATTAAGTTACCTAGCTGATGGTGAGAGTGCTCATCCTTCCTCCTCTGCTCATCCTTCGTCCTCTGTATCACACCAGGATGCACGAAAGCCTCAGCAGTCCAGCTGCTGTTGGATCCACTTCAAAAGCTTTTTGGGATAAGCTGATTCTCTCCCCACTCCAGCTTGGAGGTTTGGTCTATAACATTTCTATAAGTTAGTGAATTCTGAGGAAACTGCCAGACAAAAGATAATTGCTACCAGAGACAGCAATCTGCAGGTGATAATGGCTGCCCTTTAGCTCTTTCTGGCCACCTGTCTTGCCTACATGGTGCTCTCGCTTTGACCTAATGGTGCTGCTCCCAGCACATATCAGGCCTTAGCATGAGCTAGGTTAGCCAAAATCTAAGCAGGATTTGAGTGAACAGTCACACCCACACACAGAAGTTCCTGCCTAACCTGTTGCCTGTCCCCTAAAGGAGCCCTATATATCTGCACTGCCCTGTCATCACTCAGGGCATCCCACCCTCCTTGTCTTCCCTGTCAGTCTCTCCTAAAGATGCTGTATCTCTATCCACCACAAAAACTTCCCTGAGGTAGGAGTCTGAGCAGGAGAGTCTGAGGATCTGGGGGATTCCAAAGAAGAACTGGTCCACAGCATTGCCTTGGCACAGTGGTAGTAAAAATGTATTGGCAGTGTGCAGCACAGCAGTGAGAAAAACCACAGCTCCAGGCAGCTGCTGCCATGTTGATACAAGCTCTGCTGCCCAGGAGGGTACCATAGTGCAGGGGTTGGCAGATGGCCATGTACCGGTCATAGGCCATGACGGTGAGAAGGCAGTACTCCCCTACAATCAAGAACAGAAAGAAAAAGAGCTGAGCAGCACATCCTGAGTAAGAAATGGCGCTGGTGTCCCACAGGGATTTGGCCATGGACTTTGGGAGAGTGGTGGAGATGAAACCCATGTCCAGGAGAGAGAGGTTGAGGAGGAAGAAGTACATGGGGGTGTGGAGGTGGTGGTCACAGGCTATGGCAGTGATGATGAGGCCATTGCCCAGGAAGGCAGCAAGGTAGATGCCCAGGAAGAGCCAGAAGTGCAACAGCTGCAATTCCTGCATTTCTGCGAATGCCAGGAGAAGGAGCTCAGTGATGGAGCTGCCATTGGGCACGGGCATGGAGGCCTGTCCAAGAAGGAAAAGACACAGACAAGTCAGGATAGGGTCTCTGAGCAAAACCCTCTCCATTTCTCATAGACACTGCACACACCGTGAGTCTCTTCTTCTCAGGATGACGTAGTTTCAGCTCCCTGCCTTGAGCTCTGCTCTGTACTGGGTGAGTGCAGTAACTCCAAGGAGTCAATCCTGCTCTACAGAAGTGGAAACTTGGAGACTGCAAACAGCCCCATGGTTTGGGGATGGTTCCTGTGGATGGATTCCCTGAGCTGAGAGAAGAGGATTTGTAGCAGTGACCGTGTGGGAATACGCTCCAAGCCCTATAGTGAGAAATGACATTGGCACCCGTGGCCATCTGCCCCTGAGCGACAAGATCCCTGTGAGGGATTCATCTCCTTCACCTTCACCCTCTTGCACAGCCAAGAGCCAGTAACCACTGAGAAAGACTGTTCTCACCTCAGTCTGTCATTTGTACTGCATCTTCAGGCATAATAATATGAGCGAGTGGGGTGGAGGATGAGGAAACAGCACTATCACTATGAACACCTCCCCCCCCCTAGGTGAAGTGCACCCATCATGCAGAAAGGCTGCTCAGTAGCTTCATACTCCATTCTTCAGAAAATGGGCTGCAACACAGGGTCAGTAATTGCATACTGATGCAATTACATAGGTTTTAGATGTTCCCATCACACCAGGAGCATGTTTTCTGAAGGGGTAAAAATCCTTGGCTTTTACATTGCTAGCAGAATAAACACTGGTGAATACACTAGCGAGTCCCTAGAGACTGAAGGACCCCCTGCGCCTTGCTGCAGAGTCTGGAAAGATGACCTGTCTGGACCTTTGAAAGGGTGGGAGGTTGTGGTTTCCAATGCAGATCTCCAAGCTCCTTTCTTTCTCGCCCCTCATATGCAGCGGGTGATGGAGAGAGGGTGACACACTTCCTGGCTCCAATGACTAGACCGAGGAGGCTCTGTGATGTGGGTGCTGATAGCTGAGGGAAGTCTCAGCACTCACATTCTTGCAAGGAGCCATGGCGCTTCTTCAGGCTCCCCACATACAGCTGCCTGGCAGCATCTCCATGGCCTTTGCACCTCTGCATCATACCTTTGCAACATTCAGATACAAATAAATATCACAAGGGAGTGCTGTGGCCTTCTGGAGGATAGCTGGCCCATGGGCTGGATACCCCAGGAAGAATCATCTCATTCCCCACCCTCACACAGTGCATGCTCAGAGCCTCACAGGCTAGAAAGGGGCTTGGGCACCTTGCTCCCACACAGATCCCTGCATGGCAAGACCCTCAGGGCTAGTGTCTGAAATTTCTTTGAAGAACAACTATGACAGAAGGACAAGTATGGATGGGTGGGGAAACATGGAGCAATACCATGATCCTTTTTCTTAAGGGAGGAAAAGGAAGAGAGACAGCCAGGCACTCAGGAACGTGTTCACCTTACCCAGCTGTGCATACCACCTCCCAGGCAGCGACAATGCAGGGCAATTACACTCAGCCCCTTTGTTGGGCAGCAGGAAATGGGCACATGGCAGGAGAAAAGCACCTCTCCAATACCAGGGATCTAGCTGCCAAGGAAGTGACTCCTGCCCCAGATGCCATGGCCGTGAGGGTAGAGAGCTTTGCTGAGTGGGAGAGGAGAGACAAGGGGGGCTTTCTCAGTGGAAGGCATCTGCATTGGAGTGAACAAAGTGGTGCTCCCATCTGCCGCAGCATACCACTGCTCTTAGCAGCGCCCTCTCTGACCACATCTCTGTTGCCTGGAGTCATACCTGGGAGCTGTTTCTCTGCCTCCACATCTCTTTACTGTCAGTGCTCACAGACCCCATCCCACACACTGAGCACTCAGCTCTGCCCTGCAGACATCTCCTGGTTGAATGGCATTGTCCCAGGGCATCTCTGTGGTTGCAGGAGCTGGTCAGACCCACCCTGACAAGGCTGGAAAGGTGAAGTTGGAGCTGTCTGCAGGCTCCAACTCCTTTACAAACACAAAAAAAGGGGTGGTTTTTTTTCACCTGCAGCACTTAGGAAACCGAAAGCACAGCCTCTGGAGGGCTCCTTCCCACTAGTGTAGTCCCTGCTTTCTCCATCGTCTTGAAAGATCCCCTCAGGACATGGGTGAGCTGGAGCTGGGAGCAGCCCTCACCCATGCAACCTCCTGTAGACAGGAAAATGAACCTGCCCTTGTGGGGCAGGAACTAGCTCCTGATTTCAATGAGTAGACCAAGGACTTCACGATGTGAGTGCCAACATCTGAAGAAAGTCTCAACCCTTTGTGCTAGCCAAGGACAAGCAGGGTTCGTATCAGCTTCCCAGCAGGCTGTTCACAGCCTTAGCATCTCTGCAGCTTCTCAAAATGGTTCTTGGATATCCCAAAGATCCTATGAGAGAGATCCTATGTTCTCTTCTGGTCAGCAGCATCATGCTTATAAGGACACCTTAGGGAGATAGTGAAGTGCCCTAAAGATCAGGACTGATGAAGGGAGAGACAGATCACTTCCCACTGACTGCACTGCCCAGAGCCCCACACGTTTGAAGGGATCTTGGGCACCTTTGCAGGACCCTCAGGGTCAGTGTCTGAACTTCAGCTGAACCCCACTCCCCCACCCACACACACTGACATACCTGAGACCCTCAGAGTAAGAGCACCACGATGAGGTGGAATGAAAAGGAAGAATACCATGATCATATTGCCAGGTGAGGGTAAAGGTGAGACAGACAGGCAAACAGAAAAGATTTCACTTTGACCAGCTGTGCAGACTACCTCCCAGGCAGCAAAATCACAAAGCGGTTGCTCTTGGCCCTTTGCTGGGCAGCGGGAAATGGGTGTGTGGCAGGAGAAGCACACATTTCTTTGTCTGAGGTCTGGCTGCCCAGGAGGCAGCTCATGCCCAGGATCTTGCAGATGTGAGGGCCAAGGGCTGTACTGGGTGGAAGAGGACAAATGAGGCGGATTGCTCAGGGAAGGTATCTGCACTGCAGGGAATGGCCAGGAGGTGTCCATATCTCCCCTGCAACAAGGTTTCCCTGAGCATTTTCATCCCTTCCTGCCCATGTCTCTGCTGCCTGGAGCTCTCCCTGCCAGGAGCTGTTTCTCTGTCCCCACGTCTCCGCTATGCCAGCACTCACAAACCCCATCCCAGCTCCTGTGTGACTAGCTCTGCCCTGCAGAAACCTCACAGCAGCAGGGCACTGCCCGGGGGCACCTTGGCATTTGACAAATCTGTGGGGCATGTGGAAATAGCCTTCATGAAGCTTGAAAGGTAAGGTTGGTTTGTGTGTATGTGAGGGAGGGGGGAGGGTCTTGCTGAGGTTCCCTGTAGACCTTTAGATCTCTTACAGAGATGGTTTAGGAGTCTCGGTCTGCTTCACTTTCACTCCCTCCTTCCCACTCAAACAGCAGAAAACAGAAAACAGAGGTTCAGAAAGGAAGTTCTTTTCTCAAGCAGCAACTTCATTGACCTTCCTTTAGGAAAGGGTCCTCTGGAAACATAAGCTGGGTGAGCTGGAGCAAGGATCTCACAGTGCAGAAGGATAAGAGTCCCAGAGCCTTGTTCCAAACGCGACAGATCCATCACCATTCCCTCCTGTCCAAACACCATAAAAATGAAAGCTCAGACTCATGGACTGATGCAGGGAGCCCAAGTCTTGGCTTTCCTCTTGAAAAGTCCCCTCAGAAATGTCCTAGGAGTGATCTGGAGCAGTGAGCAGCCCTGACCCACGCAGCACCCTCTTGGCAGCAAAAAGACCGTACCCTGCCCTGCTCTGCCAGGGGTCACTCCTTCAACTCAGCTTCTCTCCACAGCGCCAGGGGGAGCTCCCCAGGGAGGCTGAGTGCTGATCCTGGCTGGCGGCAGAGTCCCTGCCCCAGCACACAGCCCCATGGGTGCCTAGCCAGCTTCACATGCCTGCAGCCATCCCTGGGAGAAGGTAGTTGTCATGCCCTGTCCCTCTGACAGTACAGCAGGGAAACCCTGCTATGGACCATGTCATCCTTCTCCACACCAGAAACATCAGGAGAGCAATTCTGAAAGGTCCTATAAGTTGTGATATTTACCAATAGTGGAAGACCACTCTGGCACATTCATCTGCTTTGCCCTGCATCCAGAGACTTACCATGTAGAGGGCTGTGAAGATTTCTCCTTCAGTGAGCTCTCAACATCCTTCCATCCCAGACTGCCTTTAACCTCTCTCTGCCCCACTTGTCTCCCCTCGTTTCCTGCAGGCAGTGCCCTCAGCCCTGCTGTGCTTTGCAGAGGAGCTGCTCCTGGGCAGACCTGTCTCTCAGCAGTGCCACCCAGTTGCCATGAGCTCTCTCCATCCCAGGAGCCCGGCCCAGCTCAGCAGCAGAGGACTAGCCCAAGGTGACACTTTCTCTACCCCCTCTGGGCTCCCTCCAGGTGTCCCTGGGGCTCCAGGGGAACCTGCTGGGAAACAGCCTGAAGGAGTCACTGATGTTCCCTCCCTCAGCTGGGGAGAGACACTTCTTCCCAGCAATGCGATTTCTCCTATCAGAAAAATAGTTAAGTCTAATGATAACCTTTTCTCAATCCATCATTAGACAGGACAATCAGACCATGATCAGGAAGAATGACATTTACCCCTGCTGAGGGAAGGGATGCAGCTGAGTCATTCGAAGCATCTCATCCTGGGTTTGTAGTCCTGGAGCTAGAAGGGGACTCAGCTCCTCTCCATGCACACCACAAACCCACAGGACGTGAGACTCCTCTTGCCTCAGTTCAGATGTGCAAAATAGGCACCTGCATGTAAGCTCCTTGTCTCAGCTCCCATGCTAATTAATGGTGACGGATAGCAGCAGTGAGCTGTTCAGACACAAACACTTTGAAATGCGAGAGGTGGTCCAAGATACATGGAGCTAGCTTGAAGCTCTAGTGGATCAATGCTGAGAGACAGGGCAGCATCTGGGGGCACCATCTTGGAGGCTGGTGGGCAATCCCTTTGGCCAACTGAAATGGCAGCAGATGCTCAAGTTTAGGATGACGGAACCTGTACCTATTTTTTTATGTTCGGGGCAGCCTACGCAGGGATTCAGTTGATCTAATGCAGTCATGTTCCCTAAGAAGATCTAAGTTTCTCTCTTTTTCATCAACTGAGTTTACTAGTTCTCCATTGATTATAATAACACTGATTTCATGAACATCCCCACATTGCCTAATCAAATTCATAGAAGTTACTCAATTTAATGGTGAAATACAGGCCTGTAGTGCTACATGAGGTGCCAAGGTTCTCACACGATGGCACCTCACTCAGGAGGTTTGTGCATCCTTCATGCTCAAGGATGTTTCTTGAGGTCCATCCAAGTGTAGGGAATGAAGGAGGGGAAGAGAGCAATATCAGTTCATGGAGTATGACCAAGCATAGCCACCCCCAGCAGTGGGCATTCCCCATCTGCCAGGCTGAGCCATGCACACAAGATGGAAATGTCTATATCATCCATGATTTGCACAAGAGGGACTTTTCTTCTGGCCATATTCCCAGGACAAACCTCTTTGTCCCCCTCCGCCTCTTCTACCTGCAAATATCAACTGCTTTCCATTTCTGGGCTCAGACGTGATTGTAAGGATTTGCTAAAGCCATCAGCCATCACCTTGTTTCTCACTGACATCTCCCTGTTTCTCACTGGCATCTCCCAACCACCTCTCCCAGATGTACACATGGCCAATCACTGCTGCTCAGGGTCACTCACTCTTCAGAAGAGGTCTTGAGCTTCCTGGATCTTCCTGGTGCTTATTATGAACTTCCTGGTTCCCTCTAGAGCTCATGGTGAGCTTTCTTGTCCATAACAGGGCCTTTATGACCATCTCTTATGAAATGGTTGCCTTTTTGTGGTCATCTGTGCAGAAAGAGTAGTCACTGTAAAGCACCAAATATATCAAAACAGATGCCAAGTGAAATGCTTTAAGAACGTGATCAGCTACCCCTGAGAAGGGGATCCAGCCTCTGCCACTCTCTGGAGAAGGAAACCAGCAGTGCCCATGCCACCATGGGGACAAAAAGGGTGACATATGCAAGGCCACCCTTCATCTGAACCACTTTAGATGTGTACTTCAGGATGGGATATCATGCCTTATACGGCAAATACTGATTTACTTGGCATTGCTCATAGTTTCTACTACAGAAGCAGATTGCTACCTTTTTTTTTTTCATAGATACTGTCATTCTTAGGGAAATCACAGAAATACCTGAAGGATTATTGATGTATTATCAATAGAAGACCCACGAGGTTTGCACCTCAAGAAATGGGATGCCAGAGGCCAAGGGAAAGGATGGTTTGGGCAGTGTCCTGGGATTTGGGAAACTGAAGTGTGCACTCCTCCCTGTCTCCTGACACCCTACCCTCCTCATTGAGATGTGTGAGAAACATCACCAACTAGGTCTGAACTCACAGTTGTGTCAAGAATGTTATGTCTAACAGCAGCCAATGTTGTCCTGTCAGCTCAGGATTTGAGCTTCCATTTGAGGCCAAATGACTTCAGTTCACACTACCTCCATCTTCCCCCTGACCTTGGCTATTGTGTGACACAGCTGTCCTGGATCTCCAGGCAGGATGGGCAAGAAAGTTTAATTACTGAACTGGATCTTTTCCCCTTGCTGGAAATGTGAATACAGCAGGCTCGAGCCAAGAGGCCCAATAAACCCAACTTGCTATAGGGCCAACTAATGAAAACATAACATAGGCTGTGGGATGTTCTCTTTAAAGACAGAGAATTTGTGAGTCCAGATGACACAGCTTCCCCTATTTTTTCCTCGCTCTTTGTAACTTGGCTTTCAGAATTAATGTACTGAATCTACTTTGCCACTCTGAAACTGTCTCTTTGAAAAACTAGCCCAGCATGGCTTTTTTCTTTTTTAACTCAACTGTATATGCAGCATTGAAGTGTGTTTCCAGATATGGAGCAGCTCTTCAGAATGTCTGCTCCAAGAGGGGAAATACCACAGCCTGCAATTGGAAATGGTTGAACCTCTGTTGCTTCAGACAATATTTGGTATGCATGCAATACAAAAAGATTGTGAAGGTGAATGGGCACGAAAGAAATAGGAAAACTGCCCACTCCATGGAGCTCTGCAGAAGGAGGATGGAGCTGTACATAACATGAGGTGATACAAGTGGGATCAGCATGTAGACAAGACTTCTGTAGGGAAGGTTGTGCAAGGGAGTACCCTGACTTCACACAGCTAAAAACAGAGACCAGGCAGTGTGCTGAAGGGATGGGAAGAAGTCTCCTGGGTTAAAAGAGTGTGAATGACAGAAGGCTGGAGAGATTTGGGTTGCAGAGATTTCTGAGGCAGTCTTTTCAAGGTCTGAGCAGGCTCAGCTTTGGAGCCAAGATAAAATAAAGAAGGTCTCAAGGATGTTTTGGAATTAGTGGTACTATCACTAATAGCAGTAACAGGGCAGTGCTGTAAGGGAAGTCCTTCTTTTTCTTGATGATGCTGATGAACTAAAACTCTTCAATTTCCTTCCCAACAGTTATTCTATATTGACAAAATAGCTATAAGGTCTCAGTAGCTAGCCTCTGGCATGCAGTTCTTAGAACAGTTTTTTCTCTCACTGCTACCTCTTTGTTACAATTTAAAGATTATACTTCTTAGACAGATTTACCCATAAATCATCCCTGCTCCATGTCTTTTCTCGCTATTTTTAGGAGGAGGGGGAAGCGGAATAGGGGAATTGTTTCTTTTCTAGCCAAAGAAGACCAAAGGACTGATGCCAGGTTAGTACAAAGGAAGTCAGAATTTTTATGTGGTGTACACAATGGTTCATATGGTTCATATGCTGTACAGCATTACCTGTATTTCCACTCTCTGAAGTCCTAGCTCTGCAGGAGAGAGCCTGGAAGCTCTGAGATCCCTTCATCTGCCTTACATTTAGCATGTAAAATGAAACTATCCTAGTCAAAAAGTTGCTTTCATTATCTTCACAGCCTAAAGCACCTCATGGGCCAGGAGACATAGACCCGGACACCTAAAGAGGAATCACACTTCTCTGGACAAAATGCTTAGGTGTTCCCGGGAATCTCAGGAGGCATGGCATATCAATTCCTGGATTAAAGGCATTCAGGCTGGAAGGGACCTCGGTAGGTGTCTTCACCAACCACCTGCTCAAAGCTGGGTCAGACCTGAATACTCAGGGCTTTATTCATGCCTTGATCACATTCCAGGATAGTCGTGGTTCACACTCCCTGGGAAACAGCATCCAGTGCTTGACTATCCTTATGCTGGAAAAGTTTCTCCCTATATCTAGCCTGACCATCTCTTGTTCCAGCCCATTGCCTCTTGTCCTTGTGTTTTCTACCATGGACATAAGCCTCACTCAGTCTTCTTGGAAACTGTGTAATGCAGCTACATGTTCCCCCCAAGATCTTCTCTACTCCTGTCTGAACAAGCCCAGCTCTCTAAGCCTCTTCTCACAGTACAAGTTCTCCCACTCTAGTGGCCTTTGTGGCCTTCCACTGAACTGGTCCCAGTTTGTCAAGGTCTCTCTGGCATTGTAGGATGTCAAAACCTAGGGAAGTATTCTGGATATGATGTAAAATGGGCTGAGCAGACTGGCTATACTCTTGCTCATTGACAGCCGGCTGAATATGAGCCAGCAGTGTGCCCAGGTGGCCAAGAAGGCCAACGGCATCCTGGCTTGTATCAGAAAGAGTGTGGCCAGCAGGAGTAGGGAGGTGATTGTCCCCCTGTACTTGGCCCTGGTGAGGCCGCACCTCGACTACTGTGTTCAGTTTTGGGCCCCTCACTCCAAGAAAGACATAGAAGTGCTGGAGCGTGTCCAGAGACGGGCAATGAGGCTGGGGAAGGGTCTGGAACACAAGTCCTATGAGGAGCGGCTGAGGGAACTGGGGCTGTTTAGTCTGGAGAAAAGGAGGCTGAGGGGAGACCTTATTGCTCTCTACAGCTACCTGAAAGGAGGTTGTAGAGATATGGGGGTCAGACTCTTCTCCCTAGTAACAGACGACAGAACAAGAGGAAATGGCCTCAAGTTGTGCCAGGGGAGGTTTAGATTGGACATTCGTAACAATTTCTTCCCTGAAAGGGTTGTCAGGCATTGGAACAGGCTGCCCAGGGAGGTGGTGGAGTCCCCATCTCTGGAGGTATTCAAAAGACGTTTAGATGAGGCCCTAAGGGATATGATTTAGTGGGGGACTTGGTAGTGACAGGTTAATGGTTGGACCCGACGATCTTGAAGGTCTCTTCCAACCAGAACAATTCTATGATTCTATGATTCATACAGCCTTGGATGCTGTTGGCCTTATTTGCTGCTGGCTCATGTTTTACTTAATGTAACCCAAGGACCACCACAGCCTTTCCCGCATACCTGCTGCCCACCTGGACAGTCTCTATCATTGCATGGGCTTAGGCCACCTCAAGGTCAGGACTTCTTGGCTATCTTGAGGTGCTTATTGGTCCACCCCTCCAGCCTATGTAGGTCCCTTAGGATAGCAACCCTGCCCTCCAGTGCAGTGTCTGATCTCCTGAATCTGATGTCATCTGCAAATATTATGAAAAAGTACTCTCTGGGTCATTAAAGACACATTAAACAGGGCATGTTGTAGGATAGACCCCTGCAGGACCCTACTAGCCAGATGCCTCCAGGCAGAGTACCATACATTAATCACATCACTCCGAGCCCAATTGTCCAGCTGTTTTTTACCCATCTAGTTTTCCACCCATGTAGACCATAATAACCTATCTTGGACACAAGAAAATTGTGGGGGATGATGTTGAAAGCCTTGACGACTTCCAGGTAAAAGACCACTGTTGCTCTCCTGCGTCCAGCCCAGAAAACAAAGAGGATGGCCAGACACAATCTGCCCTGGGTAAATCCAGCCACCTTCTCTTTCAGACACCCAGAAATGTGATCCGAGTGGAAACGCTGTGGAGCATAGACTTTCGTTCCCCTGCTCATCTGTTGGCCATTTTTGAAAGGTGCATTGAACATCTGGGTGCTGCCAGCCATCAGGGAGTTCTCCTAGTCCCCACGACCTTTCAAAGATGATGGAGAGTGGCCTCACTGTGACACTGGCCTGTTCTCTCACCTCCCTTGGATGTTGCACCTCCTGTGTCATAGACTGGTAAAGGATTGTGTTTGCTCAAGGAACCCCTGACTTGATCCCCATTCACCACTGGTTATTATCCTCCAGAGTTCTGCCTTGAGTCACAGAGTCCTGGGAGTCCTTTCTGGGAAAGACTGAGGCAAAGAAGACATAGAGATTCTCAGATCTATCTACACCTGGCTCTTACTAAATTCAGCAGTGGCCACACAGCATCTTTGTTTCTTCTTTAACTGTTCCAGTGCCCTTGAATTGCCTTTCAAGTTTAGACTGACTTTCAGTCTGGACTGTTCCCGTGCTTGGAGGATGCTGTCCTTGAAGACCAGCTATACTGAACTCTGCCACCATACCTTGGCAGTTTATTGCATCGGTTTCACAGCTCTGTCTCTGACATTAACAGCTACAGCTCATCCTGTCTGTGCCCCCGGCTGAGAGCATTGCTGCATGTTTGGGCTGAAGCACATCAGCTGTAGAATCATAGAATCATAGAATCGTTTAGGTTGGAAAAGACCTTTAAGATCATCGAGTCCAACCATTGACCTAACACTACCAAGTCCACCAATAAACCATGTCCCTAAGTGCCACATAGAATCATAGAATCATAGAATTGTTCTGGTTGGAAGAGACCTCCGAGATCATCGGGTCCAACCATTAACCTATCACTACCAAGTCCCCCACTAAATCATATCCCTTAGGGCCTCATCTAAACGCCTTTTGAATACCCCCAGAGATGGGGACTCCACCACCTCCCTGGGCAGCCTCTTCCAATGCCTGACAACCCTTTCGGTAAAGAAGTTTTTACGAATGTCCAATCTAAACCTCCCCTGGCGCAACTTGAGGCCATTTCCTCTTGTTCTGTGGTCTGTTACTAGGGAGAAGAGACCGACCCCCATCTCTCTACAACCTCCTTTCAGGTAGTTGTAGAGAGCAAGAAGGTCTCCCCTCAGCCTCCTTTTCTCCAGGCTAAACATCCCCAGTTCCCTCAGCCGCTCCTCAGAGGACTTGTGTTCCAGACCCTTCACCAGCCTCATTGCCCGTCTCTGGACACGCTCCAGCACTTCTATGTCTTTCTTGGAGTGAGGGGCCCAAAACTGAACACAGTACTCGAGGTGCGGCCTCACCAGGGCCGAGTACAGGGGGACAATCACCTCCCTACTCCTGCTGGCCACACTCTTTCTGATACAAGCCAGGATGCCGTTGGCCTTCTTGGCCACCTGGGCACACTGCTGGCTCATATTCAGCCGGCCGTCAACCAACACCCCCAGGTCCTTTTCCGCCGGGCAGCTTTCCAGCCACTCCCCCCCAAGCCTGTAGCGTTGCCTGGGGTTGTTGTGTCCCAAGTGCAGGACCTGGCACTTGGCCTTCTTGAACCTCATACAATTGGCCTCGGCCCATTGATCCAGCCTGTCCAGGTCCCGCTGTAGCGCCTGCCTGCCCTCCAGCAGATCAACACTCCCTCCCAATTTGGTGTCATCTGCAAACTTACTGAGGGTGCACTCGATCCCCTCGTCCAGATCATTGATAAAGAGATTGAACAGAACTGGCCCCAGTACTGAGCCCTGGGGAACACCGCTTGTGACCGGCCTCCAACCAGATTTAACTCCATTCACCACAACTCTTTGGGCCCGGCCATCCAGCCAGTTTGTTACCCAGCAAAGAGTACACCCATCCAAGCCATGAGCAGCCAGTTTCTCCATGAGGATACTGTGGGAGATGGTGTCAAAGGCTTTGCTAAACTCCGGGTAAACAAACATCCACAGCCTTTCCCTCATCCACTAAGTGGGTCACCTTGTCATAGAAGGAGATCAGGTTGATCAAGCAGGACCTGCCTTTCATAAACCCATGCTGACATGTTGCTGAGCTGCCTCATAAGGGCTGTTCTGGGCCTTAGGAAAAAATTATAAGGCTGCCACAGAAAACAGTGACGATGGTGAGATAAAAGGAGCAGATGGAGAAGGCCTTCTGCCTGCCCGTGCTGGGAGGGAGCCTCAGGATGGAAGCTATGATGCCTATATAGGAGGCCAGTATGAACACAAAGTGGGAGCTTGCATCTGGAAAAGACAGGGTGAAAGACTCAAGTTTAGCCACATCTGCATCACTGCAGGAAAGCTCCCGCGATGGGGCAAAATCACAGAAAAAGTGATGGCATAGTTATGTTGTGGTTTAACCCCAGATGGTAACTGAAATACCATGCAGCCGCTCGCTCACTCCCCCCCTCCCCACTGGGGTGGGGAGGAGAATCGGACAGAAAGGAAAACTCGCGGGTTGAGAT
The DNA here is from genome assembly GCA_009819775.1 of Phoenicopterus ruber ruber. Taxonomy (NCBI): domain Eukaryota; kingdom Metazoa; phylum Chordata; class Aves; order Phoenicopteriformes; family Phoenicopteridae; genus Phoenicopterus; species Phoenicopterus ruber. The sequence goes on along the minus strand of WNMK01000049.1, from coordinate 265,569 downwards.
AAAAACAGTTCACCAGGACAACAAAGGAAAAATATAAAAATATATTAATAATGATAATAATAATAATATATAAGGGTACTAGAATATATAAAACAAACAATACACAATTTCTCACCACCTGAGGACTGATACAGCCCATCCCGAGCAGCAGGCAGGGATCAGGGGTATCCCCTCCCAGCTATCCCAGAACAGCAAGTTCCAGAGAGAGCAGGCGAGGGAACGAACAGCCGAGCGAACAAACGAAAAGCCCTGAACGAACAGAAAAAAAAAAAAGGAAAAACAGGGAAACAAAAAGCAACCCGAAGGGAAGCTTAAGGATTAAGGCACCAAGGGTAAGCTTAAGGGTTAAGGCTCTAAGGGTCTAAAAGCTAGTGGCCCACTGGCCGACCCCCACTTATACTGGGCATGACATCCATCGTATGGAGTACTCTCTTTGGCCAGTTTGGATCAACTATTCTGGCTATCCCCCTCCTGAGTTTTTGCACCTGCACATTAACAAAACCTGGGAAACTGCAAAATGTCCTTGGTCATTTAGCAGCAACCAACAACATCCGTGTACTATCACCATTCTTCTCACACTAAATCCAAAACACAGTAGCTGCTGGAGACAAAACTAGCTCCGTCCTGGCTGAAACCAGGACAGTTATTAAGGAATATTCATAAGTTTAGTACCAAGAGCTCAACCACTTTATTTGCTTTTTCCAAAAAGTTATATATAATGCAGAATTTCAAGTGAGGTATGAACAGCATTCCTTTAAAGGCAAAAATGAAAAAAAGAAGACAATCAAAATCTGTACCTGGACTATAAAGTTCTTCTGTTCCATGTAAAGAAGAGCTGGAGTCAATGGTCAACAAGGTTTGATGACTAGCTAACATAGAGATTTGTGAGCACCGGTTTGAAAAGAACAGCTGACACTTTGGTACAGCAAGGAAACAGAGTCCAACAGTTCCATCCTTAATCAGTGAGGAATCAAATATTGGACAAAAACAATGTATTCTTAGGAAGATGCAGAAGAGGATGATGAACTCCTTAAAAACTCTAACCCAGACTCCAACCCTAACCGTAATTAACTCATTCCTAACCCTTACCCTAACCCGTCCTATAAAGCCAACAGCACCAATCTAACCAGATCCATAATATCATAAGGCCAAGTCTACCATGGTAAAAGCATCAGAAAAAACTAATCTGGTTACAGAGGTAGCACAACTGGGACAGACACATGAGCATCCTGTTATCAGCTTGTCGTGACAGTTCAAGGCCTGGCAGCACTGTAGGTAGCACTGTGCATCACCCAGGTTAAGACTCTTGGGTCAGATGAACCATTTTTCAGTTCTTATAGACTAGATTGACTGTTCCTCTGTTGACTCGAACAGGATCTTGGTTACCAAGATATCCAGGCTGAGGATGGGACAGTTCTCATGCCATGATCTATTGAAGTAGCTCTATTCACCCCAGACTTTCCCCATATTTATGATCCTACATCTCTTGCAAATGGAAGTCACCCTGCAGTGTCTGGATTTGCCCAGGATTGCTCCAACTCACAGCATTGACTCTCTGTAGCCTTTCTGACTATTTGATCATAGTGGGAAATCTTAGAATCATAGAATCATTTAGGTTGGAAGAGACCTTTAAGATCGAGTCCAACCATTGACCTAACACTACCAAGTCCATCACTAAACCATGTCCCTAAGTGCCACATCTACACATCTTATAAATAACTCCAGGGATGGTGACTCCACCACTTCCCTGGGCAGCCTGTTCCAGTGCGTGATAACCCTTTGGCTGAAGAAATGTTTCCTAATATCCAGTCTAAACCTCCCCTGGTGCAATTTGAGGCCATTTCTTCTTGTCCTATCACCTGTTACTTGGGAGAAGAGATTGACACCCACAATGGTCTTGTATATAAGGGCGGGTGCTTTTCCTGTTCCCAGAGCTCGCTGATGAAGATTTTGATAGTTCTCATTTGACAGCTTCAGAGGAGGTTACTTCTATCTCTTTTTTTTACCTATGCTTTTATCCAGGAGAATTTTTTCTGATTTTGCCAAAAGGGCCTGACTCGGGGATCTCCTCAGGTTGCGATGTTTTCCTCCCTTCCTGTAGCCAGTGCCAATCTCTGGACTCTCCTAGTGCCAGACAATCCCTAGGGATGGCACCCAGGAAATCTTTAGCATCATAGAACCATAGAATAGTTTGGGTTGGAAGGGACTTTTAAAGGTCATCTAGTCCAACCCCCCTGCAATGAGCAGGGACATCCTCAACTAGATCAGGTTGCCCAGAGCCCCCTCCAGCCTGACCTTGAATGTTTCCAGGGATGGGGCATCTACCACTTCTCTGGGCAACCTGTTCCAGTGTTTCACCACCCTCACTGTGAAAAACTTCTTCCTTATGTCTAGTCTAAATCTCCCCTCCTTTAGTTTAAAACCATCACCCCTTGTCCTGTCACAACTGGCCCTGCTAAAAAGTTTTTCCCCATCTTTCCTATAAGCCCCCTTTAAGTACTGGAAGGCCGCAATAAGGTCTCCCCGGAGCCTTCTCTTCTCCAGGCTGAACAAGCCCAACTCTCTCAGCCTGTCTTCACAGCAGAGGTGCTCCAGCCCTCAGATCATTTTTGTGGCCTCCCCTGAACTCGCTCCAGCAGGTCCATGTCCTTCTTGTGTTGGGGGCCCCAGAGCTGGACGCTGCACTGCAGCGGGGCCTCACCAGAGCGGAGCAGAGGGGCAGAATCCCCTCCCTTCACCTGCTGGCCACGCTTCTTTTGATGCAGCCCAGGATACAGTTGGCTTTCTGGGCTGCCAGCGCACGTTGCTGGCTCGTGTCCAGCTTTTCATCCACCAGTACCCCCAAGTCCTTCTCGGCAGGGCTGCTCTTGATCCCTACATCCCCCAGCCTGTATTGATACTGAGGGTTGCTCCAACCCAGGTGCAGGACCTTGCACTTGTCCTTGTTGAACCTCATGAGGTTCGCCCGGGCCCACCTCTCGAGCTAGTCCAGGTCCCTCTGGATGGCATCCCATCCCTCAGGTGTGTCCACTGCACCACTCAGCTTGGTGTCATCCGCAAACTTGCTGAGGGTGCACTCGATCCCACTGTCTATGTCATTGATGAAGATATTAAAGAGTACTGGTCCCAGTGCAGACCCCTTCAGTCCATGACAAACAACACTGCAGTGGCAAAGTAGGAGTTCCCTAACTCCCTTGGACTCCCAGTAAATCCCTGTAAATACATGTCCAGGTCCTTCCTCCTCCTGTCTTGCTGTTCTTCTGTGTGTGTAGTGACAGGATTAAGGATCAGTTCTGTTGCAAGGGGATTTTGGCATGAATAGGCAGCAGTTTGTACCTGTAACCATGTAGACAAGCCAGGCGAGCCTGAAGGTGCCTGGGGGAAGACTCACAGAACACAAAATCACAGAATAGCTCAGCTGGGAAGGGACCAAACCCCCTGCTCAAGCAGGGTCAGCTAGAGCATGTTGCCTAGGTCATGTCCCATCAGGTTTTGAATATTTCCAAGAAGTGAGAATCCACTTCTCTGGGCAGCCAGGTCTGACGCTTGATCATGCTGACAGTAAAAAAAAGTTTTTTCTTATGTTTGCAAAGTCCCAAAGTGCAAAGTCCAGCACCTGGGGAGGTATAACCCCATGCACCAGTACATGCTGGCAGGCCGGTCAGAAAGCAGCATTTGAAGCCTCCTGCGAGGCTGCAGGCTGGGATGGGGGAAGTCAGGATTGTGTCTCAGCTGGGGACTGGTCCTGGCACAGGGCTGTACTGCAGAGCGCTGCCCCTTCAGTGTCTCTCTGACCACAGGTGGGTCAAGGAAGAGGAGCAAATCCCTCCTCCTGTGCCGCCTCTCCCACCCAGTGCGATGCTCCTGTGCGTGTGTGTCACATCTGTCCCCAATTGCAGCAGCAGGAGCAGAGAAGGGGCCAGGCAAGTGCCCTCCCTTGGGTGAGATGCCCCGGGCTCTGATGAGGGGGAGGGGGGTGGTGGCAGGGACACGGGACAGGAAAGAGGGGCTCCTGGGCTTGGAGTGCCCGCAAACCCTCACCCAGGCACGGGGGCTCCCCCTGCACCCTCTGCCCACCAGCATCCCCGGGGTGGGGTGAAGGATGGCTTCCCCTCTCCTGGGGGTGGGGGTGTGGGCTGGCTGAGAGACCCTCCCCTCCCTGCAGCACCAGGGACTGTCCCCACGCCCGCGCTGTGCCCCAGGACGCCTCCACCCAAGGGCTCTGCAGCACAGCAGGTGAGCGCAGTCGCTGACAACCCAGAGCTTGGTGGTTCAGCCCCCCAGGATGGGGCTGGGCTCTGGGCAGTGCAGCTGGAGGGTTGTGCTGGCTGATGGTCTGGATCTGTCCCAGCTGAGCACCTGCCTGGCAGCGGGGCTGGGGGAACCAAAGCTGCACCACACTGTGATCTCCTGGAGTGCGACAGTGGGTGAGGGGATGGACTGCTCATCTCTTCTGCTCTGGGCATGTGGGCACCAACACCATCCTCACCAGTGACTCTCCTTTTTCTGCCTCAAAAACAACTGAGAAGGAGTCTTTTGGAGCAGTGCCAGTCTTGCATTCACTGTCCCTGCAGACAAGCATCTTCAAGCCCATTCTCAAAGCTGGCAAGCCAATAATCATGCTCGGACGGATGTGCCTGTCCTCTCCTCCCTCCTCGCTCTTGCACTCAGTGACAGCAAAAGCCAAACTTCTCCAGCGGTGCCTCCCTGGAGGGTCAGCTATGGGAGAGCAGATCTGCCGGAGGCTGGGACGTGCGTGTGGCTGTGGGACTCTGGCCAGTCTGTGCACGTGCCTTGGCCTGAAGGAGAGAGGGATGTCCTGGGTCACCGTCCTGGTCGAGCTCCTGGTGGGAGAGCCATGTTCACCTGCAGGAGCATCCAGAGGAGGACCCAAGGAGCTGCTCGCGGCTGCATGAGAAGGACATTCTCACGCTGTGCAGGGACGGGGCTGCAAGGGACTGCGGTTGGGATGGACAGTGCAGGCTGGGTGGTGCCTAGGTTATGGGTCTGGGGACAGTTGAGGTGCTTGTGCTGTGAGCCCTTGGTCTGGTGTGGAGCAGACGGAGAACATAGCAGTAAAGTCTGGGTGTAATGTGCAGGAAGGGCAAAGGAAGGTAAATTTCAAGAGGAAAAATGACTGCCAGTCTGAGTTGGGGCTGTTCTGAAGTCACCATGTCACAGCCTGTAGCTGTTCCTGCTATACCCCAGGGAGTCACTGCTGCCATCTCTATGCCACCTTGGCCCTTGGAAGGGGCTGATGCAGAGGGCTGTTCGCTGTGGGTCTCTCCATGCTGTTTTGCTCCTTGCTGATGCCCAGAGAAGAGCACGTATGTATTTCATCCAACATTGCAGCAGGGAGCACAGGGGCCAAGAAACTGCTCAGGAAAGCAGGTGACTAAGCAAGGCTGGTGGTGTGGAGGAGATGATCCTCCCCTGCGGGAGCTGTGCTGTGGTCTGGGCACCCACACAGAGGTGAGGGAGTTGTGCAAGTGCGGCAGCAGAGCGGGATGTCAAGGGATGTCAGGAGCTGCCACTGCCTCCAGCAAATCTGGCCCAGGACCCCCCTGGGGCCCGGCTTCTCTGCCCAGGATGAGGGACAGAGCTGCTGCTTTCCCCTTTGCACGTTCAACCAGCAGGAAAGCTGAGCACATGTTCCAGACACATGCACAGACACGTACAGACACACGCACAGACACACACACACACAGACGGTCACAGCCAAGACACTGCTGCCAGCAGCCGCCATGCACAGGACCCCATCACACACCAGCGCCCACAGCCACGTCCCCTCCTCTGGGGCTGGCACAGACAGACGGTCACCTGTGCAGGCACAGGCTCAGGGTTCACGAGCACACACACACACTCATGGGTCCCCCGAGCACCAGCATGGCCCCTCTGCTGCCCGGGACCCCTGCCCGCACCCCAGCCCTCTGACCCACCCCATGGGTCCCCGACTTGCTGGCTGGTCCAGCTTGGTGCTCGCTGCAAACACGCAGCACTCGCACACCCGTCTCACGGGCACCCCATACTCGCAGGTCCCCCACGTACCAGCACAGACCCCTGTCCGCCTGATACCCCAGCCCGGACCTGAGGCCCCCCTGCTCCCAGCTGGTCCAGCCTGAAGTTTGCTGGTGAATATCCACGGACACCCCACGCACACCCAGTTTGTGAGGATACAGACCCTCATCCCCCCAGCAGCCGGCACCAGACACATGTGCCTGTGGTCCCGCTTCGGACACCCGCACAGAGTCCCTCACTCACCTCACTCATGGCGGCCCCCCCCAGTAGCTGGTTTTGGGGACACAGACTATTTCTGCTGTGGTGGCTGCAGATTAAAGACTCCCACTTGCTCCAGTAGCTGCACTGGGACCCCTGCGTTCACTTCAGTGGCTGCACTGGGACCCCACTCACTCCAGTAGCCGACACCACAGCCCTGGGGCACCCACACCCCTGGTCTGACCCCAGTACCTGGCACCAATTTTCACTCTCTGACACAGATCTCACCAGCAGCTGGCACTTAGTCCTTGCAGCACATGGGATAGAGAGTGAGATTACACAGATAGTTAAGACAATGTTTTAAGAGACAGGTAAAAAAAGATGTAATAAGAAGACAGAAGAAGACAGGAGGTGATCTGGTGATCGGGGCAGAGCTGGTCCAAAGAGGGGACTGACTGCCCTGTTTCACCCACGGCTGGTCCCCTTTGCACCCCTTTCTGTCTCTCCCTGCTTTGCTCGCCCCCCTTCCCCACCTCCCCCCCTTCCCCCCTCCTTCACCAGTTTGCACAGTCCCACCGACCCCCTCCTACATCCTGACCCTCCGGTTTGCACTCCGATCAGCGTATTTCAATATGATGACTAGAACTGATTTAGCGCTAAAATGTCCTGGATGTTTCCTTCACACATAGATATCCCTTACTGCACTGTATTTCTTCTAACGATAAACTCGTTTATATTTCACACAAGTTAAAGCCACAGTTGTCTAAGTAAGTACTTGTTCCTTAAAGCAGCTAGTCCTGAAAAATCCTAAACCAAATTTCATCATACTTGAAAAAAGGCAGGACGGGTGACCTTTCTTCTAAGGCCTGACGCAGAAGCTGTCTTCTGAGTTTTGCATTGACCTTCTTTGTCTTCAGAAAGCCAGACAAGCCAAAATTATTACCAGATGCAACTGAATGCTTTTTATTTGTTCTCCAGCTCTGTACATCTGTTAGGTAGTAATAGAAATGCAACTCAGTACCTTTTTATGACATTAACAAAAATAATATTTGATGTGTTTACGTACAGTAGTCAAACTAAAAGCCTCCAAGACTTTGAGCAGATATAGCTTTAGAATTAAAAAAAGATTGAAAATTTGAAATGAAGTAATGTTTGTGATACCCAGGAATCAAACAAGCTAAATATACACCTGAAAATATTTTAATTTAATTTTAAACTTTTGTTTCATGGCAGTAGCTTCAGTAACTTGCACTACATCAGTCCCTGCATAACATTCAACTTGCTTTCCATTTCTAAAATAATGGTTCATTAGCAATGCTAGAATACAGTTTGTTCCTAATAATTAAAAACAAACAGTAAAACATTTATAACTACTGCTAAAAAAATAACACTTCAGCCTAGATTAGAATTGCTAACTTTAAGGAATGAAATATATTTTCTGATGTAATATTCTTATTGTGTTTACTTGCTAGTTTACACGTTTCAGCAACAAGCATCAGGTATTCTGGTGGTTCATATAAAAGGGAGGGTTCTAGTCTAACAATGCAAGGGACTGCAGTTTATAATTTATACTGCAGTAAAAGTAAACAGAGGAATAGTAAGTAAGGAATATTAGAATCATTACAAAAGAGTTTGAGAAGATAAAAAGAGAGATGCTTTATTTCCTTCTTCTGTAAGAAAAGCTAAAAATGCTAGATGCACCTAACAGAAACCTCTATTGTCATTTCTTAGGTAAACAACTTTGAAACTCAAGGTTCAAGTGGTTCAGGCTTTGACAGATAATCTTGCTATTGTTCACAGCACTCTTTTCCCAAATACTTAGCAGTGTTGGGGATTTTTTATTGTACCCCTTGAGGTAAATTAAACACGTGTTTGTGCTTAAATATATATATATATAAAAAAAAATAAAATAATGAGCACTGCATGGGGCGGAGTCCTACCACCATAAGCAGTTCTGCAAGGAGTCTGCACAGATGGAGCCGATTCCTTACATGCACTGGGACAAGCGCTCACCCTGTGCAATTACCTTTCCATACGGATACTGAACCCACCTACGTGCCTCTAGAATTGTGTTGTGGGTGTAATCCTAGTTAGTGTACCCACAGTAAAAGCCATGCTGCTCATCAAAAAACCTCAAAACTGTTAAAATCTTTATGGGTAAAATGGGATGAATGTATTTCTCTGTATTACAGGGCTGTTGTGACAATAAATCAACTGAGGAATACTGAGATACGAGGTATGCAGAAACTATACAAATAGGAGATAAATAATACAAGAATAGAAAGTGAGCTGCTCAGGAATTCCACGCCATAGTCAGAAACACGACCTATGGAGCAGAACCCTATATAAAGCGGCGCACAGAATGCAGGCTTGAGAGCGGGTATTTAAAAGCCCCAAAGCCTCACAATTCCGTGTACTTGAGACTCGATTTAAAACTGGAAGAACATGCGAAAATCTTCATGAAATAATTGAATAACATAAAGCTACAAATTACCTTTCACTGAACTACCCTTAAAGTACAGGGAGAAAAAAATCCACGGATACTGAGTCAGCAGTTACTGCAGTCGGTAAGCGCCTGGAGTCATGTCAGTACAAAGTCTATGCGAGATTACAATCAGCTGCTTTTTAGTCTGCTGACACGTGTGCCAAAAAATCACTCTTACACAGCTAAGCTTCCTACTGAAGTGTTTCTGCTGCGTTAAGTACAAAATCATAGAATCATAGAATTGTTCTGGTTGGAAGAGACCTCCGAGATCATCGGGTCCAATCCATAGTCGTAGCTGTCAGCAACAAACCAAACAATCACGAACCAAATACACCAAGGCAGTAACCGTGCTAAAAATATTTGGCACACCTTACTTTGAACTGTTACGAAAAATAAAAAAGCTATCCAAAATCCAGCTTTCAGAAAACAGCTTTATATTTTGGTAATTGTTAAAAATTTCATACCAGAAAAGGTTGTTCATAGAGAAATCAAAGTAGCTATTTCTCTTGAAAGTGTTACTTTAATAAAGCCTGAAATAACACTGCTTTAGTCCACTGAAGGAATAATACTCCAAAAAGTGTATTTTACAGCACTGCAGATAATTTGCAAGATCAATGCTTTTGCTTTAGCGTCCAGTCAGAGCCGGGCGCAGTCACGAGGGCATTTCACGCCCCTCTCCGCCCCGTACGCAGCTCACGGTTGCACTAAAAAAGGAGTTTTAAGAGCCAGTCGATTTTGTTGTTTTGTGGTAACGAGCCCAGGCATTACCAGAGCGAGAGCAGCTCCGGGCACACGCCGTGCAGGGAAATTAAAATTGTTTCGTGCGGAGAAGGGAAAAACCCTGATGGGCAAAGCCGGGGGGGTAAATACAGGAGAGCGGGGGGGGGACTTGCCCGCTGACAGGGAGAAGACGTGGGCGGCTGGAAGCAGCCCCGCAGGCGAAAAGCTGCGGGGCCCGCAGTGAAGGAAGGGCATAAACGCCCCTTCAGCCGCAGCGGGGGGCCCGGCCCCCGCCGCCGGGCCTGGCCTTTGCGAAGGGGAGCGCACCCCGCTCGGGGCGGGCAGGGCGGGCAGGCCCGGGTCCCGCAGGCCTCCGCCGGCGCCGCCCCCCGCTGCCCGCCCCGACCTGACCCGCCCGGCCGGGCACTGCCGGGAGCCTCCGCGGCCGCCGGGCGCCGTTGCCAAGATGTCCGCGTTCAGAGCCAGCGGGGTGAGCGGTCGGGACGGGCCCTGGCGGCCGGGGGGCAACGGGGCGGGACGGGGCGCTGCAGGGCGACGGGCCGGGGGCCTCGGGGCGAGCCTGGCTGCCGGCTTGAGGGCGAGGGGTCGTGCCGCAGCCGTCGGCGTCAGGGCCCGGGTCTGGGCGGGCGCCGCCAGCCCCGACCCCGGGGGGTCTTGGCCCGCCCGCCAGGCCTGGAGGCGGCCCCCCCGGCGCCCTGCTTCCCCTCACGGCCTCGTTGTTGCCTTTCCCGGCGCGTACCTGGCTGCGCTCCCGGCGGCATTTTTTAATACGTGGTCTATGAAAGTTGTTTTCTGAATGTCCTGGTTTAGGCCGGGACGGAGCTGGTTTCGTTTTCAGCAGCTCCTGTGTTTTGGCTTTAGCGTGAGAAGAACGGTGACAGCACACTGATGATGCTGGTTGCTGCTGAACGACCAAGGACATTTTGCAGTTTCCCAGGTTCTGCTGATGTGCAGATGCAAAAAACTTGGGAGGGGCAGAGACAGGATAGTTGATCCAAACTGGCCAAAGAGAGTATTCCATACCATAGACGTCATGCCTGGTATAAGTGAGGGTCGATCGGTGGGCCACTAGGCTTTTTAGACCCTTAACTTGCCTTAATCCTTAAGCTTCCCTTCAGGTTGCTTTTTGTTTCCCTATTTTTTCCTTTTTGTTTTTTGTTCATTTGTTCGGCTGTTCGTTCCCTCGCCTGCTCTCTCTGGAACTTGCTGTTCTGGGATAGCTGGGGGGGGGATACCCCTGCTCCCTGCCTGCTGCTCGGGACGGGCTGTATCGGTCGTCGGGTGGGGAGAAATTGTGTATCGTTTGTTTTATATATTCTATTATCCTTATATATATTATTATTATCATTATTAATATATTCTTATATTTTTCCTTTGCTGTCCTGGTGAGCTGTTTTTATCTCAACCCGCGAGTTTTCCTTTCTCTCCAATTCTCCTCCCCACCCCAGCGGGGAGTGGGGGAGTGAGCGAGCGGCTGCGTGGTATTGGGTTACAATTTGGGGTTAAACCACGACACTGAAGTACTAACCTTCCCGTTAGGAATTAAAGATATTCCTTATATAAGAAGTTATCAAACCACCGATAACCTCCCGCTAGCCAGACAGTACAAGGGGCTCACAGCTCGGGCAGTACCGTGTTGGCACTGTCCCTTTTCCCGCTCTCCCCGTTCCCAGAGCCGCTCCTGAATTGGGTGAAGGGTGAAGGGCGCTGGCTGAGGGCTGCCGGGCAGCCGTGTCCCGCAGGCCACAGCAGCAGTGTCCCCCGGCGGGACGCGGCCACCTGCCCAAAGCGTCGCTGTGACAGCAGCAGTCAGAGGAGGTGACGGCGGCTTCACCCAACGGCAGCCGGTCCCTCGCAGATCGAAGGCAACACTCAGGCACTGGTGGTTGGAGTTCAGCCCCAACAACAATCGCGCCGCTGTCGCGGTGGCATTTCCAAGTGGCAAATCTGGTGTAATCCTCCAAGGGAGGTGCGCGAGGAGTTGGGTTTGAGCATGGCTACCGGTGGCTTGCCACTGAATCCACCGAGTCAGACAATAGGGAGGTTGACAGAGCAGGCAGGTGGTCGCCCAAATCCTTACATGTTGTGACCTGCGGTCCTTTGTCACCCCTTTGTGCCGCCTCCAGGTATGAACCCCCCCCTCCAATTCGTATTTCCATTTGTTGGGGGGAGTGTCAGTTTTTTTCCGAGTAGCGTTCACTGTTGACCTTGCGTACCACTCAGGTATGAAAACCACGATAGCATTCTTTTAAGTTCTCTAGCATCAATTTGACAGCTCCTTTCATGTAGGGTATCACCTTTAGCATTATTCGGAATTCAGGACTTTTTCTAGTTTAGACAAAACTTTTTGGTGGCAAAGCTATATATGACTGGATCACCCTTAAAAAAAAAAAAAAGTGATTACAATTACATGGCTTTTTCTCAACCTCATCTTCCTGTCTGTTTCCAGATAAACAAGGTATAAAACGTTTGGGAGGATGGAGGTCTTTCTAGATGTTTGTTGGTATTGTTTGATTGTTTTGTTTTTCTACACAACAGTGGTAGCAGTTAGGTAAGAAAGCTTAGGCAAGAAGGTGAAAGTTAGGTAAGAAAGCAGCATACCATTTTGGAATGGCTGTGGCTTGTGAAAATTCCAAATGAGTGGCAATATATTGCCTACTGGAAAATACAATCCTGAACACTCACTTAACACTTCAGTATTCAGCGCTTCTATGCCTAGCAGTGGTCTTCCTGCATTTCCTCACCTTTTAGCTTTGTAGATGTTTTCAGTATTCTCTGAAAATACTTTGTTTCACTGTGTTGATACCTGTTACTGCCTGTGTTCTTCATGCTTCGTTGTGCTGCAGTCAGGCTAGTAGCTTTATGAGACTTGAGCTGCAACGATCTTATACCTCATGTTATTTTTTTCTTTAGCACATGCTCCGAACCATTGCAGGGCACGGATGGAGATCACATTCTAGTAAACCCGCTCAAAACGTACACCTAAGCAAACCTGGAGCTGGCTTTAGCTTCGGTAAGTATTGCAGTTCTTGAAAGAAATAAAACAGTTAAGGACAAATTGCAGAGTTAGGGAAAAAAACCCAAAACAACTGTATTGCAGTCCAGTATGAACTTACAATGAAAGTGTTTATTCTGAATAGACTTCTGTTCTTTTTTTAAAAAGTATTCGAAAACCAAAATTACTTTCTTCTCCAGCTCAGGAAAGCCAACTGTGTGTGTGATCTTTATGAGATTTTCCTCTTTTTTTAACTAATGTCTGTCTTGAGCTTTTTTATTGCCAAAGTTGCCTTAGCTTTGAATAATTATCTCACACCGGCTTTTCAAATGTTAAAGTAACTCTATGTAGTCTTAGTTGAACTTGGTTATAATGAAACGTTATAAAGAAATTCATCCTCATCTTGGCATATTATATACGTAAAAGCAAATTTAGCGCGTCAGCAGCTAGATGTTTGAACCTGAGTAGCCAGAATTGTCAAATAAGGAACATTTATCTGCCTCCATCTCCTCCTTCATCTAATTAGCACAGCATGCTTCTCGTTTCTGTTGGTAATACTTTTTATATTACGTGGTACTTCCTACTCCATTTTCAATATTTTGTGGATAATTGTGTCAGAAGTAAGTGTGTGCGTTGTAGGTGTTGATTAGAGATCAGTGGAGGGTTTTCTCTAGAGAGAAAGAGGAAGTCGAGCTGCTTTGGTTTCTGGAGAGGCCCAGGAAGGCGGGTCCTGGCGGTTTGATTTGTCCTGGAAGGAACTGAGACTTGTTTTTTCTTTTCTCGTAGTCTTGACAACTGGCAAAATTAAAGAGAGTACAGAATTTGTGACTTTATTTTTTACTTTCTTTTTTTAATAGAACTTACTGATGAACAGAAAGAGTTTCAAGCTACTGCTCGTAAATTTGCTGTGGAGGAAATTATTCCTGTGGCTGCACAATATGACAAAACTGGAGAGGTAAATCTACCATGCAGTAGGGGAAAAACCAGATTTTTATCTTAACTTGCGTAAAATTAAAAATGTTAACTATCATGAATCAGAAGGTGATTCTCCCTGTTTATTTCAGTATCCTCTTCCACTCATAAAACGAGCTTGGGAACTTGGTCTTATAAATTCACACATACCAGAAAGCTGTGGTAAGTAACCATTCTTTTTCATCTGTAAAATAAAACAAAGAAAAGGCCTTAGAGGAGATTTATATGTGTAATTATGGATTCTGTATAAAATGAACAGTTGCATACTTGAATACACTAAATTTAATCAGTAGGCAGGTTGACACATCCAAGTGTTACTAGGGGTGGATGTAATCAGGCAACAAATTAGACAGATCATGATTTAGTAACTTATGACCAGATTTTTCTACCATGATTACAACTGCCTAATGTTCCCCTGGTGCAGTGTGTCAGCTGATGAGGCAGAGAAATTAGGTCATATTTTGTTCTAGTCTCTGACACAGGCTGGAGCAATGTAAGAGTTAATTCCAGAAGGACAGTTTTCCAGTTTAGATGACGTGCAGTAGAGCAGTGCTTTGGCAGTGCGCAGGTATATGACTAACCATGGGAAAAATGTTAAATTTTAGATTTTCTTTTTTGCATTTATATTACCTGAAAAAGAAGTTGGGGGAATGTCCATAGCAGACCCTATTTTTTTTGAAGACTCATCAGAGGGTATATCTTGTATCAAGAATTTAATTAACAAGTTCAAGGAACAAAGAGACAAAAGGAGCAATTGTGAGGATCACATTTATTCAGCCACAAATTCTAGGGATACTCAAGGCTGAAATAGCTGGACTATTGCAATGTGTAATCCCTTGGTCATTAAATTAAAACTTACAAGTGACAAATTGGACAAGGGAGAGCTGGGAAAATATGTACCAGTAACCAGTATATACCATGTAAATTAAGAGCAAGTAAGATGAAGTACACATAGAGTGGACACACATAAACGTGATGTGCTAGAGAAGGGTTTTCGTAAAAGGAAGTCATGGCAGAAAAAATAATTGTTCTCTGAAGTAGCTAGTAAATGTGTGAACAAGGGATGCCTGGTTGGTATAAAGTGCTCGAACTTCCAAAATGAATTTGAAAAATCATCAGGTTTCATAGTGGAAAAATCAGCAGCACAGTCTTGCTGGCGCTTGTGCTGTTTGGGATATCTGTAAGTAATCTGGAGAAGGATGTCAATAGTGAGGTCATAGAGTTTACCGATAATACTAAGTTATTCAGTATAGAAAAGGTGAGGCTGGTGCAAAGTGCTGTAGGAGAAGGTCATGAAACTGAGTGACTGTTAAAATGGCAGGTGAAATTCAAAATAGGAAAAATTACGCACACAAGAAAGGAAAGAAGCAATCCAAACTTCCCAGATAAAATGGCATCTTCTGAAATAGTTACTACCTCTGAAAAAAAAGAGATTTTGAGGGTTATAATATATAGTTTTGTGAAGATGTCAGCACAATGGCCCGAAGTGGTCAAAACCATAAATTTAAGGTCAGAAATTAAGAGGAGAATGAAGAAAAAAGCTGCAAGCCATAATTATGCTGCTTCTCGAATCCAAACTGCACTTGCCTCTCTAATTCATTATGCATTCTGACCCTTCCACCTCAAAGGGTGTTGTGGAAATGGAGGAGGTTCCTAAAAGGATGGCAAAGATGATAAAAGATACGGAACAGCTTCTATATGAGAAATGCCTAAAATGCCAGTGTCATGGAGCGTGTGAAAAGGGATTCGTAGCTCACTGTCCCCTTCGGTACAACTGGAAGGCATCAAGTGAAGTCAGCAGGTTCAGAATAAATGAAAGGAGATGGTTCTACACTCAGTGCTGTAGTTAATTTGTGAAACTCATTGCCCCTGGATGATACCGATGCTAAAATTGTACACAGGTTCAAAAAGAGACTGGGCAATTCAGAGAAGAAATGTCTGTCAAGGGTTAGCTAACAAAGATACCAAAGACACTTTTGGCTGAGGAAGTCACCTGAAGGCTGGGGAAAATATTTTGAGGAAGTAATGCTGTATTGTTACTGTATCTTTATGCACTTCCCAAAGTGTTGGCTTCTGTCAGAAACAGATTACCGGGTTGGTTTTCTGACTGATATGGACACTTTTTTTTATTTCTAAGTGCTAATGGTAGCTCAGGAGCCCTTGTGGCCCTTTCTCTGCTTCCTAAGAGCTCTTAAAGAAATTCTCAAATGTAAAGTAGTCGAAAGATTCTAGTGGTTCATCCTCGCCATTTTGTGCAACTTGTCCCACATCAAGCACACAATCACCCTGGGACTGCGAAATGTCATTTTTAAGTCATCTGTTACTAATCTGACAAAACTTTATTTAAAAAGCATCCATGGGAATGTCTAATCAAACACAGTGCACAATCAAATGTACGTGGGGGAATATGTTTTTTGATAATCAATTTTTGTAAATCACTAATATGTTCCGCTTTAAACTCGTTTTAGTCATGAAATATTTCAACTGTAGGTGGTCTTGGCCTTGGCAGTTTTGAAGCATGCCTTATTACGGAAGAGTTAGCTTATGGATGTACGGGAGTTCAAACTGCCATTGAGGCAAACTCCCTAGGGGTAAGTTCTGTCTTTTCTTACCTCCTTTAAACTAGAGTCTGTGCCCTTTAAAAAGATGGATTAATGGTCTAAGTATTTTCTTTCAGCAAATGCCAGTCATCATTGCAGGAAACGAGCAGCAGCAGAAAAAATACTTGGGAAGAATGACAGAGGAACCAATGATGTGTGTAAGTACAACTTAGCAACACTGTAGAATGTTGCTAAATCATATTAATCGGGTTGGTTTGTTTAAAACACTGATATCTACTCACAACTTAGCCTGTTCTGGTTTGTAAATAAACAGTGGCATTTACTTGAAAGTCAAGGAATATTGAATTAGATGTATTCAATAAGCAAATAGAAGGTATTACCTGGAAAACCATCTTAAGTCACTTACTGAAAATTAATGCCTTTTAATTAACTTTCAAGAGACGGTATAGGAGTTTAAGAAAAATGCAAGGTTTATATGAGCATAAACTCAACTCAGATGGGCATTAAACTGCATTTATGACTCTTAAGTATTATCTAAGCAGTACTTGTTACATAGAAAGAAGTAAAGATTCATGTGCAATGCATTAACATCTGAACTAAGCCTCATAAAATGAAGAGCACAGTTACCATAAAATGTTACTCTGTGCTCTTATTTTCAGATTTTAAAGATCCTCACCTTTCATATTGGAGTTTGTGAAGCAGAGGGAAGCGATGACTTATTAAAAGTTACAGAATGGTTCTGTTTATCGTTAAAAGTAAAAGACAATTTTAAGTATTATTATGGATTTATAAGGAAAATTAACCCTACATGTTTGGATTCTTCCTCAGACAGTTGTTGGAGGTTTTTTTATGTAATATTTTGGGGTTTTCCATGCAGTTCACTTAAAACTTCCAGATCAGTTTGGTGCACATAATGCTGCAATAATTTGTGGTTGCTTAAAAATAGAACTTTTATCCCTCAAGATTTTGCATTTTGTTTTCTTTTAGGCTTACTGTGTAACAGAACCTGGAGCAGGCTCTGATGTGGCTGGTATAAAAACAAAGGCTGAGAAGAAAGGAGATGAATATGTTATTAATGGTCAGAAGATGTGGATCACAAATGGTGGGAAAGCAAACTGGTGTGTTGACTTTTGACTCGCGTTACATTTTCTGTTATTCTGTTCTATACTGACACGTGTGTGTGTGTGTCCCCACGTTAGATACTAGTGTTTCCTTAAAGATCTATTACAAATCTGAATGTTCATTATGTTTCACCACACTACGCTGTAATCGGTGACCAGTTTATCAGGACAAGGCATAAGAAAGTAGTCTCAGTGCTGTGCAATGTCTAAAAAGGAGACTGAGCGATGACATGACAACTCCATTCAAGAATGCCTCTCAAGTTTTGCTGCTTTCAAACAAAATTAATTCTGCTTTCTCTTCAGGGAAGGGCAGCAACAGTAAGAGTTAACTTGCAAAGGACTCAAGAGGCTCATGTTACAAGTGACCTTGCTTTGTGGGTGTGGTGACCCAGATCAGTTTCTTCTGATTCTACTAGAAACATCTCTCACTTGTAGTGAAGATAGAAAAATTCTAGGATTGTGCTGTTACATTTCATTTTCTTAAGGGAAAACATATTCCAAGTGTCAAAGAATCCAGATTTTGCTGTGGTGTCTATGGGACGTGGTTTACAATATAGACCTCTTCCATCATGTCTCACATAAGATCATGCTCATCCCCAACACATAAATTCTTTTTAATTCAAGAGGAAAAACTTTATGCGTTTCTACATAAAGTTGAATTTTCTCGTTATTTATTTCCTTGTTCAAAGCAGAACCATCAAAGAGAATCTACCAGCTATCTTTTGATGTTACTGAACACCATAAAGGTGATTTACAACTGTTTAATTTCTAACAGAAAAAACTTATTTACAACTTATACTTAGAAGAGTAAAATTAAGATATCTGAAATCAAGAGGATAATGTAACATTTTGCACGCAATACTGCATTTCCTAAGCAATATTTTTTATCTATGTGCTGTGAATAGGTTTCTTTTGTAAAATTTGTGAAGCTGATTGTAATATTAAGACTCACAGTACATGGAAAAGGTGGAGAACCTTTGCATGTTGATCTGAAGTAATTTTATTAAATCTTGACTTTTGCGGAAAGAGATGCACTGACACTTCCTCTCCCTCGCTCCCTCTCAGTTTATTTTTGGAAGGGACAAGAAAAAAGGGTTGTTAACTTATTGATAGATTTATTATATGGTACAAACACACATAAAAACATTTAACATGTTAGCTAAAAAGGTATCTGATTGTTAATTGTGAGGATAAAGTAATTCCCCTCTTCTTTGTTTTACACTAGGTATTTTTTGCTAGCTCGTACCAATCCAGATCCAAAAGCTCCTGCAAGCAAAGCCTTTACTGGATTCATTGTGGAAGCAAATAGCCCTGGAATCCAAATTGGAAGAAAGGTGAACAGCATATCTCTTATTTGACAAGCCAGGAATTATTATTTGCTTCTAAACCAATAATGGAACAAATTGCCATTAAAGAAAAAATAGCTGTTACGCAACCGAACATTTTCATGTGCTGATGTACAACAATCTTTTCATTTTCACAGAATGCAGAAACTATTCATAAGATGTACTTAAGAATTATAATTTTATTAATTCAGATAAGGAATTACTCGGGGTGGTCTAAAGTAAGATGACTTTGCACAGCTGCAAAAGAATCTTTGAGAACTATTTAATTGACAAGTGCCAATTAATGTGAAGTAGCATGCCTTGAAATTGTAAGAAGCAAGGTGGACAACTTTAGCCATAAACACAGGGTATGCTTTAATTTTAGCTACTCCTGCTCAAGGAATAGGCCTCGGAGACATTGGTGCTAGTTCTCTTTTGGGGGGAAAAAAAAGAAAGCAAGCAAGCAAAGTACTGGTTTTAGTAGCAGGCAAAATTGGACATTGAACATTAGGAACGGAATTGGAAAACTTGAAAATCTCATTTATTTATTTGTTTGTAGTACAGCTGTATTTTACTACTGCTTGCATTTTAGGTTCTTTACTTTTTCCTCTCCCATCTCAAAGGATACAGTTGAACGAGAAAAAGACAAACAAGTGATTACAGCTACAGAATTAATTTCACATATGGAGAAAGTAAACTGCCCAGCTTTGACAATTTAAGGGCATGCTGATGTGTAAATGCAAAACTAGTATTTGTTGTGTATGTGGTGATTTTTAGATTAAACTGAAATGTTTGGGGGGAAAACCAAAGCTTACTTTATGCTTTGAGTAAACTAAAGAATGAAAATGTGTTGTACCTTGGAAGAATCCAATTTAGATGTACCTCTGTAAACTTCCGTTTTCAGGAAATGAATATGGGTCAGCGCTGCTCTGATACAAGAGGTATTGTCTTTGAAGATGTACGGGTTCCAAAAGAAAATGTATTAATAGCTGAAGGAGCTGGCTTTAAAATCGCAATGGGAGCTTTTGATAAGACCAGACCACCTGTAAGTATCAGAAATAAGTTACTTAAAAAATATTATAGGAATTTCTCATTTTCATTCTGTGCTATGTTTAATTCAGGTAGCAGCTGGTGCTGTTGGGTTAGCAAAAAGAGCACTTGATGAAGCTACTAAATATGCTTTGGAGAGAAAAACCTTTGGGAAACCAATTGTTGAAGTAAGTTAAATACATAAAAATAAATATATCAAAAAGACATGTTTTCATACCAGATGTACTACTAGTGAATTTTCAAGGTGGTTGAATTTTCAGGGTGGTTCCTTGATATTTCAAGGTGGTTCCACCTCGTAGAGAGGTGGGTGTCGGTCTCTTCTCCCAAGTAACAGGCGACAGGACAAGAGGAAATGGCCTCAGGTTGCACCAGGGGAGGTTTAGATTGGATATTAAGAAACGTTTCTTCACTGAAAGGGCTGTCAAGCACTGGAACAGGCTGCCCAGGGAAGTGGTGGAGTCACCATCCCTGGAGGTACTGAAAAGACGTGTAGTTGTGGCGCTAAGGGACATGGTTTAGTGGTGGCCTTGGCAGTGATAGGTTAACGGACTCGATGATCTTAAAGGTCTCTTCCAACGTAAACGATTCTATGATTCTATATTTAGGACGTGATTTATTATATCTCTGCCATTGCTTGGGTTTTCATTATATAGGTCAGCACTATCTAAGTAAATCTATCTATGCAGTAACTCCTGGGATTCTTCAATAATTTATTGATGATAATAGTAGAATCACAAAGAAAACACCGCCGAAAACCTTGAAACTCGTGTACTGTCAGGACGTACTTAACTTCTTCAATTCTAATGAACAGGGATTTTCAGGGAAGGAAAACACCTCCCTGAGGTATGTGAAACAAGACTCACAGTACTAATACATTGGCAATCACACTGGTTACCAAACTTAAAGAAATACTGATAAACATCAAACTAAATACAGATCTCATAAAAAGTAAAGCACAACTTCATAACTCAATCCCTGTGACTAAGTGGATTTTAGAATTAGAAACTTAAGAGTCTAATTCAACATACGGTTAGGAGATCCTGATCCAAATTCTGTAGAACTCCTCAAGTACAATTTCCTGAGTGTGCTGAATTAAGAAATTAAGACGACTATATTCTTCTTGGATGTCACAGAATTTTAGGCAGGCAATGTTAACCTAGTTCATTTCGTCATTCATAGCACCAAGCGGTGTCTTTCATGCTTGCTGAAATGGCAATGAAAGTGGAACTTGCTAGGATGGCTTACCAGAGAGCTGCGTGGGAAGTCGATGCTGGTCGCAAGAATACCTACTATGCTTCCATCGCAAAGGCATTTGCCGGGGATGTTGCAAACCAAGTTGCTACAGATGCAGTGCAGATTTTTGGAGGAAATGGATTTAATACTGAATATCCTGTAGAAAAACTAATGAGAGATGCTAAAATCTACCAGGTGAGTAAAAGAGAGAATGTGATCTTTATAGTAATGCATACATTTTATATAAAATAAAATAATGGCTACTTATTTGAAATCATGATGTACACATATAAAAGAAGTTTTGAGGATGAGAGCAATGATCCTTCCATTTAAAGAAAGGGCATTCAAATCATGCAAATTCTTGCATACAAACCTCTTTGCATTAGATCAACAACTTAACCTACACAAGAGAAAAAAATTTAGTAGTGTGGTAACTCTTTGAAATTCTTGGACTCTTCCATTTTGAAGCTTTTGAACTCTTAAAAAAAACAAAAAACAAAACAAAACAAAAACACTGTAGAAAACACTGATCAAAATACTCATGCTTGCTTTGGTATCCTGTAAGTAGAGATGGTTTATGTATAATGCTGTTCTTGAAAACCTTCTGTGATGGAAATGCTCTGACCTTCCCTACGTATCCCGGACTGGTGCCTGCCTAGAGCTTGGTGTTCCCCTCAGCCCGACACCTACTGCAGAAAATGGTTGTTGCAAATTACGTCCTTTTACTTGTCATGTCCAAAGTGGGCATACAAACAAACTACATTTTATGTGCTTCTCACCTTCCTCTTAGTTTAGTCTAGAAGAGAACGCTAAAGCAGCTGCTGCTTCTTTCCTCATAAGTCATGGTGTTTGGGGTTTTTTTCCTTTCAGTTTCTTTTTTTTCCTTTCTGTTTCCCTTTTTTTCCTTTCTCTTTCCTAGTCTCTTCATCACTTCTTGCTGTGCTCTAAACTTTCTGTTTGAAACTTTGGTGTCATTAGGTGGGCAGATTACTTCAGTTGAGACATCACCAGCACCAAGTATGGTGGATTAATTATCTTGCATATGTTGTATTAACAGAAGTGTGGCACAGCTTGGAGTGATTAGCCTTTAAAAAAAAAAACAAACAAACAAAAACCAAACAACAAAACATGCTCATATTTACTCATGTTTAGCCCATAATCCCCAGAGAAATTATTCCATGCCATAATTCTTCTTGTAGCATATACTATGCTACAGTTCTTTATTCAGCAAGAATGATTTAAGTGTGTTCAGGAAAACCAGTCATCTTTATCTTTTCACCTCTTTCTGACATCAATAATGAGTAGATAAATTATATCAAAATAGATGATACCAAGAAATGCATGTGGACCGTGATCTGCAACGTTAGTTGTAACAACCATCATTCTTAAAATCCTAGGTAGTTGAAATTTCTCTTACCGCTGACTTTAAAAGGAAAAGTATTCTCACTAGCCAAGAATTTTTTTCTAAGGACAGAAAACTGCTGTTTTGGAATCTAAAGGTTCTTAGTACTAATTGCACTCTGCAAGTGAGGAAATAAATGAGTAATTGAACTTTGTTACGATTGGGTTTTTCTCCTGTCAGGTTCCATGTGTTTCTAGAGAAAGAAGGTGGGAGGGTTAGAAGTTTATTTGAAAGTTGAGAGCGATTTTACAGGATCCCAGTTATTTAGATTTTCCATTACAGTGACCCATCATGAATGGTAGACTAGGTAGACATTTTTAATTGTTCAAATTAATCAGATTTAGTGTTTTTTGGTGTTTTTCTGCTCCCGTTCATCCCCAAAAGAATATAGGGAGAAACGAAAACTTTTCTCATGGTTACTGAAGCAGATCATGGGTTTTGCTGTCTTTACACTTGAGTTTCACGGCTGTCTTCATCAGCAAGTAATTTAGTGCAGCAGGAGCAATTAGCAGATGGCCGGAGGAGCTGCCAAGGCCCCCGCATCTACTGTACGCGGTTTGGGGAGGCTGAGTTCTCAGCAGGCCTGTTTGGACTGAACGTCAGCACTATACACGTCATTGTAAGCATCCAGCTGTAGGCTTGGACCATTATGTCTTTGCTAGGGTTTGGAGAATACTGGGTGCAAGCAGAGAGACGTTCTAGTTCAGGTTACTCCAGGGGGCACCTCCTATTGACAAAGCAAAATCTGCTCGATGAGCTGGATCAATATGGGGTAAGCAGCAGCAGTCAGAGAATTCACTTCGAGAATGAACAATTTCCTCTGAACCAAAAAACTAATGTGACAACAAGTTATACCATCTTTATTTTTTAAAAGCTTTGTAAGGCGAAGAGTATCCCTGTTTTATGACTACAGAGAAAGTGAATTTGCGTGCCTTTGAGCAATTTGCCAAAGCAAGTTTCGGCAGAACTGGGAGCTGAAACACTTAAACCCCTAAACTATGTTGCCCTCGAATCACGTTGCACTGTACCTGCAGAGTATATGGCCTTCTGTCTGCATTAGACCTGCGTACGTGTTTTGTTGTGTAGCTCTGGCTTTGCTGCCAACAAGCCAAATAGAACAGAGGGAAGATGCAGAGTGTATCTAGAGGAAAGTGCAAGAATACATGGTTTAAAAAAAAAATAAATACGGTGTTGAAGAGAGTACTAGCTAAGAAGGAGCAGTGGGAATAAAGGGATGAAAGGGAACACTTGCTATGGCCTTGAAAGGCTAGTCAAAGAAAATACACCACTTTCAGCACAGGCCACCTCCTCCCCTCCACCCACCGTTTCAAAACCTACTTTGTAAAACCTAAATTATGTATTTTCTTCCCCAGATAAGACATTTTCCCCATCCTTCTTCACTCACTATATCTGTTAATTTCATGAGAACTTTACTGAGTTTTGATGAGAGCATCTGAGAGAACAAGCCTGTCTCTCAGTATCTTGTATGGGATTTATTGCATTTAGCCCACTGTAGTTACTCAAGTCACACTGGAATTTTTTTCAGTTTTCTCTCTTTCTGCACATCCTAATCCACACTGGATTAGGTTTACACCACACTGAAGGTTTACAAGCGTAGAAAGATCTGTTAAAATATTTTAAAAAACGATCAGCTAACATTATTGTAATTCTTCTTTTCAGATTTATGAGGGAACTGCTCAGATTCAAAGGATGATCATAGCTCGTGAACATGTTGGCAAATATAAGGCTTAAAGAAATGTACATCTGGCGCTGCTGTAGTGTTCTGTCTTCTCAGGGAAGAGGATTTTAGTGTGTTTCTTCATACAATTAGAAAGGTGTGGAAAAACCCCTTCTCCTTCAAAATCTTTATTGTGTACACGATTAAGCATTACTTCTGTACTCCCCATCCATTCCCTCACTTCATTCCTTCTGACTAACAAACCTGGTGTTTTCTAAACATTTCTGAATTCCAAAGTGATTGGTTGTCGTCTTTCCCCACTCACTCTTTCACTCAAATCTTTGCCTTTTGGTGGCAGAAGAGGTAAACACCTTCCCCATAAAATTTATATGATCAAAAAAGTGAACAAAATTCACAGGGTTTGGTTTTTTTTTTTGGTCTGTGAAGGCATTCAGTGCATAACAAGGAATTGGATTTTAGATGTTTCTGTATGTATAATGATACAGATTTGCTTCCGCTGTTTTAGCAGTGGAGTTTGGTCGGATATCAAATTAATAAAACTCAGGGAAGTTTAAAAAAGCTGTTCTGCTTCCTCGGGAATACCACGCTGCAACACACAGTCTCTAGGTCACCGCTTGCTAAAATAAATATGCTAACACTGTGGTTTTGTGGCCTTTAGAAACTTGCATCTTTTAAAAAAATTGAAAGTGAATCCATACCAACTTCTGGACCTTTGAAAAACATACATTCTCATAAATTACAACACAGATGTTATTTTTCTCAAATGGTGGCTGGATTACTACTTGCAGATTACCTACATTTTACACACATCCATGAGTCAGTATGAACAAAAACTAACTTTTGTTTTCATAGGGCTTCTTTTCAGTGGCTTAACCATCTTATTTACCTGAATCCAGCAGAGAGAAATTGTCACTCAATGCATTCATCTCTGTGCCTCAAAGGAACCTGTAACATTTATGAAGAAAATACTTGTTTTCTTGTGCAAGACTTCTTATTTATGGATGAATGTTAAGTACAGCTCTTCAGAAATACAGATATGTGTTTTTATCATACTGGGAAAATGAAGTATGATCATTCAATTTTAAACATGTTTTCATTTCAACTGATCCCATGTGAAAGAACCTGTAGGAAATTGCCTTATCTTCCATTATAACAATGCTGTTCTAAACTTGGATATTACCCCAAAAGCCCAAATACAGTAAGGGGCAAGAAATGAGAATCTCGCAACACAATGTTTTTTCACTGTAAAATTAGATGATCAAAATGTTATTTCTGACAGGCATTGCCGTATTCTAATAAAAAACTATTTTTAAGCAGAGAGGTGTAGTTGCTTTTATTCTTCACTTTCCTTGTCACATCATTTAAATTGTATTTCAGGTAAGTTGTCCAGTGTCTGAAGTACGTTACAGCTGTACTGTGGTTCTCGCTATGCTACAGCCCCCCGCAGCTGAACAGCCCTTCCAGCCCAGCAGCACCAAGGCCTGCCTTGCTGTTGTCTGCACGTGTGTCTGTCTTAAGGATTTAGATACTGTCCAGCAGGAATGGAATATCAGCTTCAGAGAGCGTGGCCTCTTTCACTACTCCACTTCTAAGCCAGTAAATGTTCAATTAGGATGATTCAAGTGAAAGAAAAGTAGCTTTTCCTTAAGAATGTCTTACAGCATCACATTTATTTCAAATCCAGTATATTTAAACCTATTATTCCTTTCCATCAGTATGTATACTTAACTACATTTGCAGCCAGAACAGCTGAGGAGGAATTTTTGTGATTTTTTTTTTTTTTTTTTTACCTTGGATAGGCCCTCCTTTCAGCACTAGCAGAATGTACCTTCCTTGGACTTCTTGGGGAAATTGCTGGGTGCTGGCGAGGCCGCACCTGGTGTGCTGTGTCCAGGACGTACTGGAGACAGTCCAGGGATGGGCCATGATGATGATGAAGGGTCCGGAGCATGAGGCTGAGAGAGCTGGAACTGTTCAGCCTGTTGAAGGCTCAGGGGGATCCTACCAACGTGTATCAACACCTGATGGGGTGGAAGGAAGCGGAGGGAGCCAGGCACTCCTCAGTAGGGCAATGGACGCAAATTAAAACACATGAAATCCCACCCGAACACAAGGGAACACACCTTTTTTTTACTGTGAGGGTGGGTCAAAGACTGGCACAGGTTGCCCAGGTAGGTTGTGGAGTCTCCATCCTGGGAGATGGTCAAAACCCAACTGGACATGGTCGTGGGACACTGGCTGTGGGTGGCCCTGCTTGAGCAGGGGGTGGACTACGTGACCTCCAGAGGTCCCTTCCCACCTGAATCCTTCTGTGAATTCATTTGCAGCTACTCACTGAAACGCCCTCACCCACCCTCTGAATGTAGCGCTGGGCAGTGCAAATCCTGCCCCAAGGTATGAAGTTTGCATTGCTTAATGAAGCGCTTAACGGCTGTAAACCGCCATCTTATTTACCTGAGGCAAGATCAATACTGTGACATGCTGGACAAGTATTCGCTGTATTTAAAATAACACCCAAACCCCCCAACACCCCCATCAAAATTCCCCCCAAAAAACAACGCCCCCCATTACCCCCCACCCCCCTTCCCCACAAACCGCCCCCCCCAAATACCTACCGACCCCGAAAAAAAAAAACTCAGAGAGAGCTTATTTTCGATTGCTCTATCCGATCCAGCATTATACATATTTTTTCTTGTATAGACTCAAAATGGTGTTCCCGCCCGGCACGGATCACGGCTGCCAGAGCCCAACGTTGGTAATTAACAGCGCAAACAGACTAATCGCTTTTAATTAGGGAGAAAAGGGGTTTATTTCTGAAGGGGGGAGCAGTCGCCCACACCTGCCCCGGGACTGAGCTCTAGGACCCGCCTCTCCACAGAGCTGCGGCGGCCGATCTGCTAGACCCGGCTTCCGGGCGGGGTCCTTCCCTGCCGCAGGGCGTCCAGCCTGACCGCCGGGTCCTGCCCGGCCGCGGCGCCGCCTCCGTCCGCCAGCACGGCTCAGGCGAACAGTGAGGCAGCTATAGCAGGGTCCTGCCGGGAGCGACTTCTTGGCGCGCCCTGCAGCGTGACGCTCTTTACGGCGCGGGCGGCGGAGGTGGGAGCTCTGCGACACGTGGCGGGGAACCGGCCCGGCCTGGGGCCGCCGGCGTCTGCAGCCCTGGGGCGGTGCGGGGGCTTCGGGCCCGGTCGTTCCAGATGCAGCGGTGCGGTGGACCCGGCAGCACGGCTGAGCCCGCCCGGGCCGGGCCTGGCGGCGGGAGGCCCCGGGCAGGCGGCCGTGCGGGGTCTCGGTCTTCTGCTGGTCGGGGCTGGTGGTTCGCCTCCGCCTCGTCTGGAGGTTTCCTTTGTGCCCTTTCCCCGGGGAGGGTTTCGCCAGGCCGGGAGGCGAGGCAGGAATGTGCCCGCGGTCGGGGTGGAGGGTGGAAGGTCTGTGTCTGGTCCGAAGAGGCACTTACTGCTGAGCGTTGCCCGAATTACCCCCGGGCACGGAAACCCCCCCGAGCTGACACCACGACTGATGTTTTGTTGGTGCTTTTTAAAGGTGGCCCTACGAAAGGACACGATGAGCGAAGCTGATGCCCGAGCACGTTCCTTCTTGGGAAACGCGTGGCCTATAGAGCTTCTTTTGGAACAAGGAAAGGTGACTCAGTAAGTATGAACTTATTTCGGCGCAGCTGTGCTTTTATTGAGTGTAAGGAGCCTGGCTCCCGTGTTCAGAGTTAGGGGTGGGGTCCGTACTCCCCAGCGGCTTCTCTCTTGCCCCGCCGCCCCCGTGACGCACGGACGGGAGCTGCTCTGTTCGTTCCCCCGGGTCTGTGATGGCTGTTGGCATGTATTAGCTGAGCATAAATGTGAAGATGATCAGTTTGGCTCTAGAATTACACTGAGACCCGGGAAGTGAACTTGTGGTCGCTCCTTTGTGTGCCAGGGGACTGTAGCTGTAACTGCTCTGTGCTTGCTTGGGTTGATAAACGTTGCAACTAGCGTTGGTTTTATAGGCGTGGGTTACCAGACGTAGCCCCCAGCAACTGGATTCTGGTTCGAGGAGGTGGAAAATGTCAGTGACTGTTGATGTTGAGGGGGGGAGTTACAGTTATTTTGATTGTCCCCAAGAGAACCGGAGGCACTATTGCTCATGGTCATTGTCGCTGTGCTGAAAACACGCGGGTTATAAGTCCTACATTAAGGAAAGGATACTTACGGGTAGCGTCGGTAAACAGTAGGGGAGAGAGAGATACATAGATACGCATATGAGAATTCCCTTCCTGGTGCCGCTTCCGATTGTGGCAGCTTGGGCAGCTGACAGTAAGTTCATGAAACGTTAGTCTTGTTATTTCCGAGACTCGCTGGGGTGGTGATGCGAGTGTGAGTTTGGATGCAAGAGAACGCCTGATGATCTGAAGTGAATTGCTGCATGTGTTTAACTTGAGACTGAGCTTGATGCTTCTGGAGTAGAAAATGGAGGGAGGGAGGGCGGGAAGGAACTGTAGTAGTGGAGGTCTATACGTGCACATCTGCCGTATGTGTGTATGGGCATGTACGAGCAGGTGTAAAGTACGTAAAGTGTCCGAGTGCTTAGTACATCTGAAGTTGTAAATCGGATGGAAACCATTGGACGCGCTGCGGACGCTGTTAACAAAGGCGTTTTCATTGCTCTCTTTTGATGCTGTGCTTGTCTGATTCGGAACTCCAGTAGCGCCCTGCTTAGGGGCGCAGTCTGTTGGAGGAGTTGAGGAGGAGCAGCGTTACGTGGGGGCGGCCAGCGATGGATCTTGTGGGACGGCTGCGCCGGAGGAAGACAGACGAAACTCTGGCACTCGTGAAATCCTGCCAGCACAGATGCGGTGCAGTAAGCGCAGGCGGAGGTCGCGATCCTCATCTCCTGTCGACCCTCAGCACGTCCAGGTAAATGTAACAGGGTAACTGTGGAAACAAGGACCTGCGATTAATGATCTTGATGAGTGCAGGCTTCGGAACCGGCTGCTGTTGGATACCAATGGCAAAAACTATTTCAGTACAGTATTAAAAAAATCACCTAACGGGCAAAACTTAAGGATTTGTCTCCTAAAAAAAAAAAAAAAAAAAATTGTCAGATTTGGGAATGTTGTGCTTTTAATGTTCCTTTACTGGTGATCTGTCTGCATTTTTCATGAATGTTGGAGCAGTCTTCTCAAAATACTTCTTAGGTTTGAGCGGAATCTTGCAGATAATCCCTTTTGGATTTTACGATTTCTTCCTGTACATTGAGGTGAAAAAATGTGTATGGCCAGAGGAATAGTAAAGGTTTGGATTTTATAGGTATTTATACACAGCAATTACTTATTTGCTGTGTACTCTCCCCTGAGAAGGAGGACTTCTTCGTCTCAATCTCATTCGTTCCCCGTAGCTATCTCTGCTGTAGATTAAACTTCCCACCGCCTGTTCGGGCTTTTATTTTCCTTCTCGTGCAAACCGTGGTGAAAAGCGGTAACCAAAAGGCTCCAGCGCTTCCCGAGAGTGCCTTGATTGCTTGTGTAATGTATCTCTAGTCCCATCTCAAGGAAGAAATGTATGAGTGGTGTTACAAATCCATAGGGTAGCGTCTTGTTTTAGGAAGAAGGGGTGTTGCATGCGGAACCCTTGGGCAGCACAGAAGGAGGTTGCTTTCTTGGGTCGGTGATGAGTGTTGGCATGTATTATCTGATCTAGAGTTGATGTATGTCACCACTATAGCTCTAGAATTACTCTGAGACCCGGGAAACTCCAGTTTCTTTCTCAGGCTGCCACCTTGGAGCTTTTCCAAACTGTGGAATCAAATTGCTGTCCCAGATTCTAGCCCCGAGTACGGAGGAGGGGGCACAGTGTGAGTTTTCCTCCAGTTACACGTTAGGGAGGCATCGTTCTTGGCTTAATACTGGCTGTTACTGGGAGGTGCTTTCACGTTACCTGAAGGCAGCTCTGGATACCCGAAGCTGAACGGGGTTAGCAGATGCTGGCGTAGAGATTTGGTGGTAAACTTAACCTGCCTGTCTTAACGAGCGTGCATGTTCTTGATTCCCAAACTCTGTTTAGTCCCGCCTACACATGCAGAACGTTTGAAGGGTCATGGCCACACCTTCCCTTGGTCACAATGAACGCTTGCGTTCAGATTTTTTTTAGGGGATAAAAGTGATGATATGTGTTCTGTTGGCGTTGTACATTCCTTTTTTGCATTTGCAGTTGGCATTTCCTGGAAGGGTTAGGTTTGTTATGCATATTCACACACTCCTTAAAATGCTGTAAATGGCAATACTTTGCCTGCACAGCAGTTCAAAAATCTTCTGGGAGTCTTACATGAACCTTGCAGTATTCTTGGACAGGCACATCTCCGTTGGGTGTGTCTGCTTTTTTGTCGTTTTTTGGGCAGATGTTTTCACATCAGGGGAAGGTGATTATAAGCAGACCTCAGTTGATACTGTTCTTTCCTGCAGTTTGTACTTTTCTAGTGACTGCCTGAAATGTGGCCAGAACCACTGCAAACATGTTTTTCCAGGGAAAACAGAGGGTTTTTTCAGTGACCGTGTATTACATGACAGACTGTAAATAAGCCTGGAGGTAGATGTACGTGGGATTGCCAGGAACATTAATGATCAGGTTTAAGCTGTTTCTGCCAGAGAATCCATTTGGTCTTTAGCTTGCCCTCCGTATGCCTTAGGGTAAGAGAAATATACAGGATCAAACCACAGGATGGATGCAGAATCATCCTAAAGGCTGTATCCCGCCTCCAGAAAGCAGTTTGAGCACTCTGTGGGTTTTGGTTTCTTTTTAAAGAAAACAGTAGTGCTCTGCCTGATCTTTTAGGATCTTTTTCCAGACTTTGTACTAGCATAATATTAGTTAAAAGTTACCATTCTATAATTACATTGTGTAACTGGAACTTTTATACAAAAGCATCATTAATCTAAAGGAAAAGTAAAACTTATTTGAAACTAAAAGGCAAGATGCTTGCTTACTTTGCCTCATGCGTGCAGGATTGAATTCCTGCTTTGAGATCTTCCTGCATTTACTCTGCTAAATTATACTTAGTTTTTCAATAGAAGCTTATTTCTGTAATTTTGGATCTATTGTTGCACAGGATTGCTGACTGTAACAGACGGGTTGCATCAAATCAGTGACTTGCTGGGTTGGTGGCTTTGTGAACACCAGGTACCTTCTGGAGGACTCAACAGGCGACCAGAGAAGGTATTAGATGGTTGCTTTTGTTTGTTCAGAGCTCAACAGAGATTATTTTTTCTAATTTTGAAGAATCTGTGGAAAATGTCATGACTCTTATGAAAGGCTTTGTAAACTGGCTTTTGTTTTGATTCTTCATTTTGTCACTAACACTTGTCACACAGTGTTTAGCTACTCTTAGTTTGAGGCCTCACTTCAGGAAAGTATATGTACAGAAGTATGTCTTGATGACCACTTGAAACCTGTAGCCTGTTAAATCAGGACCTGAGTATTTGTGTCATTGGGAATTATATCTTCTTTAGGATTTGTAGAAAAATTAGTTTTACTGAATGTTAATCCCAGGCATAATAGTGTTTCATGTGACAGTAGGAAATTGTGTAACCTGGAATAAACTCCTCTGACAAATGGATAATCAACGAACAGGTTTTTTTTTTTAAAAAAAATTGAAACTAGTTGATATGAAGCTCGTTGTCCTTCTTCATGAAGAAGGTGCTGTGGATTTTTAGCCTCTCCTGTAGAAGGGGAGGCTAAAAATCCACATTCTTGCATTTTTGTTTCTTGAAGGGAAGCGGTCATCTAAAAGAGACTGCATCCATGAACTTTCTTTTCTTTTACCCCGAAGAAACTCTTGTGCTGTTTCTCTGCAACAGTAGTACAATAGCACAGCTAGTTGTTTGCAGAATCACCAATACACTTTATTTGATTTTGTTTTAAACATGACATTGTAATGTTCTGCTTCTCTGTTTGCCGGTTCACAGTGGGTGGTAGCATCTCTGGAGGTTGGTGGCAGGTTACATTGGATTGATGGAGAGAAACTGCGCTGCTTTACTGCAGCTTGCCAGGATGGGGAGAGTGGAGGATTTGCTGACAGACCAGGAGACATGTTAAATAATCCTGAACTAAAAGCTTGATTAATGGAAATCTTCAGCTAAAAAAGTGTTTTTCTTATCTGAGTGCAACTTGTGACCCAGATGTCAGTGTTTTGCAGAGCTGCAGTTTAATTAGAGGGAAAGAATAG
This sequence comes from Phoenicopterus ruber ruber, assembly GCA_009819775.1. NCBI lineage: Eukaryota > Metazoa > Chordata > Aves > Phoenicopteriformes > Phoenicopteridae > Phoenicopterus > Phoenicopterus ruber. The sequence goes on along the minus strand of WNMK01000049.1, from coordinate 233,558 downwards.
GGTAGAGTTGCTTTAGGCGGCTTACTTGGGGAACCATGTGATATTTTACATTGCACTTGCACTGCGACATCCCACATTAAATGCCATTCCTTACATAATTCTGGTTCCCAAAACATGTACCATGCAAATTGTTTCTCACAAGACCACTTAGAAGGTCTCTGTAAAAATACTATTTAAAAAAAAAAAAAACAAAAAAAAAAACACCACCACAACAAACAAAACACAACAACAACAAAAACCAACACAAAAAAACCAATTTGCAAGCTTCCAGAGACCAGTTAGTGAGTCTTCAACTCTTGGTGCTTTTGCCTGATAGAAATGAGTCAGAAATTACTATTAATACCTACACCCCAATGTCTGTTCTGTGCCAGCCCACGCCCTGAATAGATCCTCTCGTTGGCATTTGTGTAGATGAAGGAGGAAGAAGATCTTGGGGTAATGTTATGAAGAGGCTGGTGGTGTGGATTTTCCCTGTTGTTGAGAGCATGTTATGGTTTGTTTAGCTGGTCTGTTCTGTCTAGTTTCAAGTGGAAATAATTGAGAGTGTCCAAGTGAAGTGGCAAGTTAAGATCATGTCTTTCAAAGGTGCTGGTCAGATAAAATTAAAAGTATTACGAGACCTCAGTGCAACTCCTGTAGAACACTTGGCTGCTTCCTTGTCAAAGGTCGGGGGAAGTTGTAGCTATTTTTATTACAGCTGTCTGTGTCTCTTCCTTTCTCCACAGATGCATTAGCAGCTGATGTGGCTTCCCGTTTCTTCGTAAGCTGATACATTCTTCTCGCTGGTGGGTTAGGGAATGCTCTGTCACTTGGGAAGTGTTTTGGGAGTGTCAAAATGGAAAGGTGTGTTAATTTCTAAGGAACTTACAGAAGAAGCTTTTTCTCTCAGAATACTCCAAGAAAAGCTTAACATTTAAAGTCCTAATGCTTTTCTAGTCTTGGGATTAAACTTAAGCTGTTTCTGTCTTGCTCTAAGACCAAGCTTGCAGAGTTGTTCTATACCTAATGCAGGCACCTTTGGGGGTTTTTGCATGTTATATTAGCAGTGATTTCATCTTCTTTTTGCCTATCATACCTATTGTGGAAGTGGGCACAGTCATAGAAACATCGGTGCCTACAGGTCTTTGCTTTGTTGCTGCAGAAGTTCATTCTGAACAGATCCTGTTGGGTTTTTTAAAAAAAAATAGTTTTAGATTGTAGTCATTTGATTTGACGTTGTGGTTTTGAACGACTTGACTTCCCTGTCGTCTTTTTCTTCCCAAGAACTAGCTGCTTGGAGCCTAATACAGTAGTTGTGCTTGTTAGCAGGTTATTCCTTTTGTGTTTGCTTTTTAAAGACTTACGGAAAGGAGGAGATGATGACCTGCAGGATATACATCTAGGCATTCAGGCTTCCCTGAAAATACATACTGTTCATCAAGAGGCTGAGCCTGTAACTTCATTTGCACGCTTGCCAGTAGGGAACATTCCGCTTTCTGGGCATGCCCATCTGTACAAGGGAAGTGTCTGGCTGTTCCCAAAGTGTACTGATTTTTAATTATTATTTTACCCCTCCTCTAATGGCCACATCTTGGTTATGGGAAGGAGCAAGTAGACATATACATCTGCATGCTTTCACCATGCCTGTAATGTGTTTGCCAAACCACTGAGGAGCAGGACTTGTTCCTAGTGTAGTTTTAACCTTCTAGGCTGTGATCGATGGTTGGGGCTCCTATATGTGGTTGTAACACGGTAATTCCCCTCAGTTTTCTGCAATATGCAACCCTTGTGATAAGATCCAGAAGTTCCACTTGCACAGACCGGATGTACCCCGCACCAGCCCCGTGGGTAATTTTGGATAGGATTTTGTAGAATGACTAATTAAAACTCCACTGACAGGATGCTTGTGTCATGAGGCTTTAAATAGCAGTTATGTGATAATAGATGCTTCTGGGGAAGTGAAAGCAAGAGTGTGAATGGCTTAATTTTTTGTATTCCTGTGATATCAGCCATATATTAGCTATTATCTGTCTTTATACAAACATGTTTTGATGATGGATCACACAGTGTACTTGAAAAAAATACGAAAAAAGCCCTACTTAAGCTATGCACTTAATGCCACACACTTGTGTATTCTTCCTGGTCATGTTTGACATCATTTTTACATACTGAGACACAAGCTTTTTCTTCTGATAGTACTTGATACCAATGAAAACATTATGGTTTCATTAAGTGTATATAAATATCTTCATTTATTGAAGCCTCTTAGACAAGATTTCGCTGATATTTTGAATAATGCATACCTTGAGTGTGTATATATAGTGAAACTTGCTAACATTAAGTGCTCTAGAGAGAGTCTCTATAGGACAGTGACTTTGTATAGTGTTGATCCTAAATTTGCTGTGTTGAAATTCTGCAGTTGTAACTTTTAAGACAATAATTACATGTAATAGTGTGTTGGCAATTAAGAATAAAACTAGCTCTTGAAAACACTTTTTTTCTGAAGGCTGAAGTCTTCTTTGTCTTCACAGGAGCCCTAAAATTGCCTCTCACTTTACATCTCATGCACTCTGGTTGAAACTGGATGGTATTCCAGTTGAAATATACAGTAAAAGATAATTGCAAAGGGGAAGAAGTCTTTAATAATCATAGAACCACAGAATAGTTTGGGTTGGGAGGGACTTTTAAAGGTCATCTAGTCCAACCCCCCTGCAATAAGCAGGGACATCCTCAACTAGATCAGGGTGCCCAGAGCCCCGTTCAACCTGACCTTGAATGTTTCCAGGGATGGGGCATCTCCCACCTCTCTGGGCAACCTGTGCCAGGGCCTCACCACCCTCAGTGTGAAAAACGTCTTCCTTATGTCTAGTCTGAATCTCCCCTCCTTTAGTTTAAAACCATCACCCCTTGTTCTATCACAACTGGCCCTGCTAAAAAGTTTTTCCCTGTCTTTCCTATAAGCCCCTTTAGGTACTGAAAGGCTGCAATAAGGTCTCCCCGGAGCCTTCTTTTCTCCAGGCTGAACAACCGCAACTCTCTCAGCCTGTCTTCAGAGGAGAGGTGCTCCAGCCCTTGGATCATCTCTGTGGCCTCCCCTGGACTCGCTCCAGCACGTCCATGTCCTTCTTGTGCTGAGGCCCCAGAGCTGGAGGCAGCACTGCAGGGGGGGGTCTCACCAGAGCGGAGCAGAGGGACAGAATCCCCTCCCTCGCCCTGCTGGCCACGCTGCTGGGGATGCAGCCCAGGGCATGGGTGGTGTCTGGGCTGTGAGCGCACATTGCTGGCTCATGTCCAGCTTTTCATCCACCAGTACCCCCAAGTCCTTCTTGGCAGGGCTGCTCTTGATCCCTACATCCCCCAGCCTGTACTGATACCGGGGGTTGCCCTGACCCAGTGCAGGACCTTGCATTTGTCCTTGTTGATCCTCACAAGGTTTGCCCGGGCCCACCTCTCGAGCTAGTCCAGGTCCCTCCGGATGGCATCCCATCCCTCAGGTGTGTCCACTGCACCACTCAGCTTGGTGTCATCCGCAAACTTGCTGAGGGTGCACTCGATCCCGCTGTCTATGTCATCGATGAAGATATTAAGGAGTACTGGTCCCAGTGCGGACCCCTGAGGGACACCACTTGTCACGGATCTCTATACTTAATGCTTAAAGAGGGTCTAAAGTTGTTTCATACACAGTTTTAAAAGCAGGCAGGTTAGTTTTGTCCAACCTGTTCATGTTAGTGGGTGAGTAAGATGGACCTGGACACAATGCATTTTGGTAGACCTTTTCTTGTAGGGAATTTCAAAGACAGAATGTGTATTTAAATGCTCAAATGCCTCTCTAGCAATTTTTTTTAAGCTTTTATTTCTCTAAAGGCTTTTAGATGACATCAAACAATGACTCAGCTGCCCAGTTGCCTGATGAATTGCTCTGCTCAAAGCCTGGAATTAATTTATTTTTCAAGGCTTAAAAAAAGTTATGGTAGGCTTTGTGTGCAAGGGAACAAGAGCACTGGTCAGGTGTTCTTTATCAATAAAGCTAAATAGAAAATTAAAAAAAAAATTCTAATTCCAGGTTACCTTTGAAAGTGCTGCTTCTTTTTGTCAAGGGAATCGCACTCAGTACATAAGAATCTGCCATATTTTTTTCCATGCTTTGTAGACATAAAAAAAAAAAATCCTCTTCAGAGTCTCTGGTCTAGTGTAGACTGAGACACCCTGTAAATTAATATGTGGGTGATACTGCATGACAACGTAGAGCATGGTAGGTTGAAATCCTATTAATAGTACTGGAGTTTTTCTCTGGAGGGATCTGGTTAACTTCATTTCTGAAGTCAGCTATGATTTTTAAAGGTCTCTTTATGAGATTTATGGGTTAAAGGACAGTAAGTATGTGTACAAACTAAAAAATTAATATTCATACATTTATTTGCATCAGATTTTTTGAGAATACTGTATTTGTAAAGGGTCATCACAGTTTCCTAAGCAAACAAAATCACTATTTTTCAATGTACAGTGAAAGAAATCAGTTGCCCAATGTGTATGTTAAGAGTCATCTACCTCTCTTTTGTTAAATGTATTTCTTGATATTTCTGAGCTTACATCTTTAGAAACACTGCAGTGATTAATCTGCTGTTCTCAGTCTTCAGTTATGGTTCCTTTATTAAAGGCTTTCAGAAATTTGCACTTCTGTAACTTTTTTCCCCATGCAAATCTTTCTGTATGTCGTGGTTTAACCCCAAATTGTAACCCAATACCACGCAGCCGCTCGCTCACTCCCCCACTCCCCGCTGGGGTGGGGAGGAGAATTGGAGAGAAAGGAAAACTCGCGGGTTGAGATAAAAACAGCTCACCAGGACAGCAAAGGAAAAATATGAAAATATATTAATAATGATAATATAGTTAAGGATAATAGAATATATAAAACAAACAATACACAATTTCTCCCCACCCGACGACTGATACAGCCCGTCCCGAGCAGCAGGCAGGGACCAGGGGTATCCCCCCCCAGCTATCCCAGAACAGCAAGTTCCAGAGAGAGCAGGCGAGGGAACGAACAGCCAAACAAATGAACAAAAAACAAAAAGGAAAAAATAGGGAAACAAAAAGCAACCTGAAGGGAAGCTTAAGGATTAAGGCAAGTTAAGGGTCTAAACAGCCTAGTGGCCCACCGATCGATCCTCACTTATACCAGGCATGACGTCTATGGTATGGAATACTCTCTTTGGCCAGTTTGGAGCAACTATCCTGTCTCTACCCCTCCCAAGTTTTGCATCTGCCCGTTAGCAGAACCTGGGAAACTGCAAAATGTCCTTGGTCATTCAGCAGCAACCAGCAACACCAGTGTGCTGTCACCGTTCTTCTCACGCTAAAGCCAAAACACAGGAGCTGCTGAAGACAAAACTAGCTCCGTCCCGGCCTATAACCAGGACACTGTAGAAAGATCCTGTTGTTATCTCAGTACTTGGTCTTCAGTACTGTAGTGTAGCTACGCACCCCAGCAATGTGTTTTACAAGGTGCTGTATGAGAATCTGCAAAACAATAATCAATAATTCAAGAACACAAAATTGTGTAGCTTTAGATATGTTTGTTAAAAGAAGATCGGGGGGGGAGTGGGGGGGAATCAGCTGTTCTGTTATCTTCTAAGAACATCTAAGTCCAGAGGTATGTGTTTTATTCCAAAGATGATGCTTTTGCAGTTATGTTGAGACAGCCTGGTGGGTAAAGTCAGACTTAGGATTTGCGACCATAAGAAAGGAAGGAGGAGGAGGAAGGGAATGTTTCTTTTATTTCTGCTTTTCTTGCCATACATTTGGATTTCTGTTTGAGAAGCAGAGAAGGTCTGCCACCAGCTTCAAGAGCCTGACTGGAGATGGAAATGTTGATGTTGGACTCTAAATTTGGGGCAGGGGCAGGTGATCAGCACCTGCTGTCTTCCATCCTTCGCTCTGCAGTGACGCTGAAGTTTGTGATGCTTGAATTGTTAAAGCTGTGTCTGACCGATGATGCTCAGTATGGTGACAGTACATACAATCATAGAATCATAGCATTGTTCTGGTTGGAAGAGACCTCCAAGATCATCAGGTCCAACCATTAACCTCTCACTACCAAGTCCCCCACTAAATCGTATCCCTTAGGGCCTCATCTAAACGCCTTTTGAATACCCCCAGAGATGGGGACTCCACCACCTCCCTGGGCAGCCTCTTCCAATGCCTGACAACCCTTTCAGTGAAGAAATTTTTACGAATGTCCAATCTAAACCTCCCCTGGCGCAACTTGAGGCCATTTCCTCTTGTTCTGTTGTCTGTCACTAGGGAGAAGATTCCAACCCCCATCTCTCTACAACCTCCTTTCAGGTAGCTGTAGAGAGCAATAAGGTCTCCCCTCAGCCTCCTTTTCTCCAGGCTAAACAGCCCCAGTTCCCTCAGCCGCTCCTCAGAGGACTTGTGTTCCAGACCCTTCACCAGCCTCGTTGCCCTTCTCTGGACACGCTCCAGCACCTCAATGTCTTTCTTGTAGTGAGGGGCCCAAAACTGAACACAGTACTCGAGGTGCGGCCTCACCAGGGCCGAGTACAGGGGGACAATCACCTCCCTACTCCTGCTGGCCACACTATTTCTGATACAAGCCAGGATGCCGTTGGCCTTCTTGGCCACCTGGGCACACTGCTGGCTCATCTTCAGCCGGTCGTCAACCAACACCCCCAGGTCCTTTTCTGCCGGGCAGCTTTCCAGCCACTCCCCCCCAAGCCTGTAGCACTGCCTGGGGTTGTTGTGTCCCAAGTGCAGGACCTGGCACTTGGCCTTGTTGAATCTCATACCATTGGCCTCGGCCCATCGATCCAGCCTGTCCAGGTCCCGCTGTAGCGCCTGCCTGCCCTCCAGCAGATCAACACTCCCTCCCAATTTGGTGTCATCTGCAAACTTACTGAGGGTGCACTCGATCCCCTCATCCAGATCATTGATAAAGATATTGAACAGGACTGGCCCCAGTACTGAGCCCTGGGGAACACCACTTGTGACCGGCCGCCAACCGGATTGAACTCCATTCCCCACAACTCTTTGGGCCTGGCCATCCAGCCAGTTTCCTACCCAGCGCAGAGTACGCCCGTCCAAGCCAGGGGTAGCCAGTTTCTCCAGGAGGACGCTGTGGGAGACGGTGTCAAAGGCTTTACTAAAGTCCAGGTACACAACGTCCACAGCCTTTCCCTCATCCACTAAGCGGGTCACCATGTCGTAGAAGGAGATCAGGTTGGTCAGACAGGACCTGCCTTTCATAAACCCGTGCTGACTGGGCCCAATTGCCCACTTGTCCCGTACATGCCATGTGATGGCACTCAAGATGATCTGCTCCATAACTTTCCCAGGCACCGAGGTCAGGCTGACAGGCCTGTAGTTCCCCGGATCCTCCTTCCGGCCCTTCTTGTAGATGGGCATGACATTTGCCAGCCTCCAGTCAACTGGAACCTCCCCGGTTAGCCAGGACTGCTGGTAAATGATGGAGAGTGGCTTGGTGAGCACTTCCACCAGCTCTTTCAGCACCCTTGGGTGGATCCCATCTGGCCCCATAGACTTGTGTGTGTCTGAGAACAGCAGAGTAATCACTGCAGTGTTTCTAAATATGTAAGCTCAGATCTTTCCACGGGGTGCAGTCCCTCATGAACAGACGGCTCCAGTGTGGGTCCTCTGCAGGGTCACAAGTCCTGCCAGCAAACCTGCTCCAGCCTGGGCTCCTCTGTCTCCACGGGGCCACAGGTCCTGCCAGAAGCTTGCGCTCCAGTGTGGGCTTCCCATGGGGTCACGGCCTCCTTTGGGCATCCACTTGCCTCCATGGTGGGGTCCTCCATGGGCTGCAGGTGGATATCTGCTCCACTGTGGACCTCCATGGGTGCAGGGGGACAGCCTGCCTCACCATGGTCTTCACCACGGGCTGCAGGGTAATCTGCTCCAGCGCCTGGATCACCTCCTCCCCTCCTTCTCTACTGACCTTGGGGTCTGCAGAGTTGTTACTTTCACATATTCTCACTCCTCTTTCTGCTGCTGTTTCCCCAGCAGGTTGTTTTTTTTCCCCCTACTTCACTTGTCCCAGAAGCACTACCACTGTCGCTGATGGGCTCAGCCTTGGCCAGTGGTGGGTCCATCTTGGTGTGTCCTGGTTTAGGCCAGGACGGAGCTAGTTTTGTCTTCAGCAGCTCCTGTGTTTTGGCTTTGGTGTGAGAAGAACGGTGACAGCACACTGATGTTGCTGGTTGCTGCTGAACCACCAAGGACATTTTGCAGTTTCCCAGGTTGTGCTAATGGGCAGATGCAAAACTTGGGAGGGGCAGAGACAGGATAGTTGATCCAAACTGGCCAAAGAGAGTATTCCATACCAGAGATGTCATGCCTGGTATAAGTGAGGGTCGGTCGGTGGGCCACTAGGCTTTTTAGACCCTTAACTTGCCTTAATCCTTAAGTTTCCCTTTGAGTTGCTTTTTGTTTCCCTATTTTTTCCTTTTTGTTTTTCGTTCATTTGGCTGTTGGTTCCCTCGCCTGCTCTCTCTGGAACTTGCTGTTCTGGGATAGCTGGGGGGGATACCCCTGCTCCCTGCCTGCTGCTCGGGACGGGCTGTATCGGTCGTCGGGTGGTGAGAAATTGTGTATCGTTTGTTTTATATATTCTATTCTCCAGATATATTTTATTATCGTTATTAATATATTTTCATATTTTTCCTTTGCTGTCCTGGTGAGCTGTTTTTATCTCAACCCGCGAGTTTTCCTTTCTCTCCGATTCTCCTCCCCACCCCAACAGGGAGTGGGGGAGTGAGCGAGCGGCTGCGTGGTATTGGGTTACAATTTGGGGTTAAACCACGACATGGAACTGGCTGGCATTGGCTCTGTTGGACATGGAAACTTCTAGCAGCTTCTCACAGAAGCCACCCCCGTAGCCCCCCTGCTACCAAAACCTTGCCACACAAACCCAATACAGGAGGGCAGGACCTCTTTGCTGCGATCAAGAAATACGGGTTGGTGCAGGGAGCCACAGGGAAGGACAGCTCTGCAAGCACCAGAGCATTGCGGTGCAGAGCAGCTCACGTGGGGACACGGGATTTGTAGGGATGGAAACCTTCATGATACAGGGACAGGCAACTACTCATTGACATGTGGTAATTCACAGAGTCCAGGAGCAGCGGCCTGTTTGCTAGTCACGTTTAATGTACAGTTCGTGCTGGCTGCGCACTGGGTACCTACTGCCCCTTAGGAGGCAGCTGGCAGCAGCACCAAGCCCCCGCTGCAGGAGCACGTCCCTTTAGGTGGAAGGGATGGCTGGGAGGGCTGTGCGAGGAGAGAGGTTGGAAGTTATACCTGGAATTGCGGGGGGACTTGTCTGCACACCCGCAAAGGAGCACAGCAGGTGGAGAACACACACACACACAGACACACACACACACACTCTCACACACCCCCCCACCCCCCAAAATACCCTGCAGAAGCTTCTCCATGTCCCACCACAGCATTCATTGGCCCACCCGTCTTCACAAGCCCAGAGGAGGGCAGAGGCAGGGGGCAGAGCAGCAGGCAGGAACCTAAATTACAGATTCGAAGGAAGGTGCAGCCCACCCAGGCTCCTGGGAAAAGCCTCAGCCCCGCGGTCCAGGTATGATCCTATTGCCATGAGTAAGTGCCAGCATGCCCGTGGGATACCTCACAGCACGCTGGGGATGAATGTCTGCGCATCATGCAAGATGGTTTGGGGAGGAACCAAACAGAAGGATCCAGAGGATTCGGGGAGGAACAAATAGAGGAAAACAGAGGGATAAAAAGGGTCTATCATGCAAAAATAGCTTGCTGGTTGGTCAGGCCATGCCCTAGGCGTGATCAGCGCAGTCCGTCCTGCCTGCTTATTGAACCCCTTCCTAACAAGCGCAGCACTTGGAGCCAGCCCGCTATTTGTGGGGGGGTCTGTGGGGCAGTGACTGGGGAGACTGGAGCAAGGGAAACCACATGGGAGAGGGTCCAGAGGCTCCCCTGGGCTACTGGGTCTGGCCAGACGCTCCCCTGGCAGCCCCCACCCAGTACTGGATAGGCCAGAGGCAAATGTGCAAGGCCGGGTATTATGAGGTCACTTCTACCTGATTACGCGATATGGGGGTCGCTGTGCTGCTGTGAAATCACAGGCCCCCAGATACCAACCTAGCCCTGACCTGCTGATGACCTCACAGTTCCCGACACCCCCAGGGCTATTGCCCTCACTGCCCTCATTGCTATGACATCACAGCCCCCAGTACCCCACCACATGAGCACTGGGGACTTCCTATTATGCAGCTGCAATTCCAAGCGCTACCACCTCTGACATCACTGCCCCTGGCCCTGCATCAGTATGACATCACACCACACAGACATCACCAGTGACATTTGCTCGCTTTATTGGGCTGATTCCAGCTGCTCTGGATGCCAGGGTCCCGGGGAGGGGGGGGAGCCTGGATGCCTGGGTCCTCAGAGGGCGGGGCCTTTGGGGGCGGAGCTTTCTGGGAGCGGGGCCAGCCCCAGCAGCCCCCGGGCGGTGGCGAAGAGGTTGAGGGGGGCGGTGCCATCGGTGATGAGGGTGGACTGCAGCCCCAGGCCCTGCAGCAGCTTCACCTGGGGGCAGGCACAGTGCTGGCCATGCCTCCCGGTGGGCCACACCCACCCCACCCCCCAACACCCCTTGCACCCTTGGTCCACACCCCCACCAAGAGGCTCCGCCCTGTGGAGACCCCACCCCCTGAAGACTCCACCCCCTGTCAGCAGCCCAGGGGTGCCGTGCCCAGCAAAGCCCCACCCACTCCCCTCAGCCAAGGCTCCGCCTCTGCACCCCTCTACAGGCTCCACACACGCCAGGTGGCCATGGCTCCTTCAGGCACCACCCCCTCTGGTTAGCTCCACCCCCCGTCCCCCGAGCCCTCCCCTGGCCCCACCCCCAGAGGCCACGCCCCACCAAGCCCCGCCCACTCACCTGGAGCTCGGGCCCAGCCCGGGCAATGTCTCGGATGGTGTCGGGCCCCAGGGCGGCCGCCACCTCCCGCACCCGCGAGGCCTCCACATCCGCCAGCGCCTGGGCCCGCGCTGCCTCCGCCTCCCCCCGCGCCCGCTGGGCCCGCACCTCCTGGGCCTGCGTCCGCTCCAGCCGCGACAGCTCTGCCTCCTGGGGGCAGGGACACCGTCGCGACACGTCCCCTACCCAGAGGCAGGCCTAGCACCTCCCCGGGGCAGGCCCTGCCCCTCCGCATGATTCCCCCTTCGCCAGCCCCGCCCCCTCCCGTCAGGCCCCGCCCCTGCCCCGGTCCTGCCCCCCACGCACCGTCTCTATGGCGATGGCCTCAGCCTTCAGCTTGGCCTGGAGGATGGCAGCTTCGCCCTCGATGCGGGCGGCCTCCGCCCGGGCCTGCGCCTCCGCCCGGGCCGCCCCCGCGCTCTCCACTGCCGCGCTGAGCCGGGGAGGAAGCGGAGTCACACGCCCCGCCCACCACAGGCCCCACCCACTGGGGATCCCACCCACCCTGCCCCGTGCCCCCTGGGAAGGTGGGGGGCCCCAGCGCCCCTGAGCAGGCAAAAGCCCCCAGCGCATGCCCCGGTGCCTGTGGGCGGGCAGACGACCTGCCTGCCTGCTCCCGGGCAGCGCACGGTGGGAAGATGGCCAACCTGAGGGCCTCGAGCTCCAGCAGCTCTCTGCGCGCCCGCTCGGCCTCCGCCTGGTCCAGGAGGCGCTGCCGCTCCAGGCGTCCCCGGGCCTCCTGCGCCAGCCGCTCTGCCTCGTGCCTGGGGACAGGGACCAAGGGGTGGGGAGGCGCATGGGACACAGGGGACATGGGGGATGTTGGGTGTGTGGGGAGACACTAGGGATGTGGGGCATGTTGGGGGCACGGGGGGGGAACTGAGCATGTTGAGGATATGGGGGCTGTGGGGGGCATGGGGAGACATGGGGTACATGGTTGGTATGGGGCACATGGGGGATGTAGGGGGCATTTAGGGACATGAGAAATATGGGGGGACATGGAGGGACATAGGGCGATATGGCAACATGGCACATATGGGGAGACATAAGGAAACATTGGAGGATGTGGGGGGACTTAAGAGACATGGGGGACACGGTGGGGCATGGGGGACATGGAGGGACATTTGGGGATGCAAGGGGCACAGAGACCTGGCAGTGGTCTCCTGGGAGTTAGTGCTGATCTTGATCTCCAGCTGGAAGGTGCGCTGGAGGGACACAGGGGGACATAGGAGAAAACTGGTGGGACATGAGGTGGCACAGGGGGACATGGGGACCTGGCAGCGGCCTCCTGGGAGTTGGTGGCAATCTCAATGGCCAGCTGGACACTGCGCTGCAGGGCATCGCGGGTGCGCTGGTCCACGGGCTCCACGCTCTGGATGTCGACACTTGTCACCACCAGCCCGTTGGGGGCAAAGCGGAGCTGCTCCCGCAGCCGCCCGCCCTCATCGAAGCCAAACACAGCCGAGCAGATGAGACGATTGGAGTTCTGGGGACAGCAGAGACATGTGAGACACCTGGGGACATCAGGGTCACCTGGAAACATCGAGGATGTTGGGGCACAGGGGACACGGGGATATCAGGGAACACATGGGGCTTCATCTGCTTGAGCAGATCAAGCTCTTTGAGTTCTTGGGATATCAGGGATATGCAAGACACTCGGGGACGTCAGGGACTCAAGGGGACATCAGGGACGGACCCAGGGAGACTCGGGGTGACATGGAGGGGGCGCATGAGGTGACCTAGGGCACCAGTGAGGGATGTGGGTGAGGCGGGTGAAAGTGGGGGCACTCGGGCATGACTGAGGGGACGCAGTGGGGGGATGTAGGGGCAGCCGAGGAGACCTTGTGGAAGTCATCGAAGGTGACGGCCGCCACAGCACCACGCACGCGGGAAGCCAGGGCCTTGCAGGCGTCGCCCACAAAGTCAGGGACGCTGAAGAGGCGCCCCAGGGCCTTGGGGTCCTCTGGCACCTCGAAGTGCCTACAGGGGGGGATCTGCCCTCAGGCCTCGCCCACACCAGGCCACTCCCACCCTGGTCCCGCCCACTGCCATAACCCCACCCTGTCACAGAGCCACTCCCACCCCAAGGCCATTTGGCATCTGGCTCCGCCTTGCTGCCACACCCTGCCTCCTGGCAGTAGACCACGCCCTCTCCCTAGAGACTGAGGCCCCACCCCCTTGCCTAGCCATGCCCATGCTGCCTGACCCCGCCCCAAGGCTGAGGCCCCACCCCCTTGTCTAGCCCCACCCATACCACCAGACTCCACCCCCAAGTCCCAGGCCCCACCCCCAGCTTGACCAGGGCCCCATGGCCCAAGTCCTGCTTCGGGGCCCTGCCCCAAAGCTGTCCCCGTCCTCAGCCCTAGCCCTGCCCCCAGGGCTCACACCCCGCCCCCCGAAGCGCCACCCACCAGTTATAGGCCAGCTGGAGCTGGAGGCGGGCGTGGTCGGCCGTCTCGATGGTGACGATGTCGGCACAGAAGTCGGGGCCGAGGCGGAGGCAGAGGCTGCGGCGGGCGTGGGGACGCTTGGGGCGCCCCGCCGAGAGGGACAGGACTGTCAGCTGCTCCCCGGGGCCCAGCACCACCAGCTCGGGGCCCAGCACCACCCTGCAACAGGGCGAGAGCGTGTCATGGTCACGGGTGACACACCAGGGCCACCACCTTGCAAAGGAGGGGCCTAGAACATGCCAAGGACAAGCCACCACGCGCTGGGTGTAAGAGGCTGAAAAGCTGAAAGAGTTAATGTCTCAAACACTCGGCAAAGGAGGAAGGAATGTTAACACACCAACAAGATATGGTGCAGCTGGAAAGGAGGATCTTGCAGAGGCAGGATAGCGCTTTTCTGGGCCTTATCTTGGATAATTGTTTCAAAAAACAAACAAGCTTGAGACAGCATTGCCCCTGCATCCCTGACAGAAGCGGGGAGGGGGAAGGCATCGAAATCACTACCCTCAAACCCCCCAATCCATTTTCAGAAAGTTCAAGAACAACAGACCACGTATGCGAAGTAATTAGCATATGCAGTGGGACTGGAACTATAAATAGCGCAACTCAGAGGGGCTGGGTGTGCGCGCCCACCATCCGACGGAACCGGACCAGAGACATCGCTGGAACCCAGGGTGGTGATCTTTCCTTTACCTCTATCTTTCCTTTACCTCTCTCTTTCTCTCTCTCTCTCTCTTTTCCATATGTTACAAGCCTTTACAGCCCTTCATCTGATTTAACGTTTAAATAGCATATTCCTTTAGATGATTCAAGGTTTACATAGCTTCTGCCATAACTAACACTTTTCTATCAACTGTTTGGTGTTAAGTCACCTTAATTTAGCCCAAGGGTATCCTGAACATCAGTTATCTCAAAGTGAGTCGTCCAGGACAGCCCTCTCGAGACATGAAATACTCCTTTAGACATAAACTGTTGACCAAGTCTGGGACTAGGATTGGATCCAGCCACACCTAGACTCCTCTCTGAGAAGGAGTTTAGAAAGCAAGGGGGTCCTTTCCAAACCTCATGACTCAACAGGAGGGTCTCCCTGACCGCTGATTAACAACGAGTGAAGTGCACCACTCAGTCCGCAATACTGGGCCCAGCACCATTACCTGCTCCGCAGGGCCCAGAGCCACCCTGCCGGACCAAGGACAGGCTGTGACATGTGGATGCCCAACACTACCTTGTGACGTACCAAGGACACCCATCGTGTGCCAAGGATGAAGGTCACAAGACAAGGACACACCAAGGAGATGTCACAGAACTACAGGATGTTAGGATCACAGCATAGCTGAGATGTGGAGGGACCCCTGAAGATCATCTTGTCCAACATCCCCCTGTTCAAGCAGGGCCACCTTGAGCTGGTTGCCCATGACCATGTCTAGTTGAGTTTTGAATATCACCAAGGATGGAGACTCCACCACCTCCCTGGGGAACCTCTGCCAGTGCTCGGTCACCCTCACAGTGAAAAAGTGTTTCCTGATGTTCAAAGAGAACCTCTTGTCTCTCAGTTTGTGCCCATTGCCTCTGGTGCTGTCATGGGGCACCACTGGAAAGAGCCTGGCTCTGTCCTCTCTGCACCCTCCCTTTAGGTATTTGTATACATTGATAGGATGCCGCTGAGCCTTCTCTTTTCCAGGTTGAACAGTCCCAGTTCTCTCAGCCTTTCCTTGTAGAAGAAATGCTCTGGTCCCTTCATCATCATTGTGGACCTTCATCTCTCCAGTAAGTCCATGTCTCTCTTGTACTGGGGAACCCAGAACTGGACACAGCACTCCAGGTGGGGTCTCACCAGTGCTTAGTAGAGGGGAAGGATCACCTCCCACACCCACTGGCAACATTCCTAATGCAGCCCAGGACACCATTCGTCGCCTTTGCCACAAGGGCACACTGCTGGCTCATGGTCAACTTGGTGTCCAACAGGACCCCCAGGTCCTTCTCTGCTGAGCTGCTTTCCAACTGTTCAGCCCCCCAGCATATATTGGTGCCTGGGGTTGTGCCTCCCCAGGGGCAGGACTTTGCACCTCCCCTTGTTGATCTTCATGAGGTTCCTGTCAGCCCATTTCCCCAGCCTGTTGAGGTCCCTTGGGATGGCAGCCTGACTCTCTGGCCTCTCAGCCGCTCCTCCCAGCTTTGTGTCACCTGCAAACGTGCTGAGGGCACACTCTGCCCCATCATCCAGATCATTAATGCAGATGTTAAACAGGACTGGACTCAGTATTGATCCCCGGTGTACACCACCAGTTACTGTCCTCCAACTAGACCTCATGCCACTGATCACCATGCTCTGAGCCCAGCCATTCAGCTAGTTTTCAGTCCACCTCACTGCTCATCCAGCCCAGACTTCATCAGCTTCTTTATGAGGATCTTGTAGGAGACAATGTCAAAGGCCTTCCTGAAGTCCAGGTAGACAATAGCCACTGCTCTCCCCTCATCTACAAACCCAGTCATTTCATCAGAGATGTTTATCAGGTTGGTCAAGCATGACTTCCCCTTGGTGAACTCATCCTCACTACTCCTGATGATCTTCTTGTCCTTCACATGCCTGGAAATGGTTTCCAGGATGAGCTGCTCCATCACCTTCCCAGGCATTGAGGTGAGGCTGAGCAGCCTGTAGTTTCCTGGGTCCTCCTTCTTGCCCTTCTGGAAGATGAAAGTGACCTTTCCAGTCTTTGGACACTTCTCCCAGTCACCATGATTGATCAAAGATTATCAAGAGTGGCCTTGCAATGACATCAGCCAGCTCCTTCAGTATTCAGGGCTCATGGACCTACACATGTGCTTAAGTATTCTTTAACCTGAACCTCTTCTACCAAGGGCGTGTCTTCCTTGCTTCAGACTTTCACTCTGGTCTCTGGAGCCCGGGATCCCTGAGCGTGACTTGTACAGACTGAGCCAAGAATATGCTGTGATACAGGAGTCCCTGCACTGCCACTTGCTCCCCAGGACCCTACACAACCAACTCTATACCCAGCACCACTCTGTGACATGCCAAAACCACGTGAGGGACATGCTAAGGACACACCAGTCCCCACACTGTCAGATGCTCCCCGGGGCCCAGCAGCACCAGCACTGGGCCCAGCATCAGCCGGCCACAGACATGCCAAGTACACCGCTCACATGCCAAGGAGACACCAAGGAACACACAACGGCACAGGGGTCACAGCAACATCACCCGCACCCTGGTGCCCAGCACCCCCCTCTGTGCCCCCTCCATCCCCATACCCTCCTGCCACCCCCCTCCCCAGCCCCCCGCATCCACCATGTCCTCCATTCCCCCCCATATCCCTTCTCCCCCATGCCCAGAACCATGGGTGCTCACCGCGCCTGCCGCTCCCGGTAGTCGTAGACCTGCACAGCAGCATTGTGGGGCACCTGGTAGGTGACGGCGCGGGTACGGTCACGTTGGAGGACTCCAGCATCAGGGCTGGAGGAGGAATGGACCCCAGCGTCCACACTGCGGGTGTCTCCACGGGCTTCAGCCAGCAGCGCTTCCACCCCGGGGGGCAGCTCCTTCTCCCACAGCTCCTCAGCCTCCGTCAGCATGTAGGTCTGGCCTGTCACCACCCGCACCTGCACCCAGAGCCGCCTCAGGGTGCTGCCAGGCTGGGATGGCCGCTGGGCGGGTTGGGAGTGCCGGAAGGGGATGTCTGGGGGCAATGGGAGGGAGCTTGGGGAGCAATAGGAGCACTTGGATGGGATTTGGGAGTACTGGGAAGGGGTGTGGGGGATACTGGGAGAAGAGGTGGGGGTTACTGGGACTCTAGGAGGTGTTATGGAGGGTGTGTGGAGGCACTGGGAGAGGTATAAGGGATATTGGGAGCACTGGGATGTGGGTACTAGGGGCACTGGGAGAGTTTGGGGGGACGGATGGGGTTTGGAGGCACTAGGAGCAGCTATATGGGGTACTGGAAGCACTGGGATGAGCGGTGGGGGGTATCTGGGGGCACTGAGAGGGGGGCTGGGAGACTGGGACTGTGTTTGGGGGCACTGGGATGAGATACATGGAATACTGGGAGCACTGGGAGGCAGTGGGGGGATACTGGAATGGGGTATACAGTTACTGGGAGAACTGGGAGGGGGCTGGGGGCACTGGGAAGGGGTATGGGAGGCTATAGGGGCTTGCACCATTATGGTGGGCTACAGGGGTTATGGAGAGTTCTAAGCATTATGGGGAACCATAGGGGGCTATGTGGGTTATGGGAAGCTATAGGGGGCTGTAGTGGTGTTGGGGAGCTATAGGGGTTATGGGGGAGCTACAGGTGGCTGCAGGATGCTGTAGAGGGCTATGGGCGAGCTGTAGGGGTTTAGGGAGGGCTATAGAGGATTACAGGGGGCTATGAGGAGCTATAGGTGGTCTATAGAGAGCTACAGAGGGCTGTAGGGGAGCTCTAGAAGTCTGTGGGGAGCTCTAGGGAACTGTGAGGGAGCTACAGGGAGCAGTAACGGGGCAATGGGGAGCCACCGAGAAGGCTATAAAGGAGCTATGGGAAGCTATAAGAGCCAACAGGGAGCTATAGGGGGCTACAAGGGATTCCACAGGAGCTATAGGGAGCTGTGGCGCCGCGGTGGGCACCTTGCCAGTGCGGATGTCGCGCACGTAGATGCCCTCATTGTCAGCAAGGGCCACGGCCCGGCGTCGCTCCAGCACGGCCACCTCGGCCGGTGGCACATACTCAAGGGGGCCCCGGGCCAGCCAGCGGTCACCTGCCCGCCGCGTCACCTCTGTTCCTTCCTGGGAATGTGGGAATGACATCAGCAACAGGCCTGGGGATGCAGGGACCCCTACATGGGGACATGGGGACACAGACATTGCCCCATGGCCCTCTGCCACCCGCTGGCCTGAAGACATGGAGACAGGGACACCCTCCCCATCATCCCTCAGCTTGCGGACAATGTGGGAGGGACTCCTCTCGTGGCCCTCTGCTACCCACCCAGCTTGGGGACACAGGGGTGAGGACAGGAGTCCCCCCAGGTGTCCTCTGGGGCCTCTATAATCCCCCAGGAGTCCTTCATGTACCCCAACTGTCCCCAGGTGCCCCAGCTGTCCCCCATGACCCCCAGCCACTCCTGGTTGCCCCAGTCATCCCAGACTCCCTGGACCCCCTCCAGTTTCTCCCAGGTGCCCCTGGGGGATCCTGAAACCCCAGGTGACCCCTGGGCCACCTCATTGGTGTCCTTGATGGTCTGGAGCGCCTGGAGCAGCAGCCCCTCATCCTCAGAGAGCACATAGACATCCTGGATGCCAGCCTGGAGCCGCTCGCCTGGCTGCAGAAAGAAGGACTTCTCCCCCTGGGGACATGGGGACATGTCACCAGCAGGACAGGGATGTGGCAAAGCAGTGGGGACATAGGGAAGGGCATGGGGACACAGTGGGACATGAAATAGGGGCATGGGCACATGGTGGGACAGGGGGGAAGGACATCAGGACGTAGTAGGACACAGGGCAGGGACACAGGTGCATTAGGGTCCCTCAGGGATGTCTTAGGGTTCCTGTGGGCCACCTTCAAGACCTTCAGGGGTGTTTACAGGTATGTCAGGGCCAACTTCTGGTTCCTGGTGGCCACTCTGGGTTCCTATGGAAGCTTAAGGTCCCTCAGCAAGACATCAGGGTTAATGTAGGTGTCTTGGGGTCCCTTGACACCACCTTTGCGACCTTTGGGAATGTGTTTGGGTACATCAGGGCCACCTGTGGTCCCTGGGGCCCTCAAGTCACCTTAGGGACCCCTGGGGACACCTCAAGGGTATGTTAGGATCCCTCAGGGATGCCTTAGGGACTTTCAGGGACACCTCAGGGGTACACTGGGGTCCCTTGGGGCCACCTTTGAGGCTTTTGGGGACACCTATGCATACATGAGGTTCCCTCAGAGCCACCTGGGTCTCCCTTGGGGCCACCCTCGGGTCCTGGGAGCCACGCTTGGGTCTCTCGGGGCACCTTAGGGTCCCCCGGTGACACAATAGCGGTACGTCACATGTCTTAGGGTTCTTCAGGACCACCTTTGATACCTATGGGCAAGCTAAGGCTACATTATGTCCCTTGGGGCCCCCTGCAGGTCCCCAGGCCGCTCTCGGGTGCCCACCTTGACAACACGCTGCTGGCCCAGCTGGGGCTGCCCGTTGGGCCCCACAGGGTCGAGAACCACACAGTACTGCCGGGGGCCCAGCGTCGTCACTGCCACCTCAGCCACCACCTCCTCGAACACCTCTGGGATGTAGGCCTCGCTCTGTGCCTGGGTCACCAGCCACTCCTCGCCCGTGCGCCGCACCCGGCCCTGTGCATCCTCAAAGGTCCGTGTTGCCCGTAGGTGCAGGGCTTTCTGTGGGGGGGAAACATGGGGACACGGTGGGTGATGGGACATGTAAAGCTTTCTCCAACAGGCCTTGTCACCCACAGGTGCAAGGAGATAGGGTGATGGGACCCCCAGACCTACTCCTGAGGGACCTCATTGTCTGTGGGTGCAGGGGGACAGGGATGGGGTGGGTGGAGGGGGCACAACCCCCTGAAGGGTTCTTGTCACCCACAGGTGCAGCGAGGATGGGGACATGGTGGGTGGGGGGCAGGGAAGATAGGACTCTCTTAAGGGTCCTCATCACCTGTGGGTGCAGGTGGGACAGGAATATGATGGGTTGGGGGGTGATGGTACCCCACATCCATCCTGGAGGGTCCTCATCACCCATGGGTGCAGGGGAATGGGGACAAGGGACTCCCAAACCAATCCCAAAGGGTCTTTGTCACCCATGAGTGCAAGAGAACTGACACGCCCATCCTGGGTGTCCTTATCCCCTGTGGGTGCAGGGGGCACAGGACCCCCAAACCTATCCCAAGGGCTCTTCATCACCCATGGGTGCAGCAGGAAAGGGGTCATGGTGGGCTGCAGGGGGACAGGAGGGTTTTCATCACCCACTGAGGCAAGGGGAAGAGGGACACCAAGGGTGAAGGGGATGGGACCTCCTAGAGAGTCCTGGTCACTCATGGGTGCAGGGGCCACGGGAACATGGTGGCTTGGAGGGATCTCCAGGCCCCCCTGGAGGGTCCTCGTCACCCGTGGGCACAAGGGGTCAGGGTTGTGGTGGATTAGAGGGTGATGGGGCCGTTCACTCATCCTGGAGGGTTCCAGTCACCCATGGGTGCAGGAGACTAGGGACACAGGACCCCCAAACCCAGCCCAGAAGGGCCTCATCACCCATGGACACCAAGGAGGCGAGGGTTAGGATGCCCAGTACCTTGTCAGTGAGTATGTAGGCGTCCACAACGTCCATCACCTCCTCATAGACACCGGGCAGGTAGGCGCCCACCTGCTTCACCAGCCACTCCTCACCTGCGAGCAGGGTGACGGGTGCTGGGGGAGCTGCGGACACTGGGGTTCTTGTCGGGGGGAAAGGACTGGGACTCCCAGGGGTGCTGGGGTGGGACGTGGATCGTGGGTCATCAGGGTGCTGGGGAATACGCAGCATGGGTGCCCCGGAAGTCCTAGGGGTGCTGAGGGTCCTATGGATCTCAAGCATCCTAGGGATGCTTGGGGCAAGGGATCCTATGGGTGGGATGGTAGCCCTGAGGGTGTTGGGAGGTCCTAAGGGTGGGATGGGAGGATCCTAAGGGTGCTTGGATGGGATTCCTGGAGGTACTGGTGGTTCTGAGAGTGCTATGGGTGCTGGAGGATAAGATGGGGTCCCATGGGTGCTGGGGGGGTCGGACAGGGATCCTGGGGGTGCTGTGGGGTGGGAGGGTGGTTATGGGGGGTGGGATGGGAATGTTGGGGATCCCAAGGGTGCTGGAGAGTGGGAGGGAGTTGGGGGGGGGGGGGGGAGAGTTGGGGATCCCAGGGGAGCAAGGGAGGATCAGACAGGGATCCTGGGGGTGCTGTGAGGTGGGAGAGAGGATATGGAGGGGTGGGATGGGAGCACTGAGGATCCCAGGAATGCTGTGGGGTGGGAGGGTGTTTATGGGGGGTATGATGGGAGTGTTGTGGATCCCAGGGGCACTGAGGGATGGGACAGGGGTCCTGGGAATGCTGTGGGGTAGGAAAGGGGTGCTGGGGCTCCCAGGACTCCCAGGGGATGGGATGGGGCTGCTGGGGGCCCCAGGGGTGCTGTCAGATGATATGGAGCTCCCATGAGTGCTGGAGGTTGACAGAGGGGTCCCAGAGGTGCTAGAAAAGGGTCCCAGGGGTATGGAGTGGGGTGGTAGAGGGTGACCCAGGGGTGCCTTCAGGCAACAGAGGGGTCCCATGGGTGCCAAGGGGTAGCACCAATGGTACAGGGTGATATCATGCCAGCTGACACCAAGCCCTGAGCAAGGGCTGAAGCCGAGAGGCCACCAGGGTGTCACTGGGTGCTACCTGTGACGCGGCGGGTGCCATAGCGGTCCAGGCACTCCTTGCGTGCTCGCAGGCGGATGGCCTGGTTGTGCCCAATGACAGTGGCCTGCAGCGTCTCGGCCACCTCCACCTCCTTGCGGGGGATGTAGGTGCCTGCGGGTAGGTGGCACCGTCAGCCCACGGGTCCCCCAGGGTGTCCCCAAAAGGGGGCGACCGCCCTGCTCACCAGGACCCTCAAAGAGCCACTCGTCTCCTGCCACGAACTTGTTCCCGTCCTCATCCTTGAAGTCAAGCAGGGCCCGCAGGCGCAGGGCGGTGTCAGCCAGCACCACCTGCAGTGGGGTGACGCCCTGGGGACACATGGATGCGGGGTTGAGGGAGAATCCCCTGGGGACACAGGTGTCACAGAGGAGGTGTGGAGGATGCGGGGATGAGGGGCACGGGGGGCACTTTGGGAGATACCCTGGGGACACTCTGGGGACGCACGCGGCATGGCAGGAGACATGGGGGCCATGGGGGGGTCACTGTGGGGGACATGGGGATGCATCTGAGAGGTCACTATTGGGGATGCAGGGACATGGGGGTCATGACAGGGTTGCCAGGTTAAGGGGGACAAAGGGGTGATGGCAGGGGACATGGCAGGTGAAACCCTGGGGACTGGGATACAGGTTTTCACTGCGGGGGATGTGGGGGACAGCCTGGGGATGGGGGGACACTATGGGGGACATGGGTGATACCCTGGGGACAGAGGACACTGCAGGGACACCCTGGGGACAGGTATACAGCTTCAGAGCAGGGACAGGGATGACATGCTGGGGGCTACAGGGGGCTGGGGGGGGCAGCTATAGAAGCTGGGCAGGGGGCATAGGGAGCTATACGGGCTATAGGAACTGTGAGAGCTGACAGAGGGATTAGAGGAGCTATAGGGGCTATGGGTGGCCATGAAAGGCTACAGTGGTCAGTTACAGAGAGGGGTTATGGAGCCTATAGGGGACCATGGAGTGGCTAGAGGAGCTATGCGGAGCCCTGGGGCTGCTATAGGGGGCTATAGGTACCTGCTGGATCTCCTCGCCAGGGTATAGGGGGAAAGGCTCCTGGGCCAGGCGGATATCGAGGTCAGCATGCCGCAGACGGGCCTGCCCTGCTCCATCCACCAGCACGGCCCCTGTAGGGCCACGGGCCACGGGGTTGAGCACCACGCAGTAGTGCCGGGGGGGCACCATCACCATGCGCCTGGGGGCGAACACCACCCTGCGGGCGGCCCCACGTTGCTCCCTTTGGCCCTATAGAGCCCCCAGGGCCCTACAGAGCACACTGCCCCCCCCCCCAAGCCCTATAAAGCCCTATAGAGCCCCCAGGGCCCTATAAAGCCCCACAGCCCTCCTATGGCCTTCTACAGCCTTATGGAATCCCTATGACCCTATAGAGCCCCTATGGCCCTACAGAGCCCCCAAACACTCCCACAGCCCTATACAACCCCAATGCTCCCCAGGGACCATAGAGTCCCCATAGTCCTAAAGAGCCCCCCAAACACCCCCCACAGCCCTACAGAGATCCCACACCTATAAATCTAGATTGCCCTATAGCCATATAAATCCACACCCTGCCCCATAGCACCCACATTTTGTAGTCCTGCCAGGGCATCATCCTATAGATCCCCTCCTGTTCCACAGCACCCACCTTTTTTGGTCCTGCCAGATGTAGGAACTGAACCCCTCAACCCATAGGTGCCCCTCTGCCCCATAGCACCCACCTCTCGTGATCCTGCCGGATGTAGGTGTGGGGCCCAACCTCCACGCGAGTGACATTGCTGTTGAGGTCCAGTACATGGACATAGTGGTAGGGGGGTATGCGGATCACAGGGTCCTCCATGGGGCAGAAGACTTCACTGTGGGGCAGGGGACCTTCCTGCAGTGTAGATGAGCTTGCTGTGGGACAGAACAGCTTGTTGTGGCTCACTGTGGGGTGGGAGACCTTGCCACAAGGTGGGAAAAGCTTGCTATGGGGCTGATGAGGTTGCTGTGGGGCAGAAGAGATTGTTGTGGGGTGGATAAGCCCCGGGGGGGGGGGGGGGCAGGCAGAAGACTTCACCATGGGGGTCACAGTGGTGGATGAGGTTGCTGGAATCGGCACAAGACCTCACCATAGGGCTTACGGTGGGGTAGGAGGCTTTGGCATGGTGTTGGGAAAAGCTTGCCATGGGGCAGATGGGGTCACTAGGGTAGGGGCAGAAGACCTCTCCTTGGGGCAGAGGAGCTCACCGCAGGGTGGGATGCCTGGGGACCCTGCCATGGGGTAGGAAAGCTGCTGTGGGGCAGACGAGCTTGCCACGGGGCTGGGGGGGTGGTGGAGGGGGAGGAAGGACACCTCACCTTGGGGCAGGAGACCACCTCACCGCAGGGCAGGACACCTCGCTGTGCGGCTGAACACCTCCCTGTGGGGCAGGAGAGCCCGGAAAAGCCTTTGCCCAGGCCCAGCCCATCGGGGCCCGCCTCACGGGCCCGGATTTACATCCTCCCCACGGCCCGCCCCAGGCAGGATCTACCCCGCTGGACAGGATCTACCCCCCAAGGGCACAATCTGTCCCCCCCCAGGGCTGCATTTACCGCCCCTCAGGGCACGGTTCGCCCCCCCTCCGAGGGCGGGATTACCCCCGCAGGGCCGGGCCCCAGGGCCGGGCGAAGCGGGCGCGGCCCCAGGGCGCGGCCGGGCTCACCGCGGCGGGGGCGGAAGGGGACAGAGGGGTCGGCCCCGGTCCCGGCCCAGGCTCCCGCGGGGACCCGCAGCCCCGCTGGGCGCAGGCCGGCACCCGCCGCCCTGGCCCCGGCCCCGGCCCAGGCTCCCGCGGGGACCCGCAGCCCCGCTGGGCGCAGGCCGGTACCCGCCGCCCCGGCGCCGGCGCCGGCGCCGGCCCCGGCCCTAGGCCCGGCCCCGTTGCTTGGCAACCGGCGCCGCCATCTTGCCTGCCGCGCCGTGGCAGCACGCATGCGCGCGGTGAGCTCTGAGGGGACAGGCCGGGGAGAGAGGGTACGAGGTCTGAGGGGCAGTCCCCGCGGGAAGCGGGACACGACCCCCCCGGGGATGGATCCAAGGGGGTGAATGAACCCTGATGGGGGGGGTACGGGACACCCGGGGGGGTGTGCCCGGCACCCACGGGTGTTCCATAATCCCTGCTCCCCTCTCGCCTGCAGGTGCTGCCCAGCCCCTTGATGGCACAGCCTGGAGCTCCTCAGCAGCACCCGGGGGCCACCCACATGGCCCCTCGCCCCGGTTTCATGGGTCTGCTGTGCCAGGGCCCTATGGAGAGACCTCGGTGCGGCCCCTGCTGCCGTATCTCCTGATGGGCATGGGGAGAGGGACACACTTGGGGACGGTTAATGGGATGGGGAGGCACTGGGGACCAGGGGGCAGCAGGTGGGGGATATTTGGCGATAGATGAGGGGAGGTGGGGAGCCCTTGGGACAAGGGAGGGGATGTGGAGACCAGTGGCAGGTATGTGGGGACCAGTAGGGGACGGGGTGCGGGGGGCTGGTGACATTCAGGTAGGTATGGGGATGTGAGTGGCACTGGGGTGATGTGGGGCACAGCAGGAGATGTGGGGAAGGGTGGGTGATTTGGGGACTGGGGGAAATGTGGGGGCACTGGGAACGTGGGGAGGTTTAGAGAAAACTGGTGGGGCCACTGGGGGGGACAGTGGGGAGGGGTGAGGGGATGTGGCAGGCACTGGGGACAAGGGAAGTGACATGGAGATTGGCTGGGGGGACGTGGGAACCAGTGGAGGACAGAGAGGGGGTGGGATGAGGGCGGCAGGACACAGCGGCAGGGGAGAATGTGGGGACACAGTGGGGAATGAGATGGGGACCAGGGGGGTATTTGAGAGCCCGTCCCTGACACACACCCCCTCCCCCTCCCCCCATGTGCCACTGCCACCAGTGCCACCCGGAGCCTGGGTAGGGTCCAATAGGTGTAGGGGGTAGCAGGCGCCCCTGTGTCTTCATGGCAGAGGTCACACGTGATGGGGCCCGTGGTGTGTCCTCAGGGTGTGGGGGTCTCCAGATGACAGATCCCCACCCCACCACCCCCAAGGTGGGGGAAGTCCCCAGGGTTGGAGTGTTCCCAGTGACAGATACCACCTAATGCCACCCTCCTCTCTGCAGGCCAACCTGTCCAGCACCCTAGGGACACTGCTGTCACCTCCAGGCCCCCCCAGCCCCAAGACTACCTGTCACCAGTGGCACCAACCTTCTCCTGTTCCTGCCTGAACATCTGTGTCCCTGGGATGGCAGGGAGCAGGGCACCCATGCACCTGGGACCCTTGGAGGCCTGGGTCTTCCAGACATGGGTGGAGGGGGCTTGGGGAGATGGGTTCCCTGGACTCCTAGGTCCCCCAGAGACAAGCTGAGGGGGTTTGGAGGGCAGGGGGCACCTAGGCACCTGGGTCCCTCAGAAACTGAGGGGGGTCATGCAGGAGGTGGAGCCCGGGTGGCTGGGTCCCTCGGTCACCTGGGTAAATTGGACATGAGCCACAGAGTCGTTTAGATTGAAAAGGATATCTTGAGATCTGGTCCAGCCTCCTGCTCAAGCAGGGTCACCTAGAGCCAGTTGCCCAGGACTGCATCTAGTTGGGTTTTGACTATCTCCATGGATGGAGACTCCTCAACTTCCCTGGGCAACCTGTGCCAGTGCTTGGTCACCCTCTGTCCTGGTTGCGGCTGGGATAGGGTTAATTTTCACCAGAAGCTGGCCGGGGGCTATTCTATACCATGTGCCCGTCAAGCTCACTATTTAGAGGGGGGTTGACTGGAGGGGCAGGAATCACTGCTGGGGAGCGGGCTGGGCGTTGGGGTCCAGGCGGGGAGCAACCTGTCCGGAAAGCACCGCTAAGTACATGCTGTTGTTGTTATTGTTGGGGTTTCTCGTTTGTTTGTTCTCTTTCCCTTTGTTGTTCGGTTAAACTGTTGTTGTTGTTAACCCACGAGTTTTTGCTTTTCTTCCTCCCAATTCTCTCCCCGTCCCACCGGGAGGGAGGGGGTGAGCGAGCGACCGCGTGGCTCAGCCTCCAGCTGGGGCTAAACCACGACACCCTCACTGTGAAAAAGTGTTTCCTGATGTTCAGAGGGAACCTCCTGTGTTCCAGTTTGTGCCCATTGCCTCTGGTGCTGTCATGGGGCACCACTGGAAAGAGCCTGGCTCTGTTCTTTCTGCACCCTCCCTTTAGGTATTTGTATACATTGATAGGATGCCGCTGAGCCTTCTCTTTTCCAGGTTGAACAGTCCCAGTTCTCTCAGCCTTTCCTTGTAGAAGAGATGCTCCAGTACCTTCATCGTCATTGTGGGCCTTCATCTCTCCAGTATGTCCATGTCTCTCTTGTATTGGGGAGCCCAGAACTGGACACAGCACTCCAGGTAGGGCCTCACCAGTGCTGAGGGGAAGGATCAGCTTCCCCGACCAACACTCCTAATGCAGCCCAGGATATCCTCAGCCTTCTTTGCCACAAGGGCACACTGCTGGCTCATGGTCAACTTGGTGTCCACCAGGATGGCCAGGGCACATACAAACACACGCACGCATAACACACCCACACGTGTGACCACAGCACACAGACACCTCTCCCGAGACACTCCTGTTGTTCTTGTAGCATGAATACAGACACGCACACAAACGCACACAAGATCCTGACCCAGTGTTTACGCTGCACATTCACTTTCCACTGGGGCAAAAGGATAGCAGTCTTTGCAAGATTTGTGGAGAATAAGAGATGATGGTCATCAAACAAGCGCAGGTCAGACTGGATGTGAAGGAGAGAAGTCAGTCAGGATAACAAAGCAATTGAATGGGTCCAGAGAGGTTATGGACTCTGTTCTTCAAGGGTTTTAGGGCTCTGTTGGAGATTAAGGGTTATAGCCTGAAGGCCTTACCCAGCTGGGGTCTGCAGCCCCTGTCATGGATGAGGTCAAGTTTGGAGAGGGGGATGCCATATGATTACACCTGCATTTGTGCTCTTGGTTAGGCATGTGCTGAATGGTTGCCAGCCAGCCAACCTGGACCATGATGTGCCTGTCACTTGCTTTCCAAAGACCCTGCTGTCTGAGGAGGAGTGCTTGACGTAGAGCAGCTGGTGCTGAGCAAGGTGGGTCACCATCCTGTCCCTCCCCTCCTACTGTGATGGTTTCAGCAGTCCTGATACCCCTGTGCCATGTGTGCAACTGTTCTTCCCTCCTTAGAAAACAAAAGGAAAACCCCTTCAGAAGGACACTGCAGATGGCATGTGCAATGGACCAGCTTCTCCCTAAACTGAGATGAAAAACTCCAGTCCAGCTTCAGTAGATGGTTGTGATAGATGCTTTCTGGGCCTTCTCTAGACCCACCTACTAGAGTGGAAAGATCAAACACAGAGCTTGGCATATTATTCTGAGGTTGCCTTCATTCTTGGAAACCCTTCTTATGATCTTACGTATTTGAGGGATCATTTTTCTGGTTTTACGTGCATTTTTGAGAGGGTGAAGAAGAGAGGCAGGAAAATATCTGGAATGCTCTTCAAAAGGACTTCTCCAAGGCTTCTCCATTGCTTCTCCAGAGTGCTCTGTCTTTCCCCTTTGTAGGTCAGGAGTGGACAGGGCCCAGAGCAACATCCCCATGCTCTGACAAGTCATCAGTTTTTGTCCATCGGACTAGTCATGCTTTCGTATTTTCAGGACATCAGAATTATTTGACTTGGGACCTTCAGTGTTGTAAGAGAACAAGTAGGTGATGGAAAGAAGGGTTTTCTGACTGCCTGCAGACTCACATTTTGTCTTTCCAAATATATTGTAGAGGTTCATGGCCTCATCAATTGTAGGCTAAGAATATCTTCTTACCAGGTGGCTGGTAGGAAGACACTGAAACTTCTACTTCGCCTTATGATGCCTCTGGGCTGTGGATAATTGCTGTTTAGCAGTGACTCTTAGAAATATAGAGCGCCTTCACTGGGTCCTGAGAAGAGCTTCAGGGCTTTATTTTAATTATGATTTCTTAATGCAGAATAAAATTATACTCTCTCTCTTTCTCCCCCTCTCTCCCCTTGCTTTAATAGGTGGCTACGTACCATCTGGATTGGGGTTGCTGCTTCTAATCGGGTTAGTTAATACTGCTGGCCCATATTTATGCCCCACCAGACCTTGTAAAGGCAAATACCAGCATTCAGAGAATCACAGAATGGTAGGGGTTGGAAGGGACCTCCAGAGATCATCCAGTCCAACCGCTCTGCTAGAGCAGGGTCACCCAGAGCAGATTGCACAGGACTGCGTCCAGGCAGGGTTTGAATATCTCCAGAGAAGGAGACTCCACAACCTCCCTGGGCAGCCTGTGCCAGGGCTCTGTCACCCTCACAGTGAAGTTTTTCCTCATGTTCAGGCGGAACTTCCCGTGTTCCAACTTGTGCCTGTTGCCCCTTGTCCTGTCGCTGGGCACCACTGAAAAGAGTCTGGCCCCATCCTCTTGACACCCGCCCTTGAGATATTTATAAGCGTTGATGATGTCCCCTCTCAGTCTTCTTTTCCTCAGGCTAAACAGCCCCAGCTCCCTCAGCCTTTCCCCACAGGAGAGATGCTTGAGTCCCTTAATCATCTTTGTACCCTCCGCTGGGCTCTCTCCAGTAGTTCCTCATCTTTCTTGAACTGGGGAGCCCAGAACTGGACACAGTACTCCAGAGGCGGCCTCACTAGGGCAGAGTAGAGAGGGAGGAGAACATCCCTCGACCTGCTGGCCACACTTCTTAATGCAGCCCAGGATGCCGTTGGCCTTCCTAGCTGCAAGGGCACATTGCTGGTTAATCTGTCATCTGCCAGGACTCCCAGGTCCTTCTCTGCAGAGCTGCTTTCCAGGAGGTCAACCCCTAACCTGTACCGGTGCAGGGGGTTGTTCCTCCCCAGGTGCAGGACCCTGCACTTTCCCGCGTTGAACCTCATGAGGTTCCTCTCCACCCAACGCTCCAGCCTGTCCAGGTGTCGCTGAATGGCAGCACAGCCTGCTGGTGTGTCAGCCAATCCTCCCAGTTTCATATCATCAGCAAACTTGCTGAGGGTACACTCTGTCCCTTCATCCAGGTCAGTGATGAAGAAATTGAACAAGACTGGGCCCCGTACCGACCCCTGGGGAACACCACTAGTTCCAGGCCTCCAAATAGACTCTGCACCACTCATCACCACCCTCTGAGCTCTGCCATTCAGCCAGTTCTCAAGCCACCTCACTGTCCACTCGTCTAGCCCACACTTCCTGAGCTTACCTATGAGGATGTTATGGGAGACAGTGTCAAAAGCCTTGCTGAAGTCCAGGTAGACAACATCCACCGCTCTCCCCTCATCCACCCAGCCAGTCATGCCATCGTAGAAGGCTATCAGATTGGTCAAGCATGATTTCCCCTTGGTGAATCCATGTTGTCTACTCCTGATCACCTTCTACATGCTTGGAGATGACTTCCAGAATGAGCTGCTCCATCACCTTACCGGGGATGGAAGTGAGGCTGAGTGGCCTGTAGTTTCCCGGCTCCTCCTTCTTGCCCTTCTTGAAGACTGGAGTGACATTGGCTTTTCTCCAGTCCTCAGGCACCTCTCCTGTTCTCCACAACCTTTGAAAGATGATAGAGAGTGGCTTGGCAATGACCTCTGCCAGCTCCCTCAGCACTCATGGGTGCATCCCATCGGGGCCCATGGATTTGTGGGTGTCCAGTTTGCCTAAATGCTGGCTCTTACTATTCTACTTAGAAGAGGGTTGAAGCCAGCTGTAGAGAGCCTTGAAATGGAGATGGGAACAGTAGGGTATGGGAAAACCCATCAGAGTCCGGATGTGCTGTGGTTGCTAGTCAGTGCTGCCAGCACTGCAGCTGTAGTGTGACATTGATGTTGCCTTTGGGGGCCACCAGCAGCTCAGAACTGTGCTTGGAGTTTGTCTTTCCTTTCAAATGACTCCATTGTATCTGTGATATGAACATCAGCTTGGCATCCCCCAGGGACAGGCCTCTGGCAGTGCAGGGTGCTTGCTGACCAATTCTGAGGGTCCTGGCAGTGGCCAGAAGGATCTTAAGGGCTGTTGTGGAGTCCTTGTGTTCTCCTTCATCATTGCATCCATGTGATGTGGCACATCTAAGTTTCTTCCAACCTAGAGTGCCCTGAGTGTGGACACACTTACATTGACCTGCATCTGCTTCCTTCTCATAGGAACTGGCCCTCTTTCCCCCCATTCTTGCCCTGACATCGTGCCTCATGTTCATACCAGATGACTAGGACCTATTTTTTGGGAAAAAAGCATTGCTGCACACTTGGCACTGCATCAGGTTACAGGAGTGCCTTGAACTTCTCCTACGGAGAGATGACATCAACCACCTTCATAAACTTTACTGGAGGGCTGAAGAAGACAGCTCTGTAGCACTCTCTTGCTTGAAGACCTCAAAGCTCCCGGCCCTCTCTTTTAGCCCGCTGAACTTCTCTGTTAGTGACTTTGTTCCTCTGTTGTTGCTTCCTAGGTCAGAAGCAAGCTGAGTCCATGAAGTATGCTTGGATAGCCTGGAACATCGCAGTTTCTCAGAACACAGTGGAGGCTTTGCATAGGTGGGACCATGCACCTGTTCTCTCACTGCCTCCAGAGTGGGAAGAAGGTTGCCCTTATTTTGAAAGACATTGACCTGCTGGTTATTCTAGGAAAAGATGTGAAAATAAGATTCTGCAAAGTTTCTGCAAAGGCTGAATGAGACTGAACAGCTGGCAGAAGCTTTTCCTGGGGTAAGTTTTTCTTTTCTCGGGTGGTACTTTTTGTTCTTTCAAAACCCTAGCAAGGTACAAATGAAAGGATTTCTATTGGCCTGCCACGACCTTTCTAAGCATGTGAACAATCCTGGTAGAGCCAGCTCCCTGCACTGTTTCTTGTCTAGGATTCAGATGACTTGGGAAGAGCTGTACTGGATTCAGTGAAAGATTCCTCCAGCCTGGGATCCCATCCCCCAATGCTCAGGGAAAAGGGCAAAGAAAAGGATGGGTCTTGTGTGTTTTTTCTCATTAGACTTCTTGGAGGACAAGACTGGAATTAGAAATGCTGCTGGAAAGCTGGAGGAAAGGAGACTAGTCTGTTCTGCCTGGACATGAGCATGAACAGGAGATGGAAGATGATCTCCAATGGCAACATGGAGGCTTTGGGTTAGAATAAGCTTTCTCACACGAAGGATAGCCTAGTGAGGAAGCTTATGCCCCTCCAGGCACTGGAGGTCTTCACTGAGCTTCCTAATACAGTCCTCCAGGATCTGGCGTATTCTGCTGCTTCTACTTTGGAAAAGAATGGATGTCACAGTAACTCCCAAGTGTCCTTGTGTCCTAATTATTAACACAAGGTGCAAAGGAAATGTAGTGCCTTTCCTTCAGATTGGTGTTTTTTTCCTCTTTCCATGTGCAAAGTTTGAGATGGCAGCTAGAAAGCCATTTGTGAGGCCTGTAGGACCTGTGAAGCCCACCTGGGAAGAGGAGTGGGGAAAAGATGGCCCTGGGGCAAGATAGGTAGTGGAAGAGCGGACCACAGGTGGGGGTGTGTGCCTTCTCCTTCTGTCCTCATTGGTAGGGGACTGGATCCAAGGCTACAGTGGTGAGCCAGCTAGGGCTCTAGTGTCCCTGCCAGTGATACCTGAGGCCACACCAGACCAAAGGGGCTGGTGACAGCACAGCATCTTTAGGCTCTGGCTGCCCTAGTGGTGCATGTTCAGAGCACCTGAGTGAGCTTGGAAGCAGGGCTAAAATACATCAAATTACTGTGCAGGTTCAGTGAAGTACTGAAACCCAACCACTTGGGTTGGTCACTCTCATTCCTACCCCTAGCTGGGAAAGAAAAGACTGATGAGAAGCTGACCGAGGAAAAGCCAAGTGTTCAGGAAGTCCCTGAGTACCACCAGGCATCAGACAAGGACTCTGACTGTGTAAGTTAACTTCCTTTGCACAAATCAGGAGGAGAAAAGAGCAACTGAGAGGATGGAGACATGACAGACTGAGTAAGTGTGCCAGGTCCAGGAAAAGCTGGGGACAGTTAAGTGGCAGTGACCCAGTGAGATTTCAGAATCCTAATGCCAGAGGCTCTGGGTGGGATGTGACATCCTGTGACATTTTTTGACAAGGGGTTGACCTGGGTTAGACCCTGGCACCAAGCAGTTCTCTACAGCCCCAGGCAAATGCCCAGCACTCGTTTGGAGCTGAAGGGGCTGTGGCTGCAAGTGGGAGCAGGCACGGAGGGGCTGAGGGAGGAGAGAGGCTGGAAGGGTTTCAGCCAGAGTGAGAGAGAGGAGGGATCACTGCTACTGCAGCCATGTTTCCCTGTCAGCAAGCGACACTGGCCTTGGTTCAGACACCCCTTCCATTCACATGATCACTGTCACGCACTCAGAATAGGATGAAAAGATGCGACACAGAAGCTCTGAGCAGCTGAATGCAAAGGAATCACAGAATCATAGAACGGTTTGGGTTGAAAGGGACCTTAAAGATCATCTAGTTCCAACCCCCCTGCCATGGGCAGGGACACCTTCCACTAGACCAGGTTGCTCAAAGCCCCATCCAGCCTGGCCTTGAACACTTCCAGTGGGTTTTTGCCCATTTTCAAACATCTCAGCAAGTTCTGGCTCACCCCCAGTCTTGGTCCCACCAGACTCAGTCTCAGGCTGCCATGAGATCCCATCTGGACACAGGGGCCTATGTCACATCATGGCAAGGATGGAAGGGCCATTGGAGGCACATTCAAAAATGTTCAGGGTTTAGGAAAACATCGGGAATTTCTTCTGCTTTCACAGCAGCTATTAACCCTTCGTGCAAGTGAAGTTTTTCTCTTATATCTGCAATGATTGCATTCCCTTGATCCTGACTTATCTTAGTGGCTTTATGTTGCTCTGCTAGAAGCTGAGCTGCTGTGCTACTTGTCTCTAGCTTCTTCTAAAATCTTCTATTTCTCAATCTGGTACTTTTCCAACTTCCATCTCTAGTTGTGTAATTTGTAAATTTGAAATTGAGGCTCTGCCTGTGGGCCCGAAGATCTTCCTCTTTTATGATTAAGATGGTGTTTTGTTTGGCTAATTTGGGAATTTCCTCCTCTTTTAGTCTCTGGATTTCTTTTTGCCACTTCTTTACCTCCCCATCTTTTCCTGTTAGCAGGCCCTGTGACTCCCGTGAGGCATAGCACAGGGTCCAAATGGCACAAGCTGCCTTTTTACTGCTTTTCAATTTTGCCCATTTGCAGTGACTGACATAAGCCTCGCAGCCTGCAGAGATGGGATCGGCTCCTTTAAAGCGGCCAGTCTTCCAGCGTCTTTTCCCTTGGTTAATCCCCCACTTATGGCACTTAGTAACATCCTGTTAGTGAGAGCTGCTGGTCTGTTTTTCCTTGTGCACTTCCCACACTGCCTTTACATAAACACACACTGTCAAGAATTTTGTTGTTCCAACAGGCTGACTTAAAAGGAGTTTTAAATAGGTTTTTTTGTAAGAACTATTTCCAGATTTCCTTTCTTTCTGTGTTCAGTTGCTTCCATCAGATGCACTTCTGGTCCTCGCAGTGACCACCCTCCCTCACAAGCCTTCCACTTTTGCTGCAGGGCTTGTCTCCCAGGTTTGGGGCAGCAGAATAAAATTGGTTAATTTGTCAACCTGTGTCTGCATGGAGGAGCGAGGGCTGCCTTCAGTCCAACACACTGCACTGAGTGTGGTTCCTGTACGGTGTGGGGGCAGGGGAGTCCACACTACAGATGTACCACAATCAGTCCAGGCACTAAAAAGCAACCAGTGATGCAGACCCGGGACAGCCCATTGCCAGATGGCACCCAGTGCAGCGTGGGGCAGGTCTCAAAGACACCGGAAGGTGAAGGGTTAAGGCAAATACTCAAACCCCACAGACCTAGCTGAGTAATTGTCACTTTTCCTGGCACATAAATGTTTCTTGAGACACATATCCAGCAATCTGGCCAACCCTGGGTAAGCTCAGACCAACACAAAAGAAACAAAAAACAACAACAACAAAAAAAGTCTACTCTCAAGCAAGCAGTAAAAAGTGCAAAAAGGGGAGTGGTTTGGGGAAATGAGTTCAAATGGTGCCCACATGCTCGGGCTCACTGCAGCCAAAGGCAGCGACCGCGCAGGCGAAGGTCCAAGTTCTCAGTCGCCGAGGCGAGCAGCTCCAGTGCCGGCACGACCCGCAGCGGAGCGTCCCAGCGCAGCGCACAGGGGGTTTCCCAAACCGGGGAGCCTCAGGGGGAGCTGAGGGAACTGCCAGGAGCCGGCAGCTCGCGCGAGAGCGGCTGACGAGGCCTGGGCCAGGCCAGGAGCCGCAGCGGCCAAGCACCCCCCATATAACAAAGCCCCCGGGGAGCGCTGGGGACCCGGGCGCGGCACAGCAGTTTGCGCGGCGGTTTGCGCGGCAGTTCGTGCAGGGAGGGCGCTGAAGCTCCGCCGGCTCGACGGGGGAGCAATGGTGTCCACCCAGCAGAAAGCCATGGCTGCTCCAAGCCTTGCACCCGCCACGGCTGATGCAGCTTCCCAGACGGAGCTGCGGTGGGAACACGCTGCCACCCAGGTGTCAGGCTGCAGGGTGTGCCCTACTCTGATGCCAGCACCGGGCGACAGCGGCAGCAAGCACGCCTGTGGGAGGTGTGCCCAGGGAGAGGACCTCCTCCGCCTGGTGACAGAGCTGCGGCAGGAGGTGAGCAGGTTGAGGAGCATCAGGGAGTGCGAGAGGGAGATCGACGACTGGACTCGCACCCTGCCCTCCCTGCGACAGGCGCAACAGGCAGCCAAGGTGCCCGTCGCGGGGGACTCCCGATCCCGATCCTCTCCCTGCACGGCTGAACACAGGGACTTAGGGGACAGGGGACAGTGGCAACTAGTGCCTCCCCGGCGAGGCAGGCGTGTTTCCTCAGCGCCTACCCCACCTCCGCAGGTGCCCTTGCACAATAGGTACGAGGCCCTGCCACTGGAACCAAACAACGACAAGGCTGATGGTTCAGCCAGCCTGGAGGTGCCGCCGAGGACTAGTCAGCCCATGTCCTGCATCAAAACTGCCCCCACAAAGGAAAACAAGAGACGGGTCGTTGTCATAGGAGACTCCCTTCTGAAAGGAACAGAAGGGCCCATATGCAGACCGGACCCACTGCTTAGGGAAGTCTGCTGCCTCCCTGGGGCCCGGGTCAAGGATGTGAAGAGGAAGCTTCCCACCCTAGTACGGCCCTCAGACTACTATCCCCTGTTGATCTTCCAGGTAGGCAGTGAGGAGGTGGCAAAAAGAAGTCCTGGGGCAATCAAGAGGGACTTCAGGGCCTTGGGGCAACTGATTAAGGGATCAGGAGCACAGGTAGTGTTCTCCTCTATCCCTCCAGTTCTGGGGAAGGATGAGGGAAGAAACTGGAGGAGCCAGCAGACCAACAACTGGCTCCGAGCCTGGTGTCACTGGCAGGACTTCGGGTTCTTCGACCACGGATTGGTTTACATGGCACCAGGCCTGCTGGCGGCAGACGGGGCACACCTGTCCCAAAGGGGGAAAAGGATCCTAGCGCAGGAGTTAGCAGGGCTCACTGAAAGGGCTTTAAACTAGATTTGAAGGGGGAAGGGGATGAAACCAGGCTTGCTAGAGAGAAGCCTGGGGGTGGCACGCCAATGGATGAGGGATGGCGTGCCAGCGAGGCCCTTCGGTCAGCCGTCTCAGATGAGGTAGGACAGAGAGACCCTGTGGCAGCAGGGACACAGGGGTCACTGATCTGCTAGGAACCACAGAAACACCTGAGATTGGACACGTAGGAAGTGGGGCTCCTACCACAAAGGCAACAGGATCATTAGCCCAGCTGAAGTGCATCTACACGAATGCACGGAGCATGGGCAACAAACAGGAGGAGCTTGAGGCCATTGTGAAAGGGGAAAACTATGATATAGTTGCCATTCTCGGGAGAACCTCCATCCCCGGACTGAAGAGTTCTGAGCAAGACCACTGGAAAAAGGGAAAAGGCATTCTTTTGGGGTTTGGTTGCCTGCCCATAAGACGGTGGCGAAAGCCCCGCAGGGTTGGGCTATAAAGGTACCTAGGGTTCGAGTCCCCATTGGAAAATTCCATCAGACGAAAGTCCGTGGAACACCCCCGACTTGGTTAAAGGTTTAAGTTCTATTGATTTACTTTTGGTCTGTGTATTGGAACTCGGTTTTGGATTTGTGATATATCTAAGGGGTTCGAGTCTCCAATTTAGTTAATTGTCTTGATCGGTCTCTGAATTTTGGCTTGGTTATCGGAACTACGGATTTGTTTGTTGCTTGGATCAGATAGTTGCTTTGTTATTCACATTTAATATGGGTGGGGGATAATCTAAGGGAGGAATTTTGAAAAAGTTGCCTTTGGGTTCTATCTTAAAACACTGAAAACGGATTGCCAGACCCCCGGGTGGGTTCGCAACGAGGGAAAATTTGATCAAGTATTGTAATCAATGGTGGCCATTGTATAAATTGGACAATGGGAAAAGTGGGAAAAAAAAAAAGAAAGAAAAAAAAAAAGGAACTTTGAATTATAATACTATATTGCAATTAATGTTGTTTTGTAGAGGGGAAGGAAAATGGATGAAGTACCATACATGGATTGTTCTTTACTTTAAGAAATGATCATGAAACAAAAAGAAAATGTAAATTGTGGGTTTTGAGGATGTGCAATTGTTGGTTTTTGAGGATGTGCAATTGTTGTTTGTTTTTCCAGAAAGAGGTCAGGACAGTGTTGTTGATGGTAGAGAAAGGAGTGGAGATAAGCTACTAGACGTAACGTGGAAAGTGCATAACAATAGGGAGGAGAAGGAGAAGCAACAACAGAAGAAAGAGCAGGTTAAGAAAGAAAACCGAAAGGCTCAATTGTTGGCTGCAGCAAGAGCAGAAGGCAGTCGAGATGGTAGGAGACCAAATGGTGGATATAGGACAAATCATCCTCCTATGGGAGGAAATAATGGAATTCCCTTTAGACCTAGGGTAAGCAAACCTTTGGATAAAGATCAGTGTGCTATTTGCAAACAAAAGGGGCATTGGAAGAGGGAGTGCCCTCAAAATCAGTTTCAGAGGAATTTTGCAAGAAAACAGGAGACTCCAAGGTAGCAGAATTGCTTACCCTGGATCAGGATTCAGATTGACGGGGACCAGGGAATGAATCAAAAGTCTCCCCGACAGAACCCCTGGTTACCTTAAGGTTGGGAAATGAGGAAATAGAATTTTTAGTTGACACTGGGGCTACATATTCGGTCTTAAACACTTTGGAAGGAAATTTAAGTGACAAAAGTATAATGTTATTGGTGCGACAGGGACTCCTGAGACCTGACCATTTTTCAAACCTTTGAAATTCAAAATCAGAAACAATGGGTAACTCATCAATTTTTAATATTTGCCAAATTCTCCGAAACCTTTATTGGGCAGAGACCTGCTTGAAAGATAGAAGCTGAAATTAGGTTTAAGGAAGGGGAAGTTGAAATATTAATCCCAGAATCTAAATATGTTGAAGTTGCAGCCTTGTTGTTACAGGATGTAAATTCCAAAAAGGGATGGGATACCTCGAGAAAATAAAAGATGCAGCGATTCCCATTGTTTGGGCAGGAGAAGTTCCAGGAAGGTCCAAAAGACCGGAACCAGTAAGAATTGATCTAAAACCAGGATCATCACTGGTAAGAATTAAACATATCCTTTCAAACTAGAAGCAAGAATTGGCCTGTACCAGTAGTTCAGAAATTTTTGAAATACAAGTTATTGGTAGAATGTGACTCAAAATACAACACACCTATCCTACCAGTAAAGAAAGCTAACGCGAAAGATTACCGTTTAGTTCAAGCAATAAATCAAATAGTACAAGATATACATCCGGTAGTTGCGAATCCGCATACGTTACTAACTACCCTCACTAATGAGCAAGGTTGGTTTACAGTCTTAGATTTAAAAGATGCCTTTTTCTGCATTCCTCTTAATATTGAGAGCCAAAAGCTCTTTGCCTTTGAATGGAAAATCGAGAAACAGGGAGGAAAGCACAATATACATGGACAGTTTTGCCCCAAGGCTTCAAAAATAGTCAACCATTTTCGGGAACCAGTTGGCAAAAGAGAGAGAGATCTGGAGAAAGGCGAATGACCAAGGGACTGTCCTGCAGTATGTAGACGATATCTTGGTTGCAGTAGAAACTAAAGAGCTATGCCTTGCTCTAACTGCTAGTCTTCTGAACTTTTTGGGAATGAGCGGATATCGTGTGTCAAAGGAAAAGGCACAGATTGCTCAAGAAACAGTAACTTACTTACGATTTGAGATCTTGAAAGGACAAAGACAACTGGGGACCGGGAGAAAGGAAGCTATTTGTTGCCTGCCTGAGCCAAGACAACCAGGGAACTGCGAGCATTTCTCGGAATGGTTGGATGGTGTTGCCTGTGGATTGCAATTATGGACTTTTGGTGAGACCACTATATGAAATATTGAAAAACTCTCAGAACGGATATTTGGACTGGACTGATGACAGCAGAGCTGCAATTTAAACAGCTGAAACGAGCCTTAATAAAGGCACCGGCTCACGGATTACCAGACCTCACAAAATCTTTTGAACTCTTTACCCATGAAAAACAAGGTATGGCCCTAGGAGTCCTGGCACAATTCCTTGGGGATCAGCAGTGAGCTGTCACCTATTTCTCCGAACAGCTGGAAGGCCAAGGATGGCCTGGCTGTTTTAAAGCAGTAGCAGCAACTGTGATGCTGATCCAAGAAGCTCAAAGTTTACCTTGGGACAGAAAATTACAGTATGTACCCCACATGGTGGCTATAGTGTTAGAACAAAAGGGGGCATTGGCTGTCCCCAAGTCGCATGCTAAAATACCAAGTAGTGCTGCTAGAACAAGATGACATTCATCTCAAAACCACCTCAATTGTGAATCCTGCTGTGTTTCTTTCAACTGAAAATATAGAAGACTCCCTGAGCATGATTGTTTACAGGTAATTGAAGAAGTTTATTCCAGCAGCCAGATCTTAAGGATACCCCTCTAGAAGATCCAGATTGGGAGTTGTATACAGACGGCAGCAGTTTTGTTCGAGATGGAAAACGAATGACAGGATACGCTAAGACTATTGATGAAGTAATAGAATCTCGAGCCTTGCCTACAAAAGTATCAGCTCAGAAAGCAGAACTGATAGCTCTTGCAAGAGCCCTAGACCTGAGCAAGGAAAGAGAGTTAACATATGGACAGATTCTAAGTATGTCTTTGGAGTTGTACACACACATGGAGCAATTTGGAAAGAAAGTGGACTGCTTTCAGCCCAAGGAACTGAAATCAAACATGCCCTCCAGATCCAGGAACTGTTAAAAAGTGTCCAAAAGCCAACTGCAGTCGCTATAATGCATTGCAAGGCACGTCAGCTGGGAAAAACTGCTCCACAAATGAGCAATCCATGAGCTGATAAAGCTGCAAAAGAGGCTGCAGAAAAAGGCATCCTAGTCTTAGTACCTGAAAAAGAAGTGGCCCTGCCTGATAGACCCCCAAAATATGATGAGAAAGATCTTAATTGATAACAAACTTACAAGCCAGAGAACAAATCAATGGATGGGCTGTTATGCCCACAGGACAAGCAGTCATACCACCCCCACTAATGAGAGAAATTGCTAGGAGGGAGCATGACAAAGTGCATTGGGGAGCAGAGAACCTGACGAAAACACCTTCAGAGACAGTTATAAGTCGAGCAATGACTGAAATGATTAGGTCTGTCACAGAGAAGTGTGAAACTTGCCTGAAAAATAATCCGAACACTAGTAACAAACTAGTTTTTGGGTCGCGAAAGGAGGTAACTCCCCTGGAGACTATTGGCAAATAGATTTTACAGAGCTGCCTAGGAAAGAAAGATACAGGTACCTTCTGGTGTTGGTACGATACTTTTACTGGGTGGCCTGAGGCCTTTCCTTGTCGCACCAATAAAGCACAAGAGGGAGTCAAAGCTCTACTGAAAGAGATCATGCCAAGATTTGGTGTGCCCTTAGGAGTGTCATCAGATAATGGGCCCCATTTTATTGCCATGATTGTAAAACAGTGGAGTAAAGTCCTAGCTATAACCTGGGATTATCATACCTCCTATCGACTGCAGTCAAGTGGTAAAGTAGAACAGATGAATTATACTCTTAAACAGCAGCTTGGAAAATCTGTCAAGAGACATCAGTGACTTGGGTACAAGCATTGCCCTTAGCATTACTGAGAGTTAGGGTTCAACCTCGTGGGAAAGGGAATTTGAGTCCATATGAATTATTATATGGACGACCCTATCAAGCCCCACACATACTGTGCACCACTCAAATCATGGGCGAAATAAATTTTAAAACTATTTGATGTCTTTAGGGAATACCTTGCAGGAACTCCAGAAGTACATAGCCACCAGTAGACCCTTGGAGCTCGACAACCTCCACATTCGTTCCAACCTGGAGACTGGGTTTACGTCAAGTCGTGGAACTCAGAGCCCTTGACAGAGAAGTGGAAAGGGCCATTTC
Source organism: Phoenicopterus ruber ruber (assembly GCA_009819775.1). Lineage (NCBI taxonomy): Eukaryota > Metazoa > Chordata > Aves > Phoenicopteriformes > Phoenicopteridae > Phoenicopterus > Phoenicopterus ruber. Next base: position 192,263 of record WNMK01000049.1, on the reverse strand, counting down.
AAGTCCTTCTGACTACTACACGGCTGTTAAGGTTTTGGGGCAGGGCCCATGGATCCACTATTTGCGACTTAAGAAAGCTCCTTCCCGTGGATGGTGGAACAACAATCGCCGTTAAAATTAAAACTTAAAAAACAAATGTACAAACAGTTAACTCTAACTTTGGGAGTTATAATCCAAATTGTTTGGATAGCAGGGTGGAACCAAATTTATATTTGACTATAACCAGAATGTAACTAACATTTTGAATAAGAATGACTGTTGGGTGTGCACCCAGCTACCAACATCACTGGCAGAACCAGGGGTGCCTCTAAGGGATACCCATGCCCATCAATGGGTCTTTACTTTCTAATTCACCATTCGGTATAGGACACCAAATAACGCTGGTGGCCAACAATTTATGGACAACACCAGGATGAAAGCCTACAAATAGCCGTAGCAGGCGATGAGCAAAATTCAACTCTTTGCCTCTATGGCTCAGGTGATGATTCTGTAACCCTGAAATCAGGATCACAAGTGGTCCTACAGAATCGAATGGCCCTTGATTTATTACTGGCCTCCCAAGGAGGGGTTTGCCCAGTTATAAATACAAGCTGTTGCACGTATGGAGATCAAAGTGGAAGAATCTCTACAGACTTGGAGGAAATCTGGGAACAGACTAAAATTTTACATCAAGTCACTAAGGAAATACGTCCTGGGGATTTGAAGAAGTGTGGAACAAACTTACCTCATGGTTACCAAATTAGACTTGGTTAAAGAACTTGTTTATTACAATAATTATAATATGTGTCTGTTTTATAGCTTGTGTTATGATTCAATGCTGTAGTTATTGCTCTCAACTGAATATGAGAATCAAGTTTGGGTGTTGAGGCTTTGGATTTATGAGTCCAAAGTCTCAAGAAAAGGGGGGAGGTGATACCTTGTACAAAGGCTGAAAGATTACACTATGCCTTTGTTGGTAGTTCTGTGTCCTTGCTTTGTGCTTGCTTGAACAATTTAGAAAGTTTTGGTATGTAGAGATAGACAAGAGACCTAAGAAACCTTGAGTTTGTAGTCATCTCTTGGTACGTAGAGATAGATGAGACCTAAGAAACCTTGAGCCTTGTAGTCAGAACCAACCAAGATGAGATAATTGTAACAAAAGACACAAACCAGATGGAGTACAACTAGTTCCCGGAAATGACATGAATATGTAGGATTATCCCAAGGATTTTAATGAATATGTATATACTAGAATGATATAAATCTCTACTCTCACAACTTACAGTATGCACGATAGTGGAGTGATCCCCTGTGCATCTGGCGCTGTAATAAAGAATGCCTGCCTTCTAAAACTTAAAAGGAAGTGTTAGAGGGTTCTTTATTTAACCGATTTTTCCGGTATCAGAACAGGCTGCCCAGGGAGGTGGTGAAGTCCCCATCCCTGGAGGGATTCAAAAGACATTTAGATGAGGTCCTAAGGGATATGATTTAGTGGGGGACTTGGTAATGCTGGGTTAATGGTTGGACCCAATGATCTTGGAGGTCTCTTCCAACCAGAACGATTCTATGATTCCCAACAAGATGCACACACAGATCACGATATTCATAAATTCAGAGCCTTATTTGACAGAAATAAAATTAAGGAGCATGAATGTACAAGCACATGCATTTTGTTATAGGGTCCCTCAAAAATGCTTGCTGGTGAAACAGGATTCCTACTACAGACAAGGAACCATGCCTTCAGTCAGTCCTTTGCTAATTTGGCAACTCTTGATTTCACCCAACAGGTTCATCTCCCCAGGACCCCCCCCCAGAAAGGGGTCCCCCAGTGTCTGGAAGATTTCCCAGTTACAGCCTGGGGGGACTTCCAGTATGGATGACTGGCTGAAGACTGAGACCAGCTTTCTAGTGTGAGCAAAGGGACAATTATAGCATCAGCCTGGGGGTAAGCGGGGCCTGGGTCCCCGGTGCCAGTTCACTGGCTTACTTTGCTTTTCTTGCCTGCCTGCCTGCTTGCTGGCTGGCTTACTTGTGTGTGCTTGCCTCTGTGTGTGTGCACGCCTCTGTGTGTGTGCACGTACCTATGTACGTACATACATGCATACGTATGTGCTTGTGTGCGTGCTTGCTTGCTTGCCTGCCTTCTCCATATCTCTACCCGGTGGTGATCAAGCTCCTTTATTCTTCTTTACTGCCAACTGCTCCTGCATGACTCACCCTTAGGCAGAGCTGGGCAAACCTTGCTGTTTAACCCTTGCAGCTTTGGATCCCACCTTCTGCTCCAGCCAGTGTGACTGTGAGCCAGTGGGCTGGGTGCAAGCTGGAAGCTCAGCACTGCTCACCCCAATGTCCCAGCTCCTCCTGCCGTGTCACCCCAATGTCCCAGCTCCTGCCCCTGCTCCCAGCACCACTGGGGCTCTGGGGATGCTGAATCCCCCTGCTGCCAGGCATCCCCTGAGCTGGAGTCAGCTCCAGCAGCCTTTGAAGGCTGTGTGAAGCCTCCCAGGGGCAGGCTGAGGTGGGGTGGTGAGGTGGCCAGCATGGCAGAGGAGTGCAGGGAGAGGCCACCTCCCCTCTGCCTGGGCTGGGGACAGCTTTTGCCCCTGGAACCTCCCTGAGGAGCACACCTCCTGTGTGCCAGCCTGTGACCTGCTGTGATTGCCCCTGGAGAACAACTTGCAGAGTGAGGCCAAAGCAGCTCAGCTGGGAGGGCCTTAGGCTGAAGGTCTGAAGATCCCTGGTTCGACCCAGGGCTTTTGCAGTAGTCTTGCATGCTCTCTCTGCAGAACAGTCCATCTCCTTCTGGCCTCCCCAGCCCTCCTCCTGCTGCCTTCCCAGTGCTGAGGGCACAGCCTCTTCTCCTGCGTCCTGTACTACAGCTCCCTAGTCCTTTTACTGACTCCCCACTGCCCTCACTCTGGAGACCATCACCAGGGACAGTGTCCAGATGTGGTCTTGGAAAGGCTGAAAAGTCCCTTCCCTGGCTCTGCTGCCCGCACTCCTGCTCATGCAGCCCAGGATGCTCCGGCCCTTCTTGTCTGCAAGGGCATACTGATGACTCCAGTTCGATGTGTTGTTCACAAGGAGCCCCAGGTCCTTTTCTGCAAAGCTGCTTCTGCAGCACAGTCACCTCCAGCCTGTCCTGTGCTGTGGGCTGTTCAGGCTCAGCTGGCTCCGATGTCTCCCTGATGGGCCTTGCTCTTCCTCGCCTCTCCCAGGGGCTGCACTTTCCACATACCTGCAGCGCTGCAGTAGAAGGACCCTGCCTTCTGTGCCAGAAGCCACCAATTTCCATCCCCTCCCACTGCGGGGGGGCTTGTGCTGGGTCCAGTGCTCCTCTGGAGGTGGTCTCTAGCTGGACCTCCTGTCCTGAATCACAGGGGTAGGGGTCACTCCTGCTTGGGTCTCTGCAGAGACCCTCCTGTCGCTCTCCTGTTTGTCCTCCTTGGTGGTGCATGTAGGGGCACATGGAAGGAGAGGGTGTCTGTTCCTTTAAGGGTGTCTGGCCAGATGCAGAAGATAATAAGAAAAGGAGGAAGTCATAAACAAGAAGGTGCAGAGACACTGACCTGACCAGCAAGTGATAAGGGAGGCAGTAAGGAGACCACACCTCGAGACCACACTCGGCAGTGGCACTGACTGATGGGCTGTCAAGGGACTGCTGGCAAAGCTGGACTTGGCAACCGATCAGGATGCAAACCGGAGGGTCTGGGATGTAGGAGGTGTTTCGGGGGGGATGTGTGTGTGTATGTGTGCATGGGTGCGGGGTGTGTTGCAAAGATTAAGTGCCAGCTATTGCCGAGAGAGACTGGCATGAGCGGATTTCAGGCCAGCAACGGAGTCAGACCAAGATCAGCGGGGTCTGGGCCTCCAGACAGTGGGGCGGGAACAGTGTGTGTCCCCAAAACCAGCTACTGCAGGGGGACTGGCGTTGGGGAGTTTTTCTTGTACCCCTTGAGATGAATTGAACACGTTTGCTTAAACAGAGAGATGCAATGGGCCACAGATGGGCAGAGTCTTACTGTCACAAGGGTTTCTGCAAAGGTTCGCACCGATGGGGCAGGAGCTGGTTCCTTCCCCACGCTAAGGCCAGCAACCGTCCTGGGGCACCTCAGCCTGGCAGTGGGTCCATCCCCAGCCCAGCTCTGCTGCTGGGGGTGGCCCCTGAGCATCCCCCATTGCAGGACCCTCGTGAGTCCATCCTGTGGCATGTCCCCTCTCACCAGCCAGGGAACTTGCTCCAGCTCTGGGGCCTGGAGTTGCGCTGTCCCCAGCTCCTGCTCCCTGCCAGCTTAACCCCTTCCTGCCCTCCCTGCCAGAGCGCTCCTTGGCCACCAGATGCCATTGCTAAGCAGTTGCAATTTGGGTTTCCCCTTCACAGTGTGAGTGACTGGCTCTGCACTGGCAGGTGGAACAGGAGCACGGCTCACAGCACATGTGCCTGGGGCCGGCTGCTGGGGGGATGAGGGTCTGTATCCCCCCCAAACCTGGGGGGAGGTGCATGGGGTATGCATGGATATTCACCAGCAAACTTCAGGCTGGACCAGCTGGGAGCAGGGGGGCCTCAGGTCCGGGCTGGGGTATCAGGCGGACAGGGTCTGTGCTGGTACGTGGGGGACCTGCGAGTATGGGTGCCCGTGAGACGGGTGCGAGTGCTGCGTGTTTGCAGCGAGCACCAAGCTGGACCAGCCAGCAAGTCGGGGACCCGTGGGGGGGTCAGAGGGCTGGGGTGCGGGCAGGGGTCCCGGGCAGCAGAGGGGCCATGCTGGTGCTCGGGGGACCCATGAGTGTGTGTGTGTGCTCGTGAACCCTGAGCCTGTGCCTGCACAGGTGACCGTCTGTCTGTGCCAGCCCCAGAGGAGGGGACGTGGCTGTGGGCGCTGGTGTGTGATGGGGTCCTGTGCCTGGCGGCTGCTGGCAGCAGTGTCTTGGCTGTGACCGTCTGTGTGTGTGTGTGTCTGTGCGTGTGTCTGTACGTGTCTGTGCATGTGTCTGGAACATGTGCTCAGCTTTCCTGCTGGTTGAACGTGCAAAGGGGAAAGCAGCAGCTCTGTCCCTCATCCTGGGCAGAGAAGCCGGGCCCCAGGGGGGTCCTGGGCCAGATTTGCTGGAGGCAGTGGCAGCTCCTGACATCCCTTGACATCCCACTCTGCTGCCGCGCTTGCACAACTCCCTCACCTCTGTGTGGGTGCCCAGACCACAGCACAGCTCCCGCAGGGGAGGATCATCTCCTCCACACCACCAGCCTTGCTTAGTCACCTGCTTTCCTGAGCAGTTTGCAAACATACATAAGAAAAAAAAAGTGTTAACCTCCTCCAAGCTCAACAATCATCAGTCCTGATGAGCAGGTGTCATGCTTTAGCCCCAGCCAGCAATCAAATACCATGCAGCTGCTCACTCCCTTCCCCGCCCCTCCCCTCCCCAGTGGGATGGGGAGGAGAATTGGAAAGAAAGGAAAACTCATGGGTTGAGATAAAAACAGTTCACCAGGACAGCAAAGAAAAAGATAATTATATATTAATAATATATAATATAATAAAATATGATGATAATAGAATATAGAAAATGAACGATGCCCATTTCTCACTGCCTGACGACCCAACGACTGATACAGCCTGTCTTGAGCAGCAATCATGGAGCGAAACCAAGAGTGGTCTCAGAACAATCTCGAGCAGTGACCTCGGAACAGCGATTTCCCTAGCAGCAATCTTGGAACTGCAAGTTCCAGAGAGAGCAAGGGAGTGAGGGCAGAACGAATGAATGGAAGCCCAAACGAACAGTGTCCAGACCACCAGCCAACCCCCATTTATATACTGGGCATGACAACTATGGTATGGAATACTTTCTTTGGCCGGTTTGGGTCAACTGCACCGGCTATACCCCTCCCAGGTTTTTGCACCTGCACAGTGGCAAAGCCTGGGAAGCCGAAAAACGTCCCTGATCTCTTAGCCACAACTACTAACATCAGTGTATTATCAACATTCTTCACATACTAAATCCAAAACACAGTAGCTACTGGGAAGAAAATGAGCTCCATCCAGCCAAAACCAGGACAGCAGGAAAAAAGGCAAAGGTGGCAGGAGGCTTACATGGAGGAACAAGGAGCCCTGACAAAACTCAAACATGAAAAGCATACAGGAGGTGGCAGCACAGGAAAGTGGCTTGGGAAGAATACAGAGGTGTGGCCCAAGTGTGCAGGGACCAAAAGCCAAAGCCCAGCTGAGTTGAATCTGGCCAGAGATGCGAAGGGCAACAAGAAAGGCTTTTATCAATGGGCCGAGGCCAACTGATAGAGATTCAACAAGGCCAAGTGCTGGGTCCTGCACTTGGGTCACAACAACCCCATGCAAGGCTACAGGCTTCGGGAAGAGTGGCTGGAAAGCTGCCCGGCGGAAAGGACCGGGGGGGGGGGGGGGGGGGGGGGGGGGGGGGGCGGGGGGGGGGGGGGGGGGGGGGGGGGTGGGTTGTTGGTAGACAGCTGGCTGAATATGCCAACAGCATGCCCAGGTGGCCAAGAAGGCGAACAGCGTCCTGGCTTGTATCAGCAATAGTGTGGCCAGCAGGACTAGGGAATTGATCTATCAGGTGGTGCGTCAGTTTGCCAGGGCTGCTTGCCTGTTCAGGAGTACAGTCCCAGGCTATGGGAGTGTTAACCGCCCTAGGAACCTGCCCAAGTCCTCCCACACCCCCTCCACCCTGGGACCACCGCCTCAGGTCGCGTTTCAATATTGCTCACCCAAAAGTTGTCTTTTCCACCAGGAAGGACCAGATTCCACAAACCCCATAAGATGCCCGCAATATTAATTAGTAGTACTAAGCAGCTCACATAAATGTGAGCAGGACCTCAGAGCCTGCATAATAAACCTGTCCACATCAATCCTGGGTAGAGAGGGAGATGTATTCCCTCATCCTCTCCGCCAGATAGCTCCCCCCAGCACAGTAAGGCCGTCAACGCCAGGACAAAGCACATACCCACTTGTTCGCATTAACAAGTTGCCAAAAGCAAGAGAGAAACAGTGCAGCCACGAACTTTTTGACCCGTACAGGAGCTTGTCACTTAATAACTACTACACCCTAGCACACAATACAAAGTGCAGTTGTTTGTGCTCCACGTTGGGCGCCAAAAAGGACTGTCGCGGTTTAGCCTAGCCTGATGCTGAGTGCCACGCGGTCCCTCGCTGCCCCCCCCCCCCCCCCCCCCCCCCCCCCAGTGGACAGAGAGAATCGGGAAAAAGAAAGCAGAACTCGTGGGTTAACAACAACAGTCTAACCAGGCAACAAAGGAAAAGAAAACAACCAAGAAAATCCCAACAATATCAACACAAATATATCTTAGCAGTGCTTCCCAGCGCAGGTCACACCTGGCCCGGCCCAGAGCCCGACAACCCAGCCCGCTCCCGAACCACAGTCCCCCCCTCTGGTCCTCCCCCTCTATATAGTGAGTGTGACGGTCACATGGTATAGAATAGACCCCAGCCAGCTTCTGGCGAAAATTAACCCTATCCCAGCCACAACCAGGACAGCACAAGACCAAAGGTAAACCAAAAGGAAAGCAACCCAGAACATCCCAAGTATGAACATCAGGCCCTCTACATCAACAGTTTTGTTCTGTGTATCCACATCCTGGCTCTTCTCTGCTTGCAAATTTGGACACGGCCTTTCAGCGGACCCATCTCCTCAAGAATTCCTGCTGGCTCTTATCCCCAGCCATCCTTCCCACTGCTTTGGGTCCATCATGGTGGAGACAAGGAATGGGAATTTCTGGCCGTTTTGTTTTGTCCAGTCATCTCAGTGTGTATGCTAGTGGTCACACTGCTGTAGGGGAGGAAGGAGGGCTGGATGCTGCTGACTAAAAACTCAAGTACCATGGGGTATGCCCCACCCCCCCCGATAGCCACATGCAGCTTTCAGAGATGACACAAGGCCTGTACATGAGCCCTGAAATTTGAGAATGCGGCTGGGGGCCAAGAAGGCTGTGGGAAAAAGGACTGATGGGAGAGGGAGTGTTCACAGCACGTGGAAATCCCAGGGAGCCCCCGGTCCCTCCTGCAGTCTCTCCAGCTGGCAGGAGGATGCTTCAGCCCTTGCCAGCAGCCACACCCCAGCGTCTCCAACGTCTCATTATCACCCAGGTGCAGCTCCTGCAGACGCAGGCTGGTGCTGAGCACAGTGGCCTGGTCCCGCAGCAGGTGCTGGTGATGTGGCAGCACTGCAGTCTGCAGGGCAGGCACACAAAGAGGAGCTGTGGGATTGTCGCAGCTACCAAGAGACAGACACACACCCACCAGCCTTCCCAGTCCAGCTCCTCGTCCCCAGCCCTGACCTTCCCCAGTCACTGGGCACCTCCCAAGGCTACAGAGAAGAAATTCTGGGCACTTTGTTTTGTTCACAAAGTCATCTGAGCGTGCATGCTAGTCATCCCACCACCATAGGGGTAATTGTGCGCCTGCGCTCCCATGGCTCGGCAGAGCGCTCTAGAGCCACAGGAGAGGCCCCACATGGCTCAAACATCCAGGCGAGCTGGCAGAGACACACAGGGCCTGCACCAGAGCCCTGACATTCGGCACAGCAGCCAGGGTGGCAAGTGAGTAAAGCAGGGACTGGGAGGGAGCTGAGTGGCCCGCCCGGATGACTTGGCCCTGGCAGAAGAGGGACTTCTCACAAGAATGTGTCCTCTGCCCTCCTCCAGTGCCCGCTCATGTGAGACTGGACACCCTGGACTCAGCAGACACCAGCGCTGGGGAAACAGGTACCTGGAGGGGCACCCCTTTCACACGCTCCTCTTGCTCTCTGGGCAGGCAGGCAGGGAGCATGAGAAGAGCAGCGACCCAGCGCTGGAGGCTCACCTCGATGGCAGCCTCTCCCCACCCCTGCAGGCAGCAGCTGAGCAGCCTCCGTCCCAGCCCAGACCCCTCAAGGACTGCCCACGAGGCAGCCAGGGAAATGCCCCAAGGGGCCCTGGGTCTCTCACCTCATGATCTCCAGCTGGCAGGTGGGTTGCTTCAGCCCCTCGCACAGCAGCTACAGTCCAGGCTCTCCAAAATAATTTTCAGCAAGTTCTAGCTCCTGCAGGCTCTGGTTGGCGCTAAGCACTGTGGCCAGGTCACACACCATGGCCAGAAACCCTACCTACTCTCATGGCACCCGAGCTTGGCCAATGAAGACTTGGTGCTGAAGCCACCGTTTGCTCCAAGCCCAGCCCTCGGCCTCCTCTGAGAAGGGAAAAAATGGCTCTTCTCAGTGTGCACAGTGGAAGCATAAGAGGCAACAGCCACGGGTTGCACACAGGAAATTAATTAGACTTTAGATCGCTTTGTCCCCATCCTCCACCATGAGTGTGGTCAAACAATGGACCAGGACCCCAGAGAGGCTGTGGGATCCTATCCTTGGAAACATTTCTAAGCCAGTGGACAAGGCCTGAACAACTGACTCTACAGCAGCCCAGCTTTGAACCTGAAGCAGTGCTAGATGACCTCTGGAGGTCCCCTCCTACCTAAACTACTTTATGATTCTGGATCTTGGCAAGACCCTGCTGGTTAACTGCCCTTCTGCAAATGGCTGGAGCCATGGAGAGTCTGGAAAACAGGTATTTGGAGACAGGGAGGAAGGGAAGGGAAGGGAAGGGAAGGGAAGGAAGGGAAGGGAAGGGGGAGGGGAGGGGAGGGGAGGGGAGGGGAGGGCTGACACTCACTGGGTTCTCTCCCTCCATCCCAGAGGCAGCTCTTCTCCCAGCGCTATGGTGTTCACAAGCTGTTCAGCTTTACGTGCAGGGAGAAGGCAGACAGATTCCGCAGGGCTTGTTCAGGCCAGATAGCCTTGGAGCTACTGCTGCTGCTGAGAGGGGAGCCACCCTCCTGCCTGGCCAGCAACCGCTGCAGAAACAGCTTCTTTGTCTCTTGCTCCTCCTTCCCAGATGGGCCCTTTGCCACGCTGTGAGCCTGACCTTCTCAGTCTGCACTGAGCATCGTGCCCTGCATCTGCAGCTGTGCTCCCCTCTGGCTGAGCCCCTCCTGCCTCCCACCTCCCCCTGCTCCAGTGTGCCCACAGTGCCTCCAGCTCAGGACAGGTTTCAGTCTTTTGCCTAGGCACGTAGCTGTCAGGATCGAGCATCGGCACCGGTCCTCAGCCTGTCTCCTGCTCCTGATGCACAAGAGCTGCTCCCCTCAGTGGGTCACACTGAAGCACCACGGACCTGGTGCCCTGTCATCAGCAGTGACATATAGCCAATGTCAAGGGAAAGTGTGAAGAAACAAGGAAGGTGCAGAAAGATTTTTATTTCCCCCTCTGTCAGTGTGGTGGGTAGACTTTCTTTCCCCTTCCCTTCCCTTCCCTTCCCTTCCCTTCCCTTCCTTCCCTTCCTTCCCGTGTCCTGTCCTTGTGGACAACAACGACCTTTGCAAATGGTGTGGACTTTCCGTGAGAGGTTGTGAGATCAGCCATTAGCAGTGTGAGGGCTTGGGAGGCAAGAGAAGCACAGAGATGAGGACTGAGTTTTAGCCCAGCTCCCACGGAGCTCTCTCCCAAGGTGAGGCCATAACGATTCAAAGAACAGCATTCCCCATCATGTGCCCCTGGCTTTCACAGAATCACAGAATGGCAGGGGTTGGAAGGGACCTCCAGAGATCATCCAGTCCAACCCCCCTGCCAGAGCAGGGTCATCTAGAGCAGGTTGCACAGGACTGCGTCCAGGCGGGTTTGAATATCTCCAGAGAAGGAGACTCCACAACCTCCCTGGGCAGCCTGTGCCAGTGCTCTGTCACCCTCACAGTGAAGAAGTTTTTCCTCATGTTCAGGCGGAACTTCCCGTGTTCCAATTTGTGCCCATTGCCCTTGTCCTGTCGCTGGGCACCACTGAAAAGAGTCTGGCCCCATCCTCTTGACACCCGCCCTTGAGATATTTATAAGCATTGGTGAGGTCCCTCTCAGCCTCCTCTTCCTCAGGCTGAACAGCCCCAGCTCTCTCACCTTTCCCCATAGGAGAGATGCTCCAGGCCCCCATCATCTTTGTAGCCCTCTGCTGGACTCTCTCCAGTAGTTCCTCATCTTTCTTGAACTGGGGAGCCCAGAACTGGACACAGGACTCCAGATGGGGCCTCACTAGGGCAGAGCAGAGGGGGAGGAGAACCTCCTCGACCTGCTGGCCACACTCCAGTATGCTGTTGGCCTGCCTAGCCACAAGGGCATATTGCTGGCTCATGGTTAATTTGTCATCTACCAGGACTCCTTCTCCTCAGAGCTGCTTTCCAGGAGGTCACCCCTAACCTGTACCGTGCATGTGGTTATTCCTCCCCAGCCTTCCTCCTCCCCTAAGAAGATCAGGCCCTATTGGCTACTTCCAGCCCTCCAAACCACCAGGACTCCCCAGAGCTGGCCTCTGGGCTAGAGGGAGCAGCCTGCCTGTGCCTTTTTGTGGAGGTACCAACTGCAGCTGGTGCCAAACCTCACTCCTAGACACCAGAGAAGACCCACAGAGGCTCAGTGCCAGGGACCCAGCTCGCCCACTCCCATGGTATGGGAGCTGGGGCCCACACATCCCTGGGGATTCTCTGCAGTGTCCGGTGGCCCCAGCATGCCTTCCTGGCCTGGGATGGGGGGTGGCGCAGAGAAGGGTGTGGGCTAGGGGTCCAGGAAGGCACATGGGACCAGCATGGGTTCTGAAATCACCTGTGAACCCAGGAGTGCTGAGTCCATGGGCAGGGAACCGCCACCCCTCCCAGAGCGGGGCAGAGGACCCAGGGGTCTGGGCTGCCTGTCCGCACTCCTCTCCAGCCCTGACACCACATTGTGCTACTTGGGGGATGGTGCTCACTAGAGCCCCGGTGAGAACCCATTTCCCACTGTGCCTCCAAAACACCGAGTGCCCAAGGGCTGGCACCGTCTGCCCTTCGCTGCTCCCAGCCTCACGGGGGGACACTCCAGTTTGCCCTCATCTGCCCTTATGTGGAGGCACGTGGTGGGTGGGAGGGGGATCTCCTTTACAGAGACATCCGAGGTGTCCAGGCTCCCTCAGTCACTCTGCTCATTTCCGTGGTGCAGCCAGAGAGGACCCAGGCGTCTGGGCGCAGGCAGAGGAGAGGGGACATGGGCACACACACACACACACGCAGAGCGTAGCTTTGCTGAAGAGGTTTATTGATCATTAGCGGGAAATGGCCAAGGGCTCCCAGGGGATCAGGTGGGGTCATCCAGGGATGATCATCTCCTCATGCCGCTGGAAGGGGACAGGACAAGGGTGTCACCACCAGTTCCAGTCCTGAAAGACAGAGCCCAAAATGAGACCCCCAATGTCCGCTGGGACACGAGAGGGGCCTTGTCCCCACCGTCCCTCTCTGCAGAGAGCTGGGGAAGGAGAAGGGAACTGGAGCCCTCAATATAGCAAGGACTGGACTTGGCTCTCTGAGATCCTTAGGGCACCTAGAGCCCCTTGCCCAGTGTCTCATTACCCTGGGATGCCCCTAAATCTCCCAGAAGCCTGCCCAGCCCTCACGGTGATCCTGGGGGTCTGTACGGCACCAGAGCCCTGCCTGGCCTGCACGGTGACCCTCTGGGTCTGTAGAGCCCCACTGGCTGCAAGGAAAGGCATGGGGGCAGCTCTGTCCAGCTCGCCCTGGGACATGGATCATGGACAGTCCCCTCTGTTTCCCTCTCCCATACCCAAGTTCTGCCCACCCCAGAGGGCTCAGGGATCCCCCGGGGCTCAGGATCCTTTGTGGGGCTGGAGACGCCCTGATGCTGCTCACCTAGACATCAACAACTGCAGGCACGTATCTCTCGCGCGCAGAGTCCACCGCATTTTCATCCAGGGAGAGCTGGGGAGAAAGGGAGGGTTAGGGCCGCGCTTGGGTGCACTGGGGTGTACTGGAGGCAAGGGAAAGCAATGGGGTCCTTGGGGAAGGTGCCTCCGGGGCGAAACGGGGCACATGAGTTTGTATGGTGGTGCAGAGAAAGCAGCGGGGGTCCTGGGGAAGGAGCTCACCTGGGTGTGTGGCTGTGTACTGGGGCATCCTGGGGTGTAGTGGGTTGTAATGGGATGGATGGGAATGCAATGGGGGCCGTGGGGAAGGGGGCCTCCCTGGGAAACCACTGGGGTGCAGGGGTGTTCTCTGGGGTTGCAGTGGGGTGCACTGGGGCATATACTGGGATGCCCTGGAGCGTGGTGTCCATGGGAGGGGAGGGTCTGAACGTGTGGTACCCACCTGAGCCCTCTTCACTCGCAGGAGTCTGTACAGCTGTAGAGAGACGGTGAGACCCCACTGGTCACTGGGATGTCCCCAGTCCCAGCAAGGGATGGGAGGACCAAAGTGCCCTCCAGCCCCAGACTGGATGCCCTTCAAGTCCACCCCACTTACATCCAGGTCATTCAATCCATTGGCTCCCAAGAGTGCCTAGGGAAGGAGAACAAAGGAGTGGCCTGGGTCGGACCTTGGTGGGGCTGTGGGTGGGGCACAGGTGTCCTCAGTTGCCCCAGGCCCATGGCTTCCCCCTGGTCTGAGGGGGTAAATCCCTTCTGCTCCCCCCAGCCCCATTCCTCTGAGTTTCACCTGGGATACCTGTTCATGCAAGGACCAGGGATGGGGATGGAGACAAGGATAGCGTGGGGAACTCAGGGACTCCAAAGAGGATGGAGGTGGGGGTGGGGAGGACCAAAGACAGGGCCCTGGGGTGAATGAAGGGACCCCAAGGGACTCGGCTGGGAGTGTTGAAGGGATAGGACTGCGTGGGATGCACTGAGTGGTAAAGGAATGCAAATGGAGGGGATAAGGGGACTTCAAGCGAGGTGGCTGGTTGGGGCAGAAGGAAGAGGACTGCAGAGGACCAAACCAAGGAGACTGGGAGAGTGTTTGGGAGAGGGGTTTCAAGGAAAGGGGATCTGGAGACACTACCACCGTGGACAGGATGAAAGGCAAAGGACTGAGGAGAAAGACTGAACAAAAGGCATTGGGAATGACTGAAGGGAGGGCATTTGGGGACCCTAGATAGGACACGGAGGAGACGGGGAGGAGATGTCTGAGGGGACCAAAAGGATGGGATGGGGAGGCCCCAAAGGGAGGGATGTGGGGGGACCAGGACAAGAACCTGGTGGTGGCCCTCCCAGGAGTTTGCGATGGACCATCCCAGGAAGGGGACAGGCCCAACCATTCACCGAGGAACCCGCGCTCTGGGCACCAGAAGATTAATTGCAGGGGAAGGGGGAACAGACAGAGTGTTGGAGGGAAAGGAAACTGCACGGGGCTGGACGTGTAGCGGAGCCTGGAGGAGCCCTTTGCTAGGGAAAGGGAGAGGCCAAGAGAAGGGGTTTCATACTCACCGCTACAATTCCATTCTGCAGGAGAGCTGATGTCCTGCAGCCAAGACCCATCCCCAGCCTTGAGGCCCTCCTCATGGCATTGAGGACTCACCTGAGCATCTTCCGGGGTGCACAGCAGGATGGTGAAAAGCAGGGCCACACTGAACACTGCGACCTTCATCTTCCTCCGTGGTATGGTGAGGACTACAGCCAGGACTGGGTGAAGCTGGAGAAGATGAGGGGCAGCTTTATCCCTCTCAGGACTCCTCCTTGCCCCTCCCCGCCCCGAGAGCCCCCAGGGCAAAGCCAGGCTTGGCAGAGACACCAGCCCTGGCAACAAGCCCAGCCCCAGCACAGAGTTGTCCTGTCTTTGGCGCTGAGCCAGCCACCTGCCCCGCATCAGTCCAGCTTCCTGCATGGGGCAGCTGCATGGGGAAGGGCCCAGGCATCAGGGGGTGGCGAGGGAAAACGGGCAGTGCGCCCCTGACAGCTGGACACCCCATGGTGACGACCCACTGCTCCAACAGGCAACCATCCTCCAACAGCCCCCCTAAAGCCAGATCCCCTAATGGTAAATGGGGGACTGGGACTGACCTCTCTTCTTGGGGCACCGGGGACCCCAGGATTCGGGAACACTGGGAGATGGGAGGACAAGTGGGGGCATGGGCAATGGGAACAGCCGGGTCACTGAGATCTTCAGTCACTGGAGGCAACGGGGAGCACTGGTGAATGTTGGGCACCAGGAGACAAGGGTTTGGCTTGGGGGAAGTGCTGGGGTGGTTGCAGTGCCCGGTCCAGCCCACCCCATTTCCCTTGCACTGCAGGCTCCAACTGGCCCAGTCCCCAGCCACGGCCTCCCAGAGCAGAGACCAGAGGGGAATATCCCCTGCCCTGGCCCTCACCCTGCCACTGTCTGGGGCCACCGTGCCCTTCCAGGATGAACTGGGTCCCACTCTGCAGAGCTGCCCCTAGATGGTGGGTCCCAGTGACCCCGTCCCCAACAAGGCTCTGGCTCCAGCCCTGTCCTTGGCTGGGACTTGGCCACAGCTCAAAAGGCCCTTGTCCCCACGGAGTGTCCCTTCAAATGCCCTCATCCTCGACCCAGGCCAGTGCTGTCCCTGAGCAGGATGTGGCCGTTCAGACGGAAGCAATGCGGGCGCTCGTCCCCAGGCAGCCATTCGGAGCTAATTGCAGAGACAGAGTTCCCCTGGCCGGAGGAGGGGTGTTTGTCCTGCAGCATCTCTGCTAAGCCGTGTTTGTCCAGGGCCCACAGCACAAGGAACCCGTCCAGCAAGCTTGGTGCTTCACGAGAGTGCCCGACTGAGGGGAGTCTGGAGGGGGTTAAAGCAGCCTGGAAGCCTGGGTTCCCTCAAGCCCTGGCAGCGGGTAGAGCCCACAGTGGAGGGCAATGCTGGGTGGACCGTGGAGGAGCAGTTCCTGGGGCACCCCGCACACCTGGGGCTCCCTCGCTCCCCTGGGGACAGGCTGGAGCCCCAGTGTGGGGCAGTGCCGGGGGAGCAGCCTGACAGCCGAGGTGTCGCTCTCCTTCGGGAAAGCCTGGTGGCAGAGGAGTCCTGCAGGAGCGGGACTTAGGGCAGCCTGGACGATGGAGCTGTCTCCCCAGGGGCACTGCGTCCCTTTCCCTCTGCCAAGCAAGACCTTTTCCAGCAATCCGGCACCGATGCGCCCTTTCTTTCCAGCCGTGACACTCACGCGATCGGCCGTCGCTGCTCTCTTCAAGGAGGCAAGTGTCCCAAAGAGCAGAGGGAATAGGTGGTACCTCTGTTAGCAGGGACATACTCATAATGAAGATGAGCATATTTTGGATCAACAAGATCAGGCACTCCTCTTTTGCCTCCCTTCAGATGCCCACAACTATCAGAAGAGAGAGAAACAGGACAGATATTTATTTATTTCTGCGTAACAAGAAGACCAGCATTTCTCCTGGTGGTGCGAGTTAGCAGTGGGAGGAGATAGGACCAGTAAGGCCTCGATCAGGAGATGCAATCACTTGTCTCTTTTGGTAGCTGATAGTCAGAAGCGACCACATGTGATGACCAGCAAATCCACTTGGCGCCCTGAGCAACGGCAGCATGGAATGTATTGGACTCATTGCCTGTACTGAGTTCATGGGACATCAACATTATGATAGAGGTCCATGGATACTTTGGAAGGTTGGCACGTTCCTCTGTAAACTCATCCTCTGTTTGTTACGTGCCATAGTAATTCAAGCTCCCACGCTGGGCTTCCCAATCGCCATTCACTTCCAAAACCATCCAGCAGTCCCTGTCACATGTCTGAAAGTAAAATAGTGCTCTCTTTTAGTCCTCTGTCTACGAGAGTGTGAGGAAAATTTATTTTTATGCAACGCAAGCTGGGAATCAAAGGCTGGTGCTAAAAATCTGGCTTAGGTTTTGAAGTCAGTGGGAGGTTTGCCCGAGTTTCAGTGAATCCAAGGTGTCACTGTTTTGTTCCCATGATGATACAGACTCCTGTCACGGCTTCAAAGAAATAAAAATACACTGATAAGTGGTTCACGAGAACTGTGAATGGCTCAGATTCTTCACTGCCATTGTATGTCATCTTTCAGGGTTATGGATGTGGTTATATCTTTACGGGACACTAACTAGAAATAAGAGATCTGTTGTGGATCAGTTGTGAAAAGCTTTAAGGCAACTGACTTGACTATTTGCTTTGGAAATTGCTCAAAGAGCAGGCAGTCACCTGGAAGATTTTCATTTTGACTGCTTCTGCTTTGTGGGTTATTTACTAGATAGCTAAGTTACACAGTGTTGCATTATTTAGTGTATTTAAACGTGCTGTGACGTTATTTGTTTTCTGAAGTTATTTTGAAAAGAATTGATGAACTGTATGCACTGTCATAATTGAGGAATATTGACTTAGGAGAGGTCAAGGCTGCCCTTGAGATAAATGCAAATCAGGTGGATGGCATTTGATAGCCACTTAACATAGGCCAACACCCTGGCGATAATGAGCTGGACAGACGCGGATGGATTGGTCAGCCAACTCCAGGAACGGAAAGAGAATCTCACTTCCTCCTTGCGGGCCTGTGCCTTAGCTGTGGAGAAACTGTCCCAAGAATTGTCCCAGCATTTAAGAAAGGATGTCTTCCTTCTCATACCGAGCAATGTTTCAGCTCTTAAGAGTCAGCCTTTTTTCTGCTCAGGGGAACAGGTACCGGTGGCACACACCATGTGCCACCCTGTGGTTCTATCGGTGTGAGCGGGGGGAGGACATGAGGAAGTGGGATGGTGAACCTACTGGAGATGGAGACTAGAAGCTTGGCTACAGGAACTGCAAGAAAAAACAACAGCCATCAGTTGTTGCCTCTGCCAACAGTTTTCCCGGCATCCATCCGGGAAAACTACTGCTCCAGTTTCTGCTGGGCAGAGCAGAAGGGCTGATCTGACTTTCAACCCCGATGAAGGGACTTCTGCTTTGCAGTTACAAAACCCAAGTAATGAATACGCTGACCAGGAAGAAAGGGGCCCTGTCTCCAGCCAGGCAGAGGGAAGGGACAACTGAGTTTAGTGGAAAGGGACGACCGAGTTTACTGGACTGTGTGGGTTCAATGGCCTGGCACATCAGCCCCACGGGAGTATAAAGCTCTGGTGGACAACGGTGCGCAGTGTACTCCAATGTCATCAGATGACAAAGGGGCAAAATCCATCTGTATTTCTGGAGTGACGGGAGGATCTCAAGAGCTGCCTGTGTTGGAGGCTGAGGAAAGCCTAACTGGGAAAGAGTGGCAAAAGCACCCTGCTGTGACTGGTCCGGAGGCTCCAGGCATCCTTGGCATAGAGCACCTCTGGAGAGGGTACTTCAAGGACCCAAAGGGGTACCGGTGGGCTTTTGGTATAGCTGCCTTGAGTATGGAGAAGATTAAACAGCTGTTTAGTTTGCCCAGTCCCTCAGAGGATCCTTCTGCTGTAGGGTTGCTGTGGGTTAAAGAACAGCAGGTGCCATTTGCTACCATGACAGGGCACCGGCGACAATAGCGCACCAACCGAGACTCCCTGGTTCCCATCCACAAGCTGATTCAGCGACTGGAGAGCCAAGGAGCGATCAGCAAGACTCAGTCACTCAGTGCAAAAATCTAACGGAGAGTGGAGGCTAACAGTGGACTATCGCGGCCTGAACGAAGTCACGCCACCCTGAGTGCTGCCGTGCCGCACGTGCTAGAACTCCAATATGAGCTGGAGTCAAAGGCAGCCAAGTGGTATGCAACAACTGATACCGCTAACGTGTTTTTCTCAGTCCCTTTGGCAGCAGAGTGCAGGCCACGGTTTGCTTTCACCTGGAGGGGTATCCAGTACACCTGGAATCAACCGCCCCAGGGGTGGAAACTCAGTCCTACCATTTGCCGTGGACTGATCCAGACTGCACTGGAACAGGGCAAAGCTCCTGAACAGCTGCAATATATTGATGATGTCATTGCGTGGGGCAGCACAGCAGAGGAAGTGTTTGAGAAAGGGAGAAGAATAACCTAGATTCTTCTGAAAGCTGGTTTAGCCATAAAAGAAAGTAAGGTCAAAGGACCTGCACAGCAGATCCAGTTTTTAGGAATAAAACAGCAAGATGGACGTTGTCATAGCCCAGTGGATGTGATCAACAAAATAACAGATTTGTCGCCACCAACTAGCAAAAAAGAAACACAAGCTTTCTTAGGTGTCGTGGGGTTTTTGGAGAATGAATATTCCAGGTTATAGTCTGACCACAAGCCCTCTCTATCGAGTGACCCAGAAGAAGAACGGTTTTGAATGGGGCCCTGGGCTGCAGCAAGCCTTTGACTAAATTAAACGGGAGATAGTTTGTGCGGTAGCCCTTGGGCCAGTCTAGACAGGACAAGATGTGAAAAACATGCTTTACACCACAGCCAGGGACCACGGCCCTACCTGGAGCCTCTGGCAGAAAGCACCTGCAGAGATTTGAGGTCAACCTCTAGGGTTTTGGAGCCGGGGCTATAGAGGATCACTACACTCCAACTGAAGAGATATTGGCAGCATATGAAGGGCTTTGAGCCGCTTCAGAAGGAGTTGGTCCTGAAGTACAAGTCATCTTGGCACCTTGATTGCTTGCTGCTGGATGTTCAAAGGGAGGGTCCCCTCTACGCATCATCTAACTGATGCTACGTGGAGTAAGTGGGTCGCGCTGATAACGCAAGGGGCTTGAATAGGAAACCCTGACGGCCCAGGAATCTTAGAAGCGATCACGGACTGGCCAGAAGGCCAAAACTCTAGGCGTCACCAGAGGAGGTGACTTGTGCTGAAGAGGCCCCACTGTGTAATAAATTACCAGAAAAAGAAGCAATACGCCCTGTTCACTGATGGATCCTGTCATATTGTGGGAAAACATCGGAGGTGGAAAGGTGCTGCGTGGAGTCCTACACGACAAGTCGCAGAGACTGCTGAAGGACAAGGTGAATGGAGTCATTCTGCAGAAGAAGAAAGCCATCCAGCTGGCTTTGGATACTGCTGAAGGAGAAAAATGGCCAGTCCTTTATCTCTGTACCGATTCATGGGTGGTGGCAAATGCTCTGTGGGGTTGCTACAGCAGCGGAAGCAGAGCAATCGGCAGCCCAGAGGCAAACCCATCTGGGATGCTGAACTGTGGCAAGATATTACCGCCTGGGTGGAGAACCTGGTTGTCCAAGTACGTCACGTAGATGCTCACACCCAAGAGTCGTGTCACTGAAGAACATCGAAATAATGAGCAGGTGGACCAGGCTGCTAGAATTGAAGTGGTTCAGGAGGATCTGGACTGGGAACATAAGGCTGAGTTATTTACAGCTCAATGGGCCCCTGACACGTGAGGACATTTAGGAAGGGATGCAACATACAGATGGGCTTGTGATCAAGTGGTGGACTTGACCATTAATGCCATTGCACAGGTTATCCATTGGTTTTTGCATGTTTATGAGCCCTCGTGTCAAATTTTGAACTGCGGTTACTGAAAGATCGAACAAGCCTCTGGAATTTAAAGTCAGCAGCAAACCTTCAAGTTTCTGAGGGTGTTAGCAGGCCCCACTGAGGGCCATCACTGAAAAGACCCTGGAGGGAATGACCTGACAGGGAAATCGTCCCTGGGGGCCAGTGAAACAGGAAGTCAGAAGCACTGGTTACAGGTGGAAAATTAAATGTGGAAGTGGCTCTGAAAGCCCTTGATGTTTCACCAAGCAGGCTACCCAAGCCTTGACCACCCATGCCCCGGAGAGGAGGCCCTCAGGGGTCTTCCTGGGGGCAGTGTGATGGTGGGAGGTGTGTAATGGTGGGTGCAGAACAGTGGCAGGACATGTCCCAGGCTCTATGGAGGTGAGGAGGAAATGAGGTGCTGGAGTTCTATGGAACTGGTGTCCTCTCGTGGATGTCAGTGGAAGCGACAGCAGCCATAGCCAAGAGGCCAAGGATCTCAGTTCTGTGGGGGAGGTCCCAGCCCTTGGTCGTCCCCACTGCAGGTGTCCTACACTGTCCTCTGTCTGTGCCTGCTTCCTTGCAAATTTAACCACCCCCTGCTTCCCCACGTCACTGTGACCCCATGATGTCCCAAGCTTTACTGATGTGTCTCTGTCCTCACCAGCTGTTTCTTCAAACACAAAGCTGTGGTTTTCTGAGGATTGGCCAACTTGTGAGTTCTCCAGAACCTGCCAGGTTCCTTCAAAGCCCTGCAAAGAGCAACGTCAGCTCGGGGATTACTGAGCACAGCCATCTCCAGCAGGGGACATTCCCCATCTGCCAGGCTGAGGCATGCACACAAGATGGAAATGTCTCTGTTATTCGCCATTTCTAGGCTCAGACATGGTTGTAAGGATTTCCTAAAGTCATTCGCCATCCCCTTGTTACTCACTGACATCCCCTGACCCAGCTTCCCAGATATGTATGGGGTTTACGTGGCAAGGTTTGGCAGCCAGGGTGCTGCAGGGGCGGCTTCTGTGAGAAGCTGCCAAAGCTGTCCCCATGTCGGACAGAGCTAGTTCCAGCTGGCTCCAAGATGGACCCATTGCTGGCCAAAGCTGAACCCATCAGTGATGCTGTAGTGCCTCTGTGATAAACATTTAAGAAGGAGTAAAAAAACTGCTGCACAACAGCAGCTGAGAGAGAAGAGTGAGAATATGTGAGAGCAGGCACTCGCAGACACCAAGGTCAGTAGAGAAGGAGGGGAGGACGTGCTCCAGGCACTGGAGCAGTGATTCCCCTGCAGGCCATGGTGAAGACCACTGTCCCCCTACAGCCATGGAGGTCCACAGTGGAGCAGATACCCACCTGCAGCCTGTGCAGGACGCCATACCAGAGCAGGTGGATGTGCTCTGAAGGAAGCTGCAACCCTGTGGAGAGCCCACGCTGGAGCAGGTTTCTGGAAGGAAGTAGGGGAAGAGCGTGAGGAGGCAGGACTGGCAGAAACCAAGTGTATGAACTGACTGCAACCCCCATTCCTCACCCCCTGCATCACTCGGGGGGAGGAGGTAGGGAAGTCAGGAGTGAAGTTGATCCTGGGAAGATGGGAGGGAATGTGTTTTAGATTTTGTTCTTATTTCTCATTATGCTACTCTGTTTGATTGGCAATAAATAAATTAATTTCCCCAAGCCAAGTCTGTTTTGCCTGTGACAGTAATCAGTGAGCGATCTCCTTGTCCTTATCTCAACCTACAAGTTTTTCATTTCTTTCCTCCCCCTGTTCTGCTGAGGAAGGGGAGTGATAGAGCAGCTTGGTGGGTACCTGGCAGCCAGTCAGGGTTAACCCACCATATGTACACATGGCCAGTCACTGCTGCTCAGGGCAACTCACTCTTCAGAAAAGTTCTTGAGCTTTCTGAATCTTCCTGATGCTTGTTACAGTCTTCCTGGCTTCCTCCAGAGCTCGTGGTGATCTTTTGTGTCCTTTAACAGGGCCTTTATGACCACCTTCTATGAAATGGTTGTCTTTTTATGGTATTCTGTGCAGAAAGAATAGTCACAGAAAGCACCAAATACATCAAAATGGATGCTGAGTAAAGTGCCAGTGAAAACCTGATGAGCTTCCCCCGTGACTGTGGCTTCTTGGCAAGGAGTCTGTCCTGAGAAGGGGATCCAGCCCCTGCTACTCTGGACAGGGAAATCAGCAGTGTCCATGCCACCTGGGGACACAAAGGGCAACTTTTGCAAGACCACCCTTCATCTGAACCACTTTAGATATGTACTTGTGGATGGACTATCCTGCCTTGTATTCGAATACTGATTCAAGGGCGTTGCCCAGAGTGGCTACCATAGATGCAGACTGCTAGGCTGCTGAAAAAACAAGAAAGAGAAAGGAAACTAAAACCCAAGAAAACAAGCAATGCAAATGAAAACAATTGCTCAGCACCAACTGACCCATGCCCAGGCGGTCCCTCAGCAGTGGCCCCTGCCAGCCTTCCCCGACAGTTTTATTGCTAAGCACGATCATATCATATGGAATATCCCTTTGGTCAGTTGGGGTCAGCTGTCCAGCTGTGTCCCCTCCCAAGTTTTTGTGCACTTCCAACCTACTCACTGGTGGGGCAGTATGAGGAGCAGAAAAGGCCTTGATGCTGTGTAAGCACTGCTCAGCAATAACTAAAACGTCTGTGTGTTATCGGACTATTTTCAGCACAAATCCAAAATATAGCCTCATACTAGCTACTGTGAAGAAAGGTCCTTGAGCAAAAGCAGTCCCATGAGTGGGTTTGCCTTTTCCCAAGGAAGGAAGAACCCAGACTGTCTTTCCCAGCCAGTTCCTAATGTGCACTACAGGGATCTCATCGCCTTCCACAGTGCGCAGGGGTTCAATGTGCCATGTCCTCTAGTGTTAACTAGCCAAGTGGCTTCTGCTAAATTTGTATGCCAGTTCTCGAACGTCCAGCCCCCATTGCTCTCAGTGTCCTTTTTAACAGTCCACTGTATGTTCAACTTTCCCAGATGGTGCATGATAGGGGATGTAACACGTCCAGTCAATGCCATGCCCCTTGGCCCAGGTGTTTATGAGGTGTTTGGGAAATGAGTCCCCTTGTCTGATCCAATTCTTTCAGGGGTGCTGTGTCACCATAAAACTTACTTTTCAAGGCCCAAGATAATATTCCGGGCAGAGGCATGGGTCGCAGGGTATGTTTCCAACCATCCAGTAGCATTCCACCTTTGTAAGTACATGGTGCTTGCTGTGGCAGGTTTGTGGTAGTGTGACATAATCAGCCTGCCAGGCTTCCCCGTACTGATATTCCAGCCATTGTCCTCCTCTATAGCAAAAAGGCTTAGCCACTTGGCGTGTTTGAGTATGGTGCACGTTTGACATTCATGGATAACCTGTGCAACGGCATTAATGGTCAAGTCCGCCACTTAGAATCATAGAACCATAGAATTGTTCTGGTTGGAAGAGACCTCCAAGATCATCAGGTCCAACCATTAACCTGTCACTACCAAGTCCCCACTAAATCAGATCCCTTAGGGCCTCATCTAAACGTCTTTTGAATACCTCCAGGGATGGGGACTCCACCACCTCCCTGGGCAGCCTCTTCCAATGCCCGACAACCCTTTCGGTGAAGAAATTTTTTACGAATGTCCAATCTAAACCTCCCCTTGGTGCAACTTGAGGCCATTTCCCTATTGTTCTGAGGTCTGTACTAGGGAGAAGTGTCCGACCCCATCTCTCTACACCCCCTTTCAGGGAGTTGTAGAGAGCAATAAGGTCTCCCTCAGCCTCCTTTTCTCCAGGCTAAACATCCCCAGTTCCTCAGCCGCTCCTCAGAGGACTTGTGCTCCAGACCCTTCACCAGCCTCGTTGCCCGTCTCTGGACACGCTCCAGCACCTCAATGTCTTCTTTGAGTGAGGGGCCCAAAACTGAACACAGTACTCGAGGTGCGGCCTCACCAGGGCCAAGTACAGGGGGACAATCACTTCCCTGCTCCTGCTGGCCACACTATTCTGATACAGGCCAGGATGCCGTTGGCCTTCTTGGCCACCTGGGCACACTGCTGGCTCATATTCAGCCGGCCGTCAACCAACACCCCCAGGTCCTTTTCCGCCGGGCAGCTTTCCAGCCACTCCCCCCCAAGCCTGTAGCGCTGCCTGGGTTGTTGTGCATGGACCCGGCACTGGGCCTTGTTGAACCTCATACAATTGGCCTCGGCCCATCGATCCAGCCTGTCCAGGTCCCGCTGTAGCGCCTGCCTGCCCTCCAGCAGATCAACACTCCCTCCCAACTTTGGTGTCATCTGCAAACTTACTGAGGGTGCACTCGATCCCCCTCGTCCAGATCACTGATAAAGCTATTGAACAGAACTGGCCCCAGTACTGAGCCCTGGGGAACACCACTTGTGACGGCCTCCAACCGGATTTAACTCCATTCCCCACAACTCTTTGGGCCCGGCCATCCAGCCAGTTTCCTACCCAGCGCAGAGTCGCCCATCCAAGCCATGGGTAGCAGTTTCTCCAGGAGGATCCTGTTGGGAGACGGTGTCAAAGGCTTACTAAAGTCCAGGTACACAACGTCCACGCCTTTCCCTCATCCACTAGGCAGGGTCACCATGTCGTAGAAGGAGATCAGGTGGTCAGGCAGGACCTGCATTTTCATAACCCATGCTGACTTGGGCCCGATCACCCGGTTGTCCCGTATGTGCCGCGTGATGGCACTCAAGATGATCTGCTCCATAACCTTCCCAGGCACACGAGGTCAGGCTGACAGGCCTGTAGTTCCCTGGATCCTCCTTCCGGCCCTTCTTGTAGATGGGCATCACCTTTGCCAGCCTCCAGTCAACTGGGACCCTCCCCAGTTAGCCAGGACTGCTGGATAAATGATGGAGAGTGGCTTGAGTGAGCACTCTGCAGCTCTTTCAGCACCCTTGGGTGGATCCCATCCGGCCCCATAGACTTGTGCGTGTCTAGGTGGCGTAGCAGGTCACTGACCATTTCCCCTTGATTATGGGGGCTTCATTCTGCTCCCCGTCCCTGTCTTCCTGCCTCAGGTGGGTCTGGGTGCCCAGAGAGCAACTTCCCTTGCTGTAAAGACTGAGGCAAAGAAGGCATTTAGCACCTCAGCCTTTTCCTCAGTCCCTTGACACTACGTTTCCCTCCGCATCCAATAGAGGAGGGAGATTTTCCTTTGCCCCCTTTTTCTATTGTTAATGTATTTGTAGAAACACTTTTTTGCTGTTCATTTTACGGCAGTAGCCAGACTAGTTCTAGTGGGCCTTGGCCCTTCTAATTTTCTCCTACATAACCTCACAACATCCTTGTAGTCCTCCTGAGTTGCCTGCCCCTTCCTCCAAAGGTTGTAGACTCTCTTTTTTTCCTAATTCCAGCTGGAGCTCTCTGCTCAGCCAGGGTCTTCTTCCTGCAGCTCATCTTTCGGCTCATGGGACGGCCTGCTCCTGCGCCTTTAAGATTTCCCTTTTGAAGAATGTCCAGCCTTCCTGGACTCCTTTGCCCTCCAGGACTGTCTCCCAAGGGACTCTGCCAACCAGACTCCTAAACAGGCCAAAGTCTGCCCTCCAAAGTCCAAGGTGGCAGTTCTGGTGACCCTCCTCCTTACTTCTCTGAGAATCGAAAACTCAATCATTTCATGGTCACTGTGCCCAAGACGGCCTCCGACGTCACATCACCCACAAGACCTTCTCTGTTCACAAACAACAGGTCCAGTGGGGCACCTTCCCTCGTGGCTCCTCACCAGCTGTGTGACGAATTATCCCAGGATACCTCACTCCAGGAACCTCCTGGACTCTTTCCTCTCTGCTGCATTGTATTTCCAGCAGACATCTGGCAAGTTGAAGTCCCCCACGAGAACAAGGGCAGCGATCGTGAGGCTTCTCCCAGCTGCCTGTAGAATACTTCATCTGCCTCCTTGTCCTGATTGGGTGGTCTATAACAGACTCCCACCACGACGTCTGCCTTGGTGGCCTTCCCCCTGATTCTTACCCATAGGCACTCAACCCTGCGTCACCGTCCTCGAGCTCAAGGCAGTCCAGACTCTCCCTAACACAGAGGGCTACCCCACCGCCTCTCCTTCCTTGCCTATCCCTTCTAAAGGTTTATAGCCGTCCATCGTGGCACTCCAGCTATGCGTGTCATCCCACCATGTTTCCGTGATGGCACTATATCATAGTTTTCCCCTTTCACAACGGCCTCAAGCTCCTCCTGTTTGTTGCCCATGCTCCGTGCATTCGTGTAGATGCACTTCAGCTGGGCTAATGATCCTGTTGCCTTTGGGTGGGAGAAGCCCTACTCCTACATGTCCCATCTCAGGCATTTCCGTGGTTCCTAGCTGATCAATGACCCCTGTGTCCCTGCTGCCACAGGGTCTCTCTGTCCTACCTATCTGAGACAGCTGACCGAAGGGCCTTGCTGGCACGCCATCCCTCATTCATTGACATGTCACCCCAGGTTCTCTCTAGCAAGCCTGGTTTTATCCCCTTCCCCCTTCAAATCTAGTTTAAAGCCCTTTCAATGAGCCCTGCTAACTTGATCACAAGCCCATCTGTATGTTGCATCCCTTCCTAAATGTCCTCACGTGTCAGGGGCCCATTGAGCTGTAAATAACTCAGCCTTATGTTCCCAGTCCAGATCCTCCTGAACCACTTCAATTCTAGCAGCCTGGTCCACCTGCTCATTATTTCGATGTTCTTCAGTGACACGACTCTTGGGTGTGTGAGCATCTACGTGACGTACTTGGACAACCAGGTTCTCCACCCAGGCGGTAATATCTTGCCACAGTTCAGCATCCCAGATGGGTTTGCCTCTGGGCTGCCGATTGCTCTGCTTCCGCTGCTGTAGCAACCCCACAGAGCATTTGCCACCACCCATGAATCGGTACAGAGATAAAGGACTGGCCATTTTTCTCCTTCAGCAGTATCCAAAGCCAGCTGGATGGCTTTCACTTCTGCAGAATGACTCCATTCACCTTGTCCTTCAGCAGTCTCTGCGACTTGTCGTGTAGGACTCCACGCAGCACCTTTCCACCTCCGATGTTTTCCCACAATATGACAGGATCCATCAGTGAACAGGGCGTATTGCTTCTCTTTTTCTGGTAATTTATTACACAGTGGGGCCTCTTCAGCACAAGTCACCTCCTCTGGTGACGCTCTAGAGTTTTGGCCTTCTGGCCAGTCCGTGATCGCTTCTAAGATTCCTGGGCCGTCAGGGTTTCCTATTCAAGCCCCTTGCGTTATCAGCGCGACCCACTTACTCCACGTAGCATCAGTTAGATGATGCGTAGAGGGGACCCTCCCTTTGAACATCCAGCACAAGCAATCAAGGTGCCAAGATGACTTGTACTTCAGGACCAACTCCTTCTGAAGCGGCTCAAAGCCCTTCATATGCTGCCAATATCTCTTCCTCAGTTGGAGTGTAGTATCCTCTATAGCCCCGGCTCCAAAACCCTAGAGGTTGACCTCAAATCTCTGCAGGTGCTTTCTGCCAGAGGCTCCAGGTAGGGCCGTGGTCCCTGGCTGTGGTGTAAAGCATGTTTTTCACATCTTGTCCTGTCTAGACTGGCCCAAGGGCTACCGCACAAACTATCCCGTTTAATTTAGTCAAAGGCTTGCTGCAGCCCAGGGCCCCATTCAAAACCGTTCTTCTTCTGGGTCACTCGATAGAGAGGGCTTGTGGTCAGACTATAACCTGGAATATTCATTCTCCAAAAACCCCACGACACCTAAGAAAGCTTGTGTTCTTTTTTGCTAGTTGGTGGCGACAAATCTGTTATTTTGTTGATCACATCCACTGGGCTATGACAACGTCCATCTTGCTGTTTTATTCCTAAAAACTGGATCTGCTGTGCAGGTCCTTTGACCTTACTTTCTTTATGGCTAAACCAGCTTTCAGAAGAATCTAGGTTATTCTTCTCCCTTTCTCAAACACTTCCTCTGCTGTGCTGCCCCACGCAATGACATCATCAATATATTGCAGCTGTTCAGGAGCTTTGCCCTGTTCCAGTGCAGTCTGGATCAGTCCACGGCAAATGGTAGGACTGAGTTTCCACCCCTGGGGCGGTTGATTCCAGGTGTACTGGATACCCCTCCAGGTGAAAGCAAACCGTGGCCTGCACTCTGCTGCCAAAGGGACTGAGAAAAACACGTTAGCGGTATCAGTTGTTGCATACCACTTGGCTGCCTTTGACTCCAGCTCATATTGGAGTTCTAGCACGTGCGGCACGGCAGCACTCAGGGGTGGCGTGACTTCGTTCAGGCCGCGATAGTCCACTGTTAGCCTCCACTCTCCGTTAGATTTTTGCACTGAGTGACTGAGTCTTGCTGATCGCTCCTTGGCTCTCCAGTCGCTGAATCATTGTGGATGGGAACCAGGGAGTCTCGGTTGGTGCGCTATTGTCGCCGGTGCCCTGTCATGGTAGCAAATGGCACCTGCTGTTCTTTAACCCACAGCAACCCTACAGCAGAAGGATCCTCTGAGGGACTGGGCAAACTAAACAGCTGTTTAATCTTCTCCATACTCAAGGCAGCTATACCAAAAGCCCACCGGTACCCCTTTGGGTCCTTGAAGTACCCTCTCCAGAGGTGCTCTATGCCAAGGATGCCTGGAGCCTCCGGACCAGTCACAGCAGGGTGCTTTTGCCACTCTTTCCCAGTTAGGCTTTCCTCAGCCTCCAACACAGGCAGCTCTTGAGATCCTCCCGTCACTCCAGAAATACAGATGGATTTTGCCCCTTTGTCATCTGATGACATTGGAGTACACTGCGCACCGTTGTCCACCAGAGCTTTATACTCCCGTGGGGCTGATGTGCCAGGCCATTGAACCCACACAGTCCAGTAAACTCGGTCGTCCCTTTCCACTAAACTCAGTTGTCCCTTCCCTCTGCCTGGCTGGAGACAGGGCCCCTTTCTTCCTGGTCAGCGTATTCATTACTTGGGTTTTGTAACTGCAAAGCAGAAGTCCCTTCATCGGGGTTGAAAGTCAGATCAGCCCTTCTGCTCTGCCCAGCAGAAACTGGAGCAGTAGTTTTCCCGGATGGATGCCGGGAAAACTGTTGGCAGAGGCAACAACTGATGGCTGTTGTTTTTTCTTGCAGTTCCTGTAGCCAAGCTTCTAGTCTCCATCTCCAGTAGGTTCACCATCCCACTTCCTCATGTCCTCCCCCCGCTCACACCGATAGAACCACAGGGTGGCACATGGTGTGTGCCACCGGTACCTGTTCCCCTGAGCAGAAAAAAGGCTGACTCTTAAGAGCTGAAACATTGCTCGGTATGAGAGAGGAAGACATCCTTTCTTAAATGCTGGGACAATTCTTGGGACAGTTTCTCCACAGCTAAGGCACAGGCCCGCAAGGAGGAAGTGAGATTCTCTTTCGTTCCTGGAGTTGGCTGACCAATCCATCCGCGTCTGTCCAGCTCATTATCGCCAGGGTGTTGGCCTATGTTAAGTGGCTATCAAATGCCATCCACCTGATTTGCATTTATCTCAAGGGCAGCCTTGACCTCTCCTAAGTCAATATTCCTCAATTATGACAGTGCATACAGTTCATCAATTCTTTTCAAAATAACTTCAGAAAACAAATAACGTCACAGCACGTTTAAATACACTAAATAATGCAACACTGTGTAACTTAGCTATCTAGTAAATAACCCACAAAGCAGAAGCAGTCAAAATGAAAATCTTCCAGGTGACTGCCTGCTCTTTGAGCAATTTCCAAAGCAAATAGTCAAGTCAGTTGCCTTAAAGCTTTTCACAACTGATCCACAACAGATCTCTTATTTCTAGTTAGTGTCCCGTAAAGATATAACCACATCCATAACCCTGAAAGATGACATACAATGGCAGTGAAGAATCTGAGCCATTCACAGTTCTCGTGAACCACTTATCAGTGTATTTTTATTTCTTTGAAGCCGTGACAGGAGTCTGTATCATCATGGGAACAAAAACAGTGACACCTTGGATTCACTGAAACTCGGGCAAACCTCCCACTGACTTCAAAACCTAAGCCAGATTTTTAGCACCAGCCTTTGATTCCCAGCTTGCGTTGCATAAAAATAAATTTTCCTCACACTCTCGTAGACAGAGGACTAAAAGAGAGCACTATTTTACTTTCAGACATGTGACAGGGACTGCTGGATGGTTTTGGAAGTGAATGGCGATTGGGAAGCCCAGCGTGGGAGCTTGAATTACTATGGCACGTAACAAACAGAGGATGAGTTTACAGAGGAACGTGCCAACCTTCCAAAGTATCCATGGACCTCTATCATAATGTTGATGTCCCATGAACTCAGTACAGGCAATGAGTCCAATACATTCCATGCTGCCGTTGCTCAGGGCGCCAAGTGGATTTGCTGGTCATCACATGTGGTCGCTTCTGACTATCAGCTACCAAAAGAGACAAGTGATTGCATCTCCTGATCGAGGCCTTACTGGTCCTATCTCCTCCCACTGCTAACTCGCACCACCAGGAGAAATGCTGGTCTTCTTGTTACGCAGAAATAAATAAATATCTGTCCTGTTCTCTCTCTCTTCTGATAGTTGTGGGCATCTGAAGGGAGGCAAAAGAGGAGTGCCTGATCTTGTTGATCCAAAATATGGTCATCTTCATTATGAGTATGTCCCTGCTAACAGAGGTACCACCTATTCCCTCTGCTCTTTGGGACACTTGCCTCCTTGAAGAGAGCAGCGACGGCCGATCGCGTGAGTGTCACGGCTGGAAAGAAAGGGCGCATCGGTGCCGGATTGCTGGAAAAGGTCTTGCTTGGCAGAGGGAAAGGGACGCAGTGCCCCTGGGGAGACAGCTCCATCGTCCAGGCTGCCCTAAGTCCCGCTCCTGCAGGACTCCTCTGCCACCAGGCTTTCCCGAAGGAGAGCGACACCTCGGCTGTCAGGCTGCTCCCCCGGCACTGCCCCACATTGGGCTCCAGCCTGTCCCCAGGGGAGCGAGGGAGCCCCAGGTGTGCGGGGTGCCCCAGGAACTGCTCCTCCACGGTCCACCCAGCATTGCCCTCCACTGTGGGCTCTACCCGCTGCCAGGGCTTGAGGGAACCCAGGCTTCCAGGCTGCTTTAACCCCCTCCAGACTCCCTCAGTCGGGCACTCTCGTGAAGCACCAAGCTTGCTGGACGGGTTCCTTGTGCTGTGGGCCCTGGACAAACACGGCTTAGCAGAGATGCTGCAGGACAAACACCCCTCCTCCGGCCAGGGGAACTCTGTCTCTGCAATTAGCTCCGAATGGCTGCCTGGGGACGAGCGCCGCTTCATTGCTTCCGTCTGAACGGCCACATCCTGCTCAGGGACAGCACTGGCCTGGGTCGAGGATGAGGGCATTTGAAGGGACACTCCGTGGGGACAAGGGCCTTTGGTGAGCTGTGGCCAAGTCCCAGCCAAGGACAGGGCTGGAGCCAGAGCCTTGTTGGGGACGGGGTCACTGGGACCCACCATCTAGGGGCAGCTCTGCAGAGTGGGACCCAGTTCATCCTGGAAGGGCACGGTGGCCCCAGACAGTGGCAGGGTGAGGGCCAGGGCAGGGGATATTCCCCTCTGGTCTCTGCTCTGGGGAGGCCGTGGCTGGGGACTGGGCCAGTTGGAGCCTGCAGTGCAAGGGAAATGGGGTGGGCTGGAGGGCACTGCAACCACCCCAGCACTTCCCCCAAGCCAAACCCTTGTCTCCTGGTGCCCAACATTCACCAGTGCTCCCCGTTGCCTCCAGTGACTGAAGATCTCAGTGACCCGGCTGTTCCCATTGCCCATGCCCCCACTTGTCCTCCCATCTCCCAGTGTTCCCGAATCCTGGGGTCCCCGGTGCCCCAAGAAGAGAGGTCAGTCCCAGTCCCCCATTTACCATTAGGGGGATCTGGCTTTAGGGGGGCTGTTGGAGGATGGTTGCCTGTTGGAGCAGTGGGTCGTCACCATGGGGTGTCCAGCTGTCAGGGGCGCACTGCCCGTTTTCCCTCGCCACCCCTGATGCCTGGGCCCTTCCCCATGCAGCTGCCCCATGCAGGAAGCTGGACTGATGCGGGGCAGGTGGCTGGCTCAGCGCCAAAGACAAGGACAACTCTGTGGGGGCTGGGCTTGTTGCCAGGGCTGGTGTCTCTGCCAAGCCTGGCTTTGCCCTGGGGGCTCTCGGGGCGGGGAGGGGCAAGGAGGAGTCCTGAGAGGGATAAAGCTGCCCTCATCTTCTCCAGCTTCACCCAGTCCTGGCTGTAGTCCTCACCATACCACGGAGGAAGATGAAGGTGCAGTGTTCAGTGTGGCCCTGCTTTCACCATCCTGCTGTGCACCCCGGAAGATGCTCAGGTGAGTCCTCAATGCCATGAGGAGGGCCTCAAGGCTGGGGATGGGTCTTGGCTGCAGGACATCAGCTCTCCTGCAGAATGGAATTGTAGCGGTGAGTATGAAACCCCTTCTCTTGGCCTCTCCCTTTCCCTAGCAAAGGGCTCCTCCAGGCTCCGCTACACGTCCAGCCCCGGGCAGTGCAGCTTTCTCCCTCCAACACTCTGTCTGTTCCCCCCTTCCCCTGCAATTAATCTTCTGGTGCCCAGAGCGCGGGTTCCTCGGTGAATGGTTGGGCCTGTCCCCTTCCTGGGATGGTCCATCGCAAACTCCTGGGAGGGCCACCACCAGGTTCTTGTCCTGGTCCCCCCACATCCCTCCCTTTGGGGCCTCCCATCCCATCCTTTTGGTCCCCTCAGACATCTCCTCCCCGGCGTCTCCTCCGTGTCCTATCTAGGGTCCCAAATTGCCCTCCCTTCAGTCAGTCCCAATGGCCTTTTGTTCAGTCTTCTCCTCAGTCCTTGTGCCTTTCATCCTGTCCACGGTGGTAGTGTCTCCAGATCCCCTTTCCTTGAAACACCCTCTCCCAAACACTCTCCCAGTCTCCTTGGTTTGGTCCTCTGCAGTCCTCTTCCTCTGCCCCAAACCAGCCACCTCGCTTGAAGTCCCCTTATCCCCTCCATTATGCATTCCTGTTACCCACTCAGGGCATCCCACGCAGTCCTATCCCTTCAACACTCCCAGCCGAGTCCCCTTGGGTCCCTTCATCACCCCAGGGCCCTGTCTTTGAGTCCTCCCCACCCCCACCTCCATCCTCTTTGGAGTCCCTGAGTTCCCCACGCTATCCTTGTCTCCATCCCCATCCCTGGTCCTTGCAATGAAACAGGTATCCCAGGTGAAACTCAGAGGAATGGGGCTGGGGGTGAGCAGAAGGGATTTACCCCCTCGGGACCAGGGGGAAGCCATGGGACTGGGCAAACTGAGGAGCACCTGTGCCCACCACAGCCCCACCAAGTCCGACCCAGGCCACTCCTTGTTCTCCTTCCTAGGCACTCTTGGAGCCAATGGATTGAATGACCTGGATGTAAGTAGGTGGGGTGACTTGAAGGGCAATCCAGTCTGGGGGATCTGGAGGCACTTTGGTCCTCCCATCCCTTGCTGGGGACTGGGGACATCCCAGTGACCAGTGGGGTCTCACCGTCTCTCTACAGCTGTACAGACTCCTGCGAGTGAAGAGGGCTCAGGTGGGTACCACACGTTCAGACCCTCCCCTCCCATGGACACCACGCTCCAGGGCATTCCCAGTATATGCCCCAGTTGCACCCCACTGCAACCCCCAGAGAACACCCCTGCACCCCAGTGGTTTCCCAGGGAGGCCCCCTTCCCCCACGGCCCCCATTGCATTCCCATCCATCCCATTACAACCCCACTACACCCCAGGATGCCCCAGTACACAGCCACACACCCCAGGTGAGCTCCTTCCCCAGGACCCCCGCTGCTTTCTCTGCACCACCATACAAATTCATGTGCCCCGTTTCGCCCCGGAGGCACCTTCCCCAAGGACCCCATTGCTTTCCCTTGCCTCCCAGTACACCCCAGTGCACCCAAGCGCGGCCCTAACCCTCCCTTTCTCCCCAGCTCTCCCTGGATGAAAATGCGGTGGACTCTGCGCGCGAGAGATACGTGCCTGCAGTTGTTGATGTCTAGGTGAGCAGCATCAGGGCGTCTCCAGCCCCACAAAGGATCCTGAGCCCCGGGGGATCCCTGAGCCCTCTGGGGTGGGCAGAACTTGGGTATGGGAGAGGGAAACAGAGGGGACTGTCCATGATCCATGTCCCAGGGCGAGCTGGACAGAGCTGCCCCCATGCCTTTCCTTGCAGGCGCCAGTGGGGCTCTACAGACCCAGAGGGTCACCGTGCAGGCCAGGCAGGGGCTCTGGTGCCGTACAGACCCCCAGGATCACCGTGAGGGCTGGGCAGGCTTCTGGGAGATTTAGGGGCATCCCAGGGTAATGAGACACTGGGCAAGGGGCTCTAGGTGCCCTAAGGATCTCAGGAGAGCCAAGTCCCAGTCCTTGCTATATTGAGGGCTCCAGTTCCCTTCTCCTTCCCCAGCTCTCTGCAGAGAGGGACGGTGGGGACAAGGCCCCTCTCGTGTCCCAGCGGACATTGGGGGTCTCATTTTGGGCTCTGTCTTCAGGACTGGAACTGGTGGTGACACCCTTGTCCTGTCCCCTTCCAGCGGCATGAGGAGATGATCATCCCTGGATGACCCCACCTGATCCCCTGGGAGCCCTTGGCCATTTCCCGCTAATGATCAATAAACCTCTTCAGCAAAGCTACGCTCTGCGTGTGTGTGTGTGTGTGTGTGCCCATGTCCCCTCTCTGCCTGCGCCCAGACGCCTGGGTCCTCTCTGGCTGCACCACGGAAATGAGCAGAGTGACTGAGGGAGCCTGGACACCTCGGATGTCTCTGTAAAGGAGATCCCCCTCCCACCCACCACGTGCCTCCACATAAGGGCAGATGAGGGCAAACTGGAGTGTCCCCCCGTGAGGGCTGGGAGCAGCGAAGGGCAGATGGTGCCAGCCCTTGGGCACTCGGTGTTTTGGAGGCACAGCGGGAAATGGGTTCTCACCGGGGCTCTAGTGAGCACCATCCCTCAAGTAGCACAATGTGGTGTCAGGGCTGGAGAGGAGCGCGGACAGGCAGCCCAGACCCCTGGGTCCTCTGCCCCGCTCTGGGAGGGGTGGCGGTTCCCTTGCCCCATGGACTCAGCACTCCTGGGTTCACAGGTGATTTCAGAACCCCATTCTGGTCCCATGTGCCTTCCTGGACCCCTAGCCCACACCCATCTCTGTGCCACCCCCCATTCCCAGGCCAGGAAGGCAGATCATGGGCACCCATTGCTGGACACACCTCCCTCTGTACCCTGCCATGCATGACCCAGCTTTGCAGGACTTTGTGTTCATTATGTCCTTGTGTGGTTTCATCTCTCCAGGCATGCACTGAATTACCACTGACTTTTACATGAGGAATTTTTCCCTCACCCCACTGCATGTGATGATCTTAAGGGTCTTTCCAGCCTAAATGATTCTATGATTTCATGCCTTCAGCAGGGTAGACTGCAGGGGAATATTCCCAGGGGGCCAGGGAGCACCTGAGAGTCCCCAGTGCAGGCAAATGCAAGTGGGGATGATAGGCAGCACCATCCTGTGGCTTGTCCCTGGGCTGTGGGGTCAGGGCAGGAACTGTCAATAGGGAAAACCAATAGAAAAAGGGGAAGCCAGAAGTCAAAATTTACCAAGACACAGACGTGGACAGAGCAATCACGGAGACAATGCCAAGAAACAAACCTCACTGCTCACAGTAATTGATGGACCATAAAGAAACCACAGGCACTACTTCCGGGAAGATCAGCCTGGACTCTGCAAGATTGTGAACCAGGGGTCTCTGGACTGGGTAGGATGCAGGAATTGATAGAGCTGTGCAAACCCATGAGGGACATGCAGGGTAAGGGGGAGCGGGGAGGAATAAAGATGGGGTTCAATAAAAAGGGTATAAAAAGGGCCCGTTCCATGTAAAATGGGGCTGGTCAGTGCACTTGTCTGGCTGAGCCCTGTGCCTGATCACTGCAGTCTGTCCTCTCTTCTTCTATCTTCTTATTAAATCTTTGCTTTATCTGTCGTGTGTGTGTGTGCGCGTGCATGCGTGTGTGATGCAAGGACTACGTGTCCGCTGCCAGTGAGCCTCTGTGTGTGAGAGTGAAAACTGATGCAGGTACTGGGGTCAGATCAGAGGTGTGGGTGCCCCTGGCCTGTGTTGTCGACCACTAGAGTGTTTGGGGTCCCAGTGCAGCAACTTGGAGAGAGGGGAGGATCTTTAACTTCCAGCCACTGGGGTGGGAACTGTGTGTATCCCTAAAACCAGCTACTAGGGGGTACTGGGGTGAGGGAGGCGAGTGAGGGGCTCTGTGCCACGGCTGGAGTGGGATCACAGAATCACAGAATCACAGAATGGTAGGGTTGGAAGGAACCTCTGGAGATCATCTAGTCCAACCCCCCTGCCAGAGCAGGTTTACCTAAAGCAGGCTGCACAGGACTGCGTCCAGGAGGGTTTTCAATATCTCCAGAGAAGGTGTCGTGGTTTAACCCCAAATTGTAACCCAATACCATGCAGCCGCGCGCTCACTCCCCCCCCTCCCTGTTGGGGTGGGGAGGAGAATTGGAGAGAAAGGAAAACTCGCGGGTTGAGATAAAAACAGCTCACCAGGACAGCAAAGGAAAAATATAAAATATATTAATAATGGTAATAATGATAATATATACAAGGATAATAGAATATATAAAACAAACGATACACAATTTCTCACCACCCGACGACCGATATAGCCCGTCCCGAGCAGCAGGCAGGGAGCAGGGTATCCCCCCCCGCAGCTATCCCAGAACAGCAAGTTCCAGAGAGAGCAGGCGAGGGAACAAACAGCCGAACGAACAAAAAACAAAAAGGAAAAATAGGGAAACAACAAGCAACCCGAAGGGAAGCTTAACGATTAGGGCAAGTTAAGGGTCTCAAAAGCCTAAAGCCCTAAAAGACCTCAAAAGCCTAAAAGATCTAGTGGCCCACCGACCGACCCTCACTTTTACCAGGCATGACGTCTATGGTATGGAATACTCTCTTGGCCAGTTTGGATCAACTATCCTGGCTCTACCCCTCCCAAGTTTTGCATCTGCACGTTAGCAGAACCTGGAAAAACAGCAAAATGTCCTTGGTGGTTCAGCAGCAACCAGCAACATCAGTGTGCTATCACCACTGTTCTCACACTAAAGCCAAAACACAGGAGCTGCTGAAAACAAAACTAGCTCCGTCCTGGCCTAAACCAGGACAGAAGGAGACTCCACACCCTCCCTGGGCAGCCTGTTCCAGTGCTCTGTCACCCTCACAGTGAAGAAGTTTGTCTGCATATTTAGATGGAACCTCCTGTGTTCCAGTTTGTGCCTGTTGCCCCTTGTCCTGTGTCCTGGTTGCGGCTGGGATAGGGTTAATTTTCGCCGGAAGCTGGCCGGGGTCTATTCTGTACCATGTGACCGTCACACTCACTGTCTAGAGGGGGACAGTGCGAGGTGGGGATTGCTGCTCAGAGCGGGCTGGGCGTTGCGCTGCGGGCGGGGAGCGACCTGTACGGAAGCACTGCTAAGTACACTCGTTGGTATTGTTTGGGCTTCTTGTTTGTTTGTTCTCTTTCCCTTTGTTGTCCGGTTAAACTGTTGTTGTTGTTAACCCAGGAGTTTTGCCTTTCTTTGTCCCAAATTCTCTCCCCATCCCACGGGGGGGGGGGGGGGGGGGGGGGGGGGGGGGGGCGGGGGGGTGTGAGCGAGCGACCGCGTGGCTCAGCCTCCGGCTGGGGCTAAACCATGACAGTCCTTTTTGGCGCCCAACGTGGGGCACAAACAGCAGCACTTTTGTATTAAGTGTGCTCTAGCTGTAGTAGTTACTAAAAGTGACAAGCTCCTGCACGGGTCAAAAAAGTTTGCTGGCTGCACTGTTTATCTCTTCACTTTTGGCAACATGTTAATGCGAACAATGCAAATTTGCTTTGTCCTGGCATTGACGGTCTCACTGTGCTGGGGGAGCTATCTGGTGGAGAGGATGAGGGAATACATCATCTCCCTCTCCCTACCCAGGATTAATGTGGATAGGTTTATTACGCAGGCACCTGAGGTCCTTACTCACCCTTATGTGAGCTGCTTAGTACTACTTATTAACATTGTTGGCATATTACGGGGTTTGTGGAATCTGGTCTCGTCCTGGTGGAAGAGAAGACAACTTTTGGGTGAGGCTATATTGAAGCGTGACCTGAGGCAGCCGGTCCCGGGGTGGCAGGGTGTGTGGAAGGACTTGGGCAGGTTCCTAGGGCGGTTAACACCTCCCATAGCCTGGGACTTTACTCCTGAACAGGTGAGCAACCCTGGCAAGCTGACACGCCACCTGATGGAAGGGTGCCTTGCCTATCCCAATGAGAACCACCAGCTTCTAGCGCTGTAGTGGGGCCTGGCTTGTGCCTATCGAGCTGCAGTTCAGCATTCTCAGAGGACTCTGGTTGAGGCAGGGACCCAAACTGCACCTGAAGACACCATGGTTGAGATAGGGACCCAAACAACCCCACCAACTACAGTAATTGCCCCAGTAGTTAAAAAGAAACAATGGACAAGGAGGACAACAGGTCCATCTCCTCAATTAGTAAGGGAAGAGGAAGAAGAGGAAGGGTCGGATCACGAAGCCGGTCCTTCGACAAAGACATTGGAGGAAGGAGTGAGAGAATTCCGACAGGAAGCAGAAACTACCCAGTCCCTGGCCTCAGCAGAACTTCGAGACATGCGGAAAGATTATAGCCGCCAGCCAGGTGAGAGGATTGCTGCCTGGCTGCTCCGATGCTGGGATAGCGGGGCCGACAGTCAGCAATTGGAAGGCAAGGAAGCCCAACAGCTGGGATCCCTTGCTAGGAATCGGGGAATTGAGAGAGGAATTGGAAAAGAGGCAGCAATTTGCAGTCCCTGGAGATGGCTCCTCTCAAGTGTGAGGGCAAGATATCCGTTCAAGGAAGATGTTGTGAACTCCCCAGGAAAGTGGACCACTGCAGATGAAGGCATCCAGTACCTGAGAGAATTAGCGGGACTGGAAGTCATCTACAGGAATCTAGACAATGATGAGGTCTCCAAAGATCCAGACGATGTCCTGTGCACAGGGGCTATGTGGAGAAAGGTGATTCAGAGTGCCCCAGCGTCATATTCGAACAGCCTGGCAGAGATGTATTGTCCGGATATCGATACACCAATTGTGGAGAGAGTGTCATCTTGGCTCCAAAACTTTGAAGAAAATCTCTGTACCTCCTCATCCCTACGGGCCAGCACCTTGGCTATATCAGGGGTGCCCCAAGAAATCAGTCCTCTCCTGCCTCGGTCGGAGGGAAAGGGAGTCCCAGACGCACGCCGTGTGGAGCACTCTGGTTCTTCCTGTGTGAGCAGGGGGAGGACATGAGGAAGTGGGACGGTGAACCCACCTTTAAGCTGGAAGCCCGTGTACGTGAACTGAGAGGGAAGACAGCTGTTAAGAAGGGGCCACCCAGGAAGTCTGTCAGCAGAGTTGCTGTAGAGACGCACAAAGGCAATCAGTGATTTCCCAAACAGAGAAGAACTGAAATCACCTCCCTTGATCCTGAGGAGGGGCCTTCTGGTCTGGCGCTGCAAGGCTCAGACAGGGAATACTCTGACGAGGAACAGGAATAGAGGGTCCCTGCCTTTGGCCAGGAGGAGGGAAAGGGATGACCGTGTATACTGGACTGTGTGGGTTCGATGGCCTGGCACGTCAGACCCACAGAAGTATAGGGGCTTTGGTGGACACCGGTGCACAGTGTACTCTGGTGCCATCAGAACATAGGGGCACGAAAACCCATCTGG
The DNA here is from genome assembly GCA_009819775.1 of Phoenicopterus ruber ruber. NCBI lineage: Eukaryota > Metazoa > Chordata > Aves > Phoenicopteriformes > Phoenicopteridae > Phoenicopterus > Phoenicopterus ruber. The sequence goes on along the minus strand of WNMK01000049.1, from coordinate 152,340 downwards.
ATCTCGGGAGTGACAGGGGGATGCCAAGAATTGTCGGTATTGGAGGCTGAGGTGAGCTTAACAGGGGACAAGTGGGAAAAGCACCCCATTGTGACTGGCCCAGAGGCCCCTTGTATCCTTGGCATAGACTACCTCAGGAGAGGGTACTTCAAGGACCCAAAGGGATACCGATGGGCTTTTGGTGTAGCCACGGTGAATGCAGAGAAGACCAAGCAGCTATCTACCCTGCCTGGCCTCTCAGAAGATCCCTGCGTTGTGGGATTGCTGCGAGCTGAAGAACAGAAGGTACCAATTGCTACCAGGACGGTGCACCGGCGGCAATATCGCACCAACCGAGACTCCCTGGCTCCCATCCGTGAGCTGATTCATCAACTGGAGAGCCAAGGAGTCATCAGTAAGACTCATTCACCTTTTAATAGTCCTGTATGGCCAGTACGGAAATCTAACAGGGAATGGAGACTAACAGTGGACTATCGTGGCCTGAATGAAGTCACGCCACCACTGAGTGCTGCCGTGCTGGACATGCTAGAACTTCAGTATGAGCTGGAGTCCAAGGCAGCCAAGTGGTATGCCACCATTGATATCGCCAATGCGTTCTTCTCCATCCCTTTGGCAGCAGAGTGCAGGCCGCCGTTTGCTTTTACTTGGAGGGGTGTCCAGTACACCTGGAATCGACTGCCCCAGGGGTGGAAACACAGCCCCACCCTTTGCCATGGGCTGATCCAGACTGCACTGGAAAAGGGTGGAGCTCCAGAACACCTACAATACATTGATGACATCACTGTGTGGGGCAACACAGCAGAAGAAGTTTTTGAGAAAGGGGAAAAAATAATTCAAATTCTTCTGAGAGCTGGCTTTGCCATAAAACGAGGGAAGGTCAAAGGACCTGCACAGGAGATCCAGTTCCTAGGAATAAAATGGCAAGATGATTGTCATCATATTCCGACAGATGTGATCAACAAAATAGCAGCGATGTCTCCACCAGCTAACAAAAAGGAGACCCAAGCTTTCTTAGGCGTTGTGGGTTTCTGGAGAATGCATATTCCAAATTACAGTTTCATTGTAAGCCCTCTCTATCAAGTGACCCGGAAGAAGAATGATTTCACATGGGGCCCTGAGCAACAACAAGCCTTCAAACAAATTAAACAGGAGATAGTTCATGCAGTAGCCCTTGGGCCAGTCCGGGCAGGGCACGATGTTAAAAATGTGCTCTACACCGCAGCTGGGGAGAACGGCCCTACCTGGAGCCCCTGGCAGAGAGCACCAGGGGAGACTCGAGGTTGACCCCTGGGGTTTTGGAGCCGGAGATACAGAGGATCTTAGGCCCGCTCTGCTCCCACTGAAAAAGAGATCTTGGCAGCATATGAAGGGGTTCGAGCTGCTTTGGAGGTGGTTGGTACTGAAGCACAGCTCCTCCTGGCACCCTGACTGCCAGTTCTGTGCTGGATGTTCAAAAGGAGAGTCCCCTCTACACATCATGCCACCGATGCCACATGGAGTAAGTGGGTCACACTGATCACACAATGAGCTCAAATAGGAAACCCCAGTCGCCCAGGGATCTTGGAAGTGATCATGGACTGGCCAGAAGGCAAAGATTTTAGAATGTCAACAGAGGAAGAGGTGACACGTGCTGAAGAGGCCCCACCATATAATGAACTACCAGAAGATGAGAAGGAATATGCCCTGTTCACTGCTGGGTCCTGTTGTATTGTGGGAAAGCATCAAAGGTGGAAAGCTGCTGTGTGGAGTCCCTACACGACGAGTCACAGAAGCCACTGAAGGACAAGGTGAATGGAGTCAGTTTGCAGAGGTGAAAGCCATCCAGCTGGCTTTAGATATTGCTGAGCGAGAGAAGTGGCCGGTGCTGTATCCCTATACCGACTCCTGGATGGTGGCGAATGCCCTGTGGGGGTAGTTACAGCAATGGAAGCAGAGCAACTGGCAGCGCAGAGGCAAACCCATCTGGGCTGCCAAATTGTGGCAAGATATTGCTGCCCGGCTAGAGAAGCTGGTTCTAACAGTACGCCACATAGATGCCCACGTACCTAAGAGTGGGGCCACTGAGGAACATCAAAACAACCAGCAGGTGGATCAGGCTGCTAGGATTGAAGTGGCACAGGTGGATCTGGACTGGCAACATAAAGGTGAATTATTCCTAGCTCGGTGGGCCCATGACACCTCAGGCCATCAGGGGAGAGATGCAACATATAGATGGGCTTGTGACTGAGGGGTGGACTTGACCATAGATGCTATTGCACAGGTTATCCATGAGTGTGAAACATGCGCTGCAATCAAGCAAGCCAAGCAGTCCAAGCCTCTCTGGTATGGAGGACGATGGCTGAAATATAAATATGGGGAGGCCTGGCAGATTGATTATATCACACTCCCACAAACCCGCCAAGGCAAGCGCCATGTGCTCACAATGGTGGAAGCAACCACGGGATGGCTGGAAACATATCCTGTGCCCCATGCCACCACTCGGAACACCATCCTGGGCCTTGAGAAGCAAGTCTCATGGCGACATGGCACCCCAGAAAGGATTGAGTCAGACAATGGGACTCGTTTCCAAAACAACCTCATAGACACCTGGGCCAAAGAGCATGGCATTGAGTGGGTGTATCACATCCCCTATCATGCACCAGCCTCTGGGAAAATTGAATGATACAATGGACTATTGAAAATGACACTGAGGGCGATGGGTGGTGGGACCTTCCATCATTGGGATACACATTTAGCCAAAGCCACCTGGTTAATTAACACTAGAGGATCTACCAATCAAACTGGTCCTGCCCAATCCAAGCCTTTACATACTGTAGAAGGGGGTAAAGTTCCTGTAGTGCACATGAAGAATATGTTAGGGAAGACAGTCTGGGTTACTCCTGCCTCAGGCAAAGACAAACCCATCCGTGGGATTGTTTTTGCTCAAGGACCTGGGTGCACTTGGTGGGTGATGCGAAAGGATGGGGAAGTCCGATGTGTACCTCGAGGGCATTTGAATTGGGGTGAGAATAGCCAATGAATGAAACTGTATGATGTTAATTGCTATATAACCTTGTCACTGTATGTCATCTCTGTCACAGTTGCTATATGCCAAATCGATGATATTATAGCAAGAATTACCCAAATTAGTAAAGAATGAACTATTGATAAAACTGAGCAAAGTGCAGTGGTAATGGAAGCTGAACTGGCTTTAGCATCTTGACCCGAATGGACAAAGATCTATTCCCTGCCATATGGCATCTTGTTCAGCAGTAAAGCTTGGAGGGGAGTTTCCACAAAGTAGCCATTGCTCGGAGACTGCCTGGGCATCGGTCTGCTGGTGTGAGTGATTGCTTCTCCATCCCTTGTTTCCTTTTCTTATTTTCCCTCCACTTATTAAACTGTCTTTAGCTCGACCCATGGGGGTTTTTTGCTTGCTTTTGCACTTCCAGTAGTCTCCCCCATCCTGCGGGGTGGGACTGAGGGAGTGAGTGACTGGATCGGGGTTCAGCTGTCGGCTGGGGTCACGCCAGAAGATGAGCACATAGCAAATAGGTTGGTATGTGCTTGTGAGGTCGCTGCTGCCTGAGTATCAGATAGGTCAAGAGTAGGCTTATGGTTTGTGTAGGAGATTGTGAGGTCACTCTTTCCCTTGTATCTCATAGGCAAGCAGAGAGCAAAGAGGTGGAGATGTGGTGGTCAGGTCACTGGTGCCTGAGTAGCGGATAGACCAGCAGCAAGTCCAGGGCTCTTGTAGGAGCTTGTGAGGTCACTGGTGCCTGAGTAGCCGAAATGCAAGAGGGAGAGACACAGCTTGGGTATGCACGTGTGATGTCACTCTTGGCTAAGCAGCTGATAGGCCAGGACAGGCATATGGCTTGTACTGGTGCTTGTGAGGTCACTGGAGACTGAGTACCTCAACAGCAAGTACGTGTCAAAAGGGCAGATACATACTTGTGAGGTCACTCTCAGCTGAATATCTGATAGGCCAGGAGCAGGCCCATGGCTTGTGTGTATGCTTATGAGGTCACCAGTGCCTGAGTAATGACAGACCAGGAGCTGGCACATGGCTTGTGAATGTCTCTGTGATGTCAGTGGTACCTGAGTAGCTGGTAGGCCAGGAGAAACATATCTTTTGTTGGATATTTTGATGTCACAGGTGCCTGAGAAGCTGTTAGGCCAGGAGTAAGCATTTGTCTTGCACAGGTGTTTGCAAGGTCATTTGTGACCAATTAGCTGACAGCCAGGAAGAGGTCCATGGGTTGTGTAGGTGCTTGTGAAGTCACTGCTGCCCTAGTATCTGATAGGCCAGGAGCAGGCACATGGGTTGTCTAGGTTGTTGTGTCCTGGTGCCTGAGTAGCTGATAGGTTAGGAGCAGACCAATAGCTTCTGTAAGTGTTTGTAATGTCATTGGTGTCTGAATACATGATAGGCCAGGAGCAGGCCCATGGCAGATACAGATGCTATGACATCACCTGTGGCTGAGTGGCCGATAGGCCAGGAGTATGCGCATGTCTTGTGTACGAGCTTGTGATTTCACTGATGCCAGAGAAGCTTTAAGGCCAAGAGCAAGCATATGGCTTGTGTGGGTGCTTCTGATGGCATCGAAATAATCTCTAGACCCCACCCAAATACGGCGTTTTGGAAGAACCATCAGCAGCAGAAGCCTGTACACAGCACACACACGTGTGACAGTGTAACTCATGAGCACAGAGCAGCAGAAGTAGGAGGGAGTGAGGTCATGTAACTGATGGCACCCCGTGGCCATGGGGCTCAGTGCAGAGCGACCGTGGGCATCCGAGGGGCATCCCGGGGATGGCAGCTGCGCGGCCCTGTGTCTGCGAGGCCGAAGGAGCAGCCCCTGCAGCCCTGGCTGGAGCAGTCGGGGTGGGGGTGGCTCGGGGGCACCGCAGGGATGTGCCTGGGCACGGTGCCAGGAAGAAACCACAGACTTCCTGCCTGGGCGCCGCGGGGGGATTGCGGTGAGCGCTGCGAGGCCACGTGGGCTGTGGTTTGTGCACCTGCAGGCTCCAGCTCCCAATCTGCCCACAGGGAATAACGGCCCCTCGGTGACACGCTGAGAGTCAGGGAGACGTCTGAGCCTCTGGGCTGCATGTCTGCTGCCAGGGCAGGGACGTGACCCAGCCCCGGCTCCTGCGAGAGACCCACCGTGGGGCTCTGTGGGCAGGGACGGGTGAGCCAGCACTCCTGGGATGGAGCTCTTGGCCTGGCCAAGGACCTTTCCCGGCTGCTGCTCCCAGCACAGCGGGGTCTGTAGCAGGGGCAGGGGCTGTTTCCTTTCCATCCTGACACAGGCCCCGCTGCAGTCCCAGCTCCGTGGTTCCCATGGCTCGGGGACAGCTGGACACTTGCCTCTTGGGTTCTTGGATGAGCCCAGCGTAGGAGATGCTCAGTGCTCCCAGTCCCCGCAGCAGGGTGCAAGGGGTGACAGACCCATTTCCTCTCCACACCCAGCTTGTCCCATGATGATCCCTCACTGCAGCGAACATGACATGCGCAGGAGGACACATATGTCCCTCATATATGGTCATGAACGGCACTGGAGAAGTTCATTGGAGGGCTGGGCTGTGTCGGAGGGGAGATGGCTCCCGATAATGTCTAAAAAGGTGCTGCTGCTTTGATTGGCTCCTCCTGCAGCTGGGTCGGCATCTGCAGAGATATATTACCCTCCCATCATCGTTGTCCCCGTGAGTCCCCAGGTGCCGTGACAGGGAGTGGGGTGCAGCAGGGCTGTGCCAGCAGGGCAAGAGGCTCAGGATGGGGACGGAGCGACTCCTGTCCCCTCTGGTGCTGTGGCTGCTGCTCTGGGTGCAGCTGTGCAGGGGTAAGTGCCGGTTCCCTTGTCCCACAGCCCAGGGCCAGCAGGTGCCAGTGGGGTCATCGGGGTGCCTCTGGGGATGGGGTTTCTTTGCAGGTGCCACTGACATGAGGGGCAGAAGGTGCTCAAGTCAATCGACCCTGTGCCTTTCCCTGTGTCTCTCTGGGTGGGAGAGGGAGCTGTGGGCCTGGGGGTACGGGGCTGTACAGAGGTTGCTGGGCTAGGGAGGAGATGGTGCCCTGTGCAGGGCCCAGCACGGTGTGCGGGTGGGCATGGGCTGGGGGCCGTTGAGGTGGGAGAAGGTGCCACTGGCTGTGGGGTGGTGAATGGCCCAGCAGGTCTGCTGCTGGGCACCCCCAGCCCTTTGCAGCCCATGGGGAGAGGAGGGATCCCCACATTGCCCTGGGGAGAGCCTGGATGGGGAAGGGCTCCCACCCGGGTGCCTGTGACTCATCCCGGGCAGGGGGGACTCCCAGACCTGCAGTCTGGGGCTCGGCACTCTCCTGACTGGTCCCATGTTGGTGTTTGAAGGGGCTGCGGAGGTGAGGCTGCAGAATGGTGGCTGGCGCTGTGCTGGAAGAGTGGAGATGAAACAACAGGGCCAGTGGGGAACCGTGTGTGATGCCTCCTGGGACATGGCCGATGCTGCAGTGGTTTGTAAGCAGCTGGGCTGTGGGTCTGCTCTTGAAGCACTTAGGTACGGACACTTTGGGCCAGGATCTGGCCCCATTTGGATGTTTGATGTTCACTGTCGTGGCACTGAGTCTGCCCTGTCTGACTGCACAAACGGAGAACGGTATCGACAGATCTGTGATCACAGTTGGGATGCTGGTGTGATATGTTCAGGTAAGGGGCCAGCCCGTTCCCCACTTTGTGGCTGGGATGGGGGAAGGGATCTGGCTGTGCCCTCAGGGAAACAAGGGGGTACTGGAGAATGGCTTGATGTGGCTAGTCACACTGCTGACCTGGGACTGTGATTGCTGGTGTCCCTGGTCCCTGAGGAAAGCCCAGAGGGAAGGTGCCACTGCCTGGCCCCTGATGTGGCTCAGCCCACCCTCGGGGAGTGCCAGGGGCTGGGAGATGAATGCCCACCCTGCCCCAGCAGTCTCTGTTGGTTCCAAACTTTCTCCTCCCATTCATGCAGGACCTGTCTGGCAGCACTGAGGACCAGGTCCCCCCATGCCAGAGGCACTGAGGGCAGCTCATGTGGCCACCCACAGCCGCGGGGAAGGGCCCAAGACAGCCGGGGACATTTGGGGTGTGTCCCCTGGCAGACACAAGCCCCTCAAAGCAGAGGGGCTGCTGTGAAGGGAGGAGCACTGGGCTTGAGCAGAAGAGCAGGGTGGCCTATGGCCACCTCATTCCTCTTCTAGGTCACCCCATGAGAGCCAGCCCACAGGGCAACAACCCTGTGCAAGCAGTGCTGACCTGCTGCCCAGCCTCTCCTGCCTACCCCAGCCCCTGGCTGCCTGTGCCAGGGGATTTGCCAGCACTTTCTGGCTCCCCTTGGTGCCTGTCCTTGCCCTGGGAGCTTGTGTCAGCCCAGGGCTGCTCCTCTGCCCACTCTCCTGCCTTCTGCCCAGCTGTTGGCAGGGCATGTGCATGCCTGGCCATGCACTCTGGCCCTGGCTAAGGTCTCCTCCCCGGGCAAGCACTGGAGCCGGGGACTGGTGAGGACAGTAACAGCAGGTACACCTGCACCACATCTGTGCCCCGTGACATGTCCCATCTAACAGCAGTGCCCCACAGCCCGAGAGCCACCTGGGAATGGGGTGCATTTCTGGTGGCTCCAAGGGGTTCCTCAGCCTGGCCCTGAGCTCGGTGGGGCAGAGCAGGCTGCAGCAGCCAACAGTGCCTGGCCCCACCTCCCTGGGCTCAAGTTCTCTGGGCGCTGCAGTGCCCGGGACTGGTGCTGGGCAGCCCAGGGTCTCTGGGGCAGCAGCGGTTTGTCTGAGCGGTGCCTGCGGCTGGGGGTTTGGGAGAGAAGCCAGCCCTCGAGTGCTGTGCTGATGTCTGAGGAGCAGCAGGGGGGGGCCAGGTGTGTTTGTGCCATCAGCACCCACTGGGAGCTGCTGGGGTGGTTGTGGGCCTCTTTGCCTGCAGCCACTTGGAGATTTGGTGGGATGTGGGCATGTAACGGCCAGAGGGCTCTGGGAACTCACAGGGGTCTTTGGTTGCTGCAGGATTTGTCCGGCTGGTCGGAGGGGACAGCCCCTGCTCAGGACGTGTGGAGATCCATGACAAGGAGCAGTGGAAAACTGTCTGTGACTCAGATTTCGGTCCCAAAGCTGCTGACGTGGTCTGTGGGGAGCTGCAGTGTGGCATGGCCCTGTCCGTCTCCAGGGCAGCTCCCTTTGGAGAAGGTGTCGGTCCCATGTGGGACAGAGAGCTGCAGTGTGTGGGGAATGAATCCCTTCTCGTCTCCTGCCCCATGGGGTCCCCCAGAGACCAGCCCTGCACCCACGCGAATGATGCCGGTGTCACCTGCACACGTAAGGACTCAGGGTGGGGTGTTGAACACTGACTGCTGGGGACGGGGGAGCAGGACAGGGACAGTGCTGTGCTGAGCATGAAGACAGAAGAAGTGATGTGATTTCCTGCAGTTGTAGAACCATAGAATATCTCAAGTTGGAAGGGATCTATAAGGATCATTGAGTCCAACTCCCTGCTCCTTGCAGGACTACCTAAAACTATATAAAAGCGCTGTCCAGATGCTCCTTGAACTCTGACAGGCTTGGTGCCTGGGGGAGTCTGTTCCAGGGCCTGATCACTCTCTCAGTGAAGAACCTTTTCCTGCTATCCAATCTGAACTTCCCCTGACGCAGCTTCATTCCATTTGCACATTTCCTATCACTGCTCACCAGGGAGAGGAGATCAGCACCTCCCTCTCTGCTGCCCCCCTTGAGGAAGTTGTAGACTGCCATGAGGTCACCCCTCAGCCTTCTCTTCTCCAAGCTGAACAAACCAAGTGACCTCAGCCGCTCCTTGTAAGTCTTGCCCTTGAGCCTTTTCACCACCTTGGTCCTTCTCCTGGACACACTCTAACAGTTTGATGTCCTTATATTGAGGCACCCAAAACTGCACACAGTACTCGAGGTGGGGCTGCACCAGCGCAGTGTAGAGTGGGACAATCACCTCCCTCGACCGGCTAGCAATGCTGTGCTCGATGCACCCCAGGACACAGCTGGACCTTTTGGCTGCCAGGGCACACTGTTGACTCCTGTTCAACTTGGCATCAACCCAAACCTCCGGATCTCTTTCCGTGAGACTGGTCTCCAGCCTCTCGTCCCCTAATTTGTACATATAACTAGGATTATCCCCTCGCAGGTGGAGAATCTGGCACTTGCTCTTCTTAAATTTCGTACAGTTGGTGATTGCCCAGCTCTCTAGTCTATCCAGATCTCTCTGTAAGGCCTCTCTGCCCTCAAAGGAGTCCACAGCTCCTCATCCCAGGTCAACTGGCTGGATGGCCAAGCCCAAGGAGTTCTGGTGAATGGAGTTCAATCCAGTTGGCAGCTGGTCACAAGTGGTGTTCCCATGGCTCAGTATTGGTGGAAAAGCTCTACAGAGGGATCTGGACAGGCTGGATTGATGGGCTAAAGCCAATTGTATGAGGTTCAACAAGGCTAAGTGCCAGGTCCTGTACTTGGGTCACAACAACCCCATGCAACGCTACAGGCTTGGGGAGGAGTGGCTGGAAAGGTGCCTGACAGAAAAAGAAATGGGAGGTGTTGGTTGACAGCCAACAGTGTGCCCCAGGGGAGGTTTAGATCAGATATTAGGAAACATTTCTTCATTGAAAGGGTTATCAGGCACTGGAACAGGCTGTCCAGGGAAGTGGTTGAGTCACCATCCCTGGAGGGATTTAAAAGATGTGTAGACGTGGCGCTTAGGGACATTGTTTAGCGGTGAACTTGGCAGTGATAGGTTATCGGTTGGACTTGATGACCTTAAAGGTCTTTTCCAAACTAAATGATTGTATGATTCTATGATTCTAACTGCTTGGAAGGCAGCTTTGCTAACCACTATGTCATTTTAGTCCTAAAATCATTCAGAAAGAGGAGAATGGCAGGTTGTCCCTCTGGCCTCTCCTCCAGCTACTGAGGGTGCAAGAGCACCAATGCACCCTCTCTCATCTTTCTCTGTCCCCAGAGTACACAGGGTTCAGGCTGGTGAATGGCAGCACGGCGTGTGAGGGCAGGGTGGAGGTCCAGGTGCTGGGGACCTGGGGCACCCTCTGTGCCTCCCACTGGGATCTCTCGGATGCCCACGTTCTCTGTCGTCACCTCGACTGCGGGTTTGCTGAGTCCGTTCCCAGAGGAGGGCATTTTGGGAGAGGAACCGGCCCTGTCTGGAGAGACTCATTCCACTGTGATGGGACTGAAGCCCACCTGGGCCAGTGCCCAGTGACTGCCCTGGGGGCCTCACCGTGCTCCCATGAGAACGACGCTGCTGTCATTTGCTCAGGTGAGTGCTGGGAAAATGCTGGATTCACTCCATTTGCCCCTTGGGTGTGACATGGCCACCCAAAGCAACAGATCCCATGGCAGCACCAGGGGGAATTTCTCCCTGGAGAAACCCTAGCTTCACCAGGAGTGATCTGGAGAGCTTTGTCTGCTCCAGCTGACTGCTCCGATGTGGGAGAGCTGAGGACTGAACAGGGTCAGGCATCTCTGCCCCCCGGGCCAGTGGCTCAGACCCTGGGGCCACCGCCAGGCCCCGGATCCTTTGCTCTCATGCTGCAGGACAGGCCCAGGAGGGGGCTGTGGGGCTCAGCTCCATCCCTCTGGCTGCAGACAGCCCTGTCCCAGCCCCACAGAGAGTCCCACAGAGCCCAATCCTACACCCACAGGGGCTGCCTGGGTGCCCCCAGCAGCAGCAGCAGACCAGGGGGGGTGAGCTGCAGTGCAGGACTGGGCTTTGCCCTGGCTTCTGGTCAGCACAAGCCCCAAACTTTTCCTGTTTGATAGGAAAGGCCCCTCTCGCTGTGCTCCCTGCCAGGGACACTGGCTCCCAGTCCCCAATCCCACGGGATGCAGAGGGGCAGAGACGTGTGGGCTCTGCCCCGTGTCTCAGCAGTGCCAGTGTCAGCGCTGAGGCTGGGCAAGGCTTGTCCTGGTGCTGCCCATCCCCGGGCCATTGCACCAGCTGCTGCTCCCTCCTGCGGGACCTGCCCCATCTGCCTCAGCAGGGACGTGTTGGGCGGCTTTGCCCCACCAAGAGCAAAAAGAGTGTCTTGCCCAGGAAGGCTCAGGTGAGGGTTCCAGAGCCTGGAGAGGTGCTGCAGGTTGCTGGGCTCTCTGGTGCTGCTGAGGGCTGGGGCATGGCTGCTGTCCCCAGGCCCAGGCAGCTCCACATCCCTGCGGCTGGTGGGTGGAGGGAGCCGGTGCGACGGGCGAGTGGAGATCTTCCAGCGCGGGACGTGGGGCAGAGTCCTGGATGACCAGTGGGACGTGCAGGAGGCCAGCGTGGTGTGCCGGCAGCTGCAGTGCGGAGAGGCAGTAGAAGCCTACAACCCCCCGAAGCCTCAGAGAGGGACAGGTCCCGTGGGGCTGCGAGGGGTCCGGTGCGCAGGGCACGAGGCCAACCTGACCCTCTGCAACACCTCCCTGCCTGAGAGCATGCCCGCAGCAGGGATTGCAGAGGACGTGGGGGTCACATGCCAGGGTGAGTGGCACTGCACGGGCCCCCCCAGGCTCTGGGCTGGGTGGGCACCAGCCCCTGACACCAGCTGGGGTTTCTTCCCGCTGCAGGCAGCCGGCAGGTCCGGTTGGTGAACGGTCCCGGGCGCTGCGCTGGGAGAGTGGAGATCTACTACCAGGGCAGCTGGGGGACCGTCTGCGATGACGGCTGGGACCTGCCCGATGCTGCCGTTGTTTGCCACCAGCTGGGCTGCGGCAGGGCATTGGAAGCAGTTGGCTCTGCTTGGTTCGGGAAGGGCTCTGAGCAGATCTGGCTAGACAGCGTGAACTGCTCCGGGGCCGAAGCTGCTCTCTGGGACTGCCCGGCTGGGTCCTGGGGGCAGCACGACTGCGGGCACAAAGAGGACGCAGGAGTCGTCTGCTCAGGTCTGTGCCAGGAGCTTTGGTGGGAGCCCACTGCTCGGGGAGGCGGGGACGAGGGGAGAGCTGGCAACAGCTGAGGCTGTTCCTGGCTGCCTCCAAGCCCCTGCCCAAGCCCATCCTGGGGACATGCACATACACGTCCTCTCAGTCCCACCTGGGCTCCCTGTGGAGCTCAGCTGTCCCTGAGGGTTACCAGAGAGGGCAGGGTTGGCTGTCCATCAGGGACATTTCTCTACCCATGGGTGCAAGGGGGACTTGCTGGCCATGACTTCTCATGGCTGAGGGCCTGAGGGATGTCAGGGGCATCCCTGCTCCCCCAGCCCCAGACCAGCCTATTCCCCCCTCGGTGTCTTTCCTCCCAGAGTTCATGGCCCTGAGGCTGAGGAACAGCAACAACTGCTCTGGGCATCTGCAGATTTTCTACAATGGGACGTGGGGAAGCGTTTGCTCCAACTCAATGACTCCCGAAACAGTGTCACTGGCATGCAAGGAGCTGGGCTGCGGGGATGGAGGATTCCTAGAAACACGCCTGCCCTATGGCAGGGTATCTGGCCCTGCCTGGCTGGATCGCCTGGAGTGTGGGGAGAGAAACAGCTCCTTCTGGCAGTGTCCCTCTGCTCCCTGGGACCCACAGTCATGTGATGACCTGCGAGATGAGACCCACATCACCTGCAATGGTAATTCTGAGCTACCCGGGCACCAGCATCCCCCTAAATCCTGCTCCATGCTTGGCATGGTCAAACGCAGAGACAGAGCCTGCAAGGGCTTTTACTTTGTGTGCCAGATCCTTCTGCTGCTGGTGGCATAATTGGGACTTCAGCTCTCAGAGCCCCACACATTCACCAGAAGTTGCCAGCCGGGCTCCCAGCAGTGCCCAGGGGAGGCAGGGGTGTCTCCAGGCAAGGTCTCAGAAGAGACCAGCCAGGGCTGCAAGGAGCATCCCCTCCTGCTGCTCTGTGAACCAGGGTCCCTTTGGGGCTGAGCAGTCAGGGTCCCCCACATTGCTGTGCATGTCTCCTGAATGACCGGGGTTCAGCTGCTGCCGTGAGCGAGGTGGCACAGGGACGCGCGAGCAGAGCTCAGCCCCACTCTGCCACACAAACTCCCTGCAGCAGCCTCTTCACCCCAGCATTTCCTTCTGCAGGGAGACGACCAGAAACGCCCCCAGCCCTGGGGGCCACATGCCCCAACTCCAGGAGCTGCACAGGTAGCTGCTCCTCTGCATGTCCCTCTGCCCTGGCAGGGCTCTGCCTGCTGTCCCGGTGCCCTGGGAGGTCTCTGCCTTCTCCAGACAGGGAGAAGATTCGTGCCGTGGGAGGCGAGAACGGGTGCTCGGGCAGAGTGGAGATCTGGCACCGCGGCTCCTGGGGGACGGTGTGCGACGACTCCTGGGACATGCAGGATGCCGAGGTGGCATGCAGGCAGCTGGGCTGTGGCCCCGCAGTGTCTGCTCTGGATGAGGCTGCATTTGGGGAGGGGAGGGGCCCCATCTGGCTGGAGCAGGTGGAGTGTCGGGGGACAGAGCTGTCTCTGGAGGACTGCTGGGCCCAGCCTGGGGACAGCGGTGCCTGCCGGCATAAGGAGGATGCTGCCGTGCGCTGCTTGGGTGAGTGGAGGGGCTGGGACCCCTCATGGGGGTATTGGCAAGGAGCTGGGGCAGGCGTTTTCCCCACTGGGTCCCAGCATGGCTCCAGAGCTCCTGAGAGCAAGGCTGTCCCTGCAGAGCATGGGAGCCTGGTGCCAAGTGGGCAGCAGCCTCTGTGGGGCTGGATGTCCTCCAGCTTCTGCCCGCAGGGCCCTGCAGCCCCCAGGGGCACCTCCTGGGCTGCCTGCACTGTCCTGCCCTGGGCCCAGAGCAGGGCCCTGGGCTCTGTCCCGGCCACCTGGACCAGCCCCACAGGAGGGGCAATTTGTGTGGGATGTGTCAGGGATGTCTGCACACACACACCCACACACACACGGCATGTCAGAGAGGAGGCTCCCTGGTACCTGCACCCCTGCCCTCTCAGCCCAGCTCTCCTTCTCCTCTGCAGCTGCACCCATGACAGCAGCACCGACCCCTCGAGAAGGTAACCTGTCCTCCCCACCAGCGCTGGGTCTTCTTGGGGCCAGGCTGTGACCCATAGCCAGAGGGAAGGGGCTCCTTGCCGGGGTGTGAAACTCTCAGGAGGAGGCATCGGGATGGCAGGTTGGGGAGGGCTGTCATTTACCCAGCAGGCTGGGAGCTTCCCCATCCCTCACTCCTGGGGTCCTCTACCCCTGGTGGAATGGGGGCCAGGAGGGGGGAGTCCGGGCCCCCCACCTCTCCCAGGTCTGGTGCCACTATTTCTGTGCTCCTGCAGAACCCACCCGGGGCCGTCCGACCGGCAGTGGGAGAGTGTCATTGCCCATCGTCATCTGCATCATCCTGGGAGCCCTTCTCTGCCTGCTCCTGGCCCTCCTGGCCGGGCAAGTGCGAAGCGCCAGGGCTGGGCACAGAGGTGGGTCCTTCCCCCACAGTCCTGGGGGAAGATGCCTCCTGGCAAGGCCAGGGGTGCTGTGGCGTGTCAGTGAGTGGTACAGGCAGAGCTGGGCAGGTAAGTGTGTGCTGCCTGCTGTCCCACGTGCTGCCCCATCGACTGCCTGAGCATGGGCCACCAGCAGCAGGGGGTAGAGAGAGTCCAGTCACAGGGGGAGTTAAGGATGGGACAAGGAGAGCAATGGCAGCGCTGGGCTGGGGGAGATGGGAGCAGAGGGGAGACAGACGAGGATGTCCCGCTGGCAGGGCTCTGGGCAGCGCTGGAGTGGGCTGTGGGTCAGGGGAGATGCCAGGAGGAGCGTGGGGAAGCAGGGTCCATCTGCATGGTTTCAAGACCCTGGGCTGTTCCTCTGCCCAGCTCTGACCTCCCCCGGGCAGGGCAGGGTCCATGCTATGGATCCATGGGGCAGAGAGGGGGCAGCTCCAGCAGGAGAGGAAAGGCGGGAGCTGCTCCAAGCTCAGCACCAAGGACCTGACCCAGGGGCCAGAGGGGCACAAGGGCTGTGTCTGAGGGGATGGTACGAGGGTGTTGCTGCCCCAGAGCATCTCCATCGGGGACATTGCCCTCACTGCGGAAGTGGCAGCGGTGCCTGGATAGCACAGTGGGGCTGTGCTGTGGGGACAGCCCTGGGCTGTCCAGGGGAACAGGGCTGGAGGAGCAGAGTGGGATCCCGTCCCCTCTCTGCCCAGCCCTGGGCCAGCCCTGCCTCTGTCCACAGGCTCCGAGAGAGCTTGGGAGCCTTTCCCTGAGGCCGTGTATGAGGAGATCGGTTACAGCCCGGCGTGGGAGAAGCAGGCGAGGTTCAGCAGCTCCGGTGGGTGTGGATCTCTCATTGGGGACACATCTGCAGGACTCCTTCCCCTGGCCCCCACCCAGGGCTGACCCCCTGCAGCCCCCTGGCCCATTGTCCTGGCAGCACTGGGGCCATGGGTTCTCTGGGGAGAGCAGCCAGGTCCTGGGCCCAGGAAAGAAGCTTCCTCCCTACCAGTTATTCCCATCCCAGCCAGGGACAGTCCCTCTCTGCCTGCCCTCATGCCCCATCTGAAACCTGAGGGGTGGGGGCAGGGGCTGTCCCGGGGCATCTTTGGGAGCTCCTTGGAGACAGGGTTTGTCCCAGGGGAGCGGGGGGAGTCCTGAGCCCTCCTCCCCACTCAGCCCTGGCTCTGTGGGTCCCCGTCCCCAGCAGCACTGACCACAAGCCAGGTGAGCAGAGCGCACTCCCGTAACACCCGCTGCGCCTCTCTCCAGGCTCCGATTCAGAGGGATCCCTGACCAAGCTGCAGCCCTACCCCAGGGACAGCAAGGAGGAGCATGGTCCAGGGTCAGCACCAGGTAACGGGGGGCAGGGAGGGGTTGATCCCTCCTCCCTGCAGACGTGATGGACAGTGGTGTCACTGAGTGCCACCGTTAGAGCTGGGGAGGACAGGGGCAAGGGTCTCCTGTGGTGCTGCCAACACCAGTGTCTGAGCCCCATGGCCCTGCACGTCCTCCTGTCCTCTGCTCTGCAGGACATATCTTCTCACTGTCCCCAACGCCTTTCTTCTTGCAGATGTCCCTGTCCTGCCTGGAGGTGACCCAGTGGATGGCTATGATGATGCCAGGGAGGTTTCTGCCCCTGGGGAGGATCCTGCGTCTGGGCAGGGAGACTGGCAAATATCCAGGGCACCAGAGGAAGGAGCAGAGCCCAGGGATGCACCTGGAGGTGAGAGGGAAAGAGCACTGCTGGTTCCGCTGTACTGAGAGCCCAAAATCCTGGGATGGGGAAACCTGCCCTGGGAGTTTTCCCTGGGGGGACCAGGGGTGGGAGAGGGAGCTGAACATCTCAGGACTGGTGAGGAGATGGGAGGAAGGTGATGAACAGACCAGGAGGGGCACCCCATGGGGTGACGGTGCAATGGCCTGCCTTGCTGCTTGCAGGGGCAAACCTGCGCTCCCAGAGAAGTGCTGGGGCCCCTGGAGCTGCGGGAGATGCCTGGTCCCTGTCCCCGGAGAGCACGGGCTATGATGATGCTGAAGAGGTGTCTCTGGCACATCCCCCTGAGGACACAAAGGCTGTGACACCAGAGCTCAGCGCACAAGGGTCCCTGAGCCCCAGGCCAGGAGAGCCCGTCCCTGCCGTGGGGCTGGGTGCAGCCAGGAGGGAGGAGAGGTCTGTGCAGCTGGGAGAGCCGTGAGCACCAGGGAACCATCTCCCTTTTCCCATGGGCAGCAGAAACAGCCCGGCATTCCCTCTTTTTATTCCCCTGGTTTTGTGCCGTGCCTCCATGTTTGTTGTTATTAAAAGCCTTTGGGGGTTTGAGCCAGAGCTGGTGCTTGCCTGCCCAGGTGTCGGGGTGTCTCCCTGAGGGTGACTGGGGGGAGCAGAACACACAGACATGGAGATGGGGATGGGCATGTCTTGGGGACAGCAGGCTCAGGGTTAGGCTATGGGGCTGCAAGATTCTATGGTCCCTGAGGAATATTCCTGCTGACAGAGACATTTCCATCCTGCCAGCCAGTTTCCAGCAAAAATGGCTCTCTGCAAGGGCCCGTGATGCACCCCAGCGAGAGCACCCATCTCCTCACCCCAGGGTTCCCCAGTTGCTCTTCCCCCAGGCCCTGCCTGGGCCACGCTGGTCCCACAGTGCTGAGGCCATGACAGAGCTGCCGTGTTGGTGTGAGCCTTGGGCTGTGGCCCCACGGAAGTGAGCCCTAAGGTGGCCACGGTGCCCTGGACACCCTGTCCAGCCCCAGGGGGTATCACAGCCCGTGGATCACCTCCCACAGCGGTTAGGAGGCAGCTCTGCTCCCCACTGCCCTGGCACAGGGTGCAGAGCCACTTGCTGGGGCACATGGGGCTGGGATTGCCCCTTCGCTGGCTCTGCCAGGACCCCAGGCTCCATGGGCTGTTCCTGCTGCCTTGGGCCCTCGCAGACCCCAAGCACTGCTGCAAGATCCCCAGAGCTGTCTCCTTCCTGGGCAGGGCTGTAAGGCCCCACGGCAGCCCTGGGACCCCCTCCTGCTGCTGCGCTCCAGCCCCCAGCCCTGCCCTCCTGCTGCCTCGCCGGGGTGTCAGTGGGGGTTTGTGTCGGGGCAGCACCTGTGTGCAGGTGTGGGGGGATGGGAGCAGGGGCAATGGGGGGACCTTTCCCTCAGCGCTGTGGGAGGCAGAAGTGGGAGAGGCCGGAGACACAGAGGAAGGATCCCCATGGGACATGGACTGATACCCAAAGCTGTCATCCAGCCCCTGGCCTGGAGAAGGGCCTGCCTGGTAGGATGCTCACGTGGGCACAGTTCCATGCAGAGGGTATTTTGTGTCCCTCCCCTAAAGCAGGCACTGCCGGGACCTGCGCCAGGGTCCCTGTCCCTGGGCTGGGGCTTTCACCTGCCCCAGCTCCCATGGGCAGAGAAACCTCTCACGCAGGAGCCAGGCAGGGAGAAGGGTTTGACACTTGGACAGGAACCTGGAGCCCAAACTGCCCTCCCTGCTCCCACTGGTGGGTCTCCACACCCCTCTGCCTCTTCCCTGATGGGCTTCTCTGCTGCAGGCTGGAAGGTGCGTTGGGTGTCCATGGCAGGGATCCCTGTGGGGATAAGCCACAGCTGGGTAGCACCGCAAACAGCAGGATCCATCTCTGGAGCAGAAGAGGGGAGGAGGCAGCTGTCACCAACAGCCTCTCCCACAACAACGTTGCCCGTTCACTGCTGGGAGCTCCTTCACCCCTGGGGTGACCCTGGGGGGGTCCAGAGGGAGCCCAGGCTCACACCCCCCTCTGCCCTGGTCCCTAGAGCTTTCCTGCTGGCAGCCCCTGGCCCCGGAGCCAGCCCCGCCGTCCCCAGCCCTGGGCCCATCTCTCCCTGTGGAGATGCAGGGCTGGAGCCTGCCCCGGCAGGAGTTTCCCAGGGGATGGAGGCTGTGTTTGCAGGACCCATGGGTGTCACCCATCACCGTGGGGGTCTCACCCTGGGAATGCTGCTCTCCCGTGGGCTTTCCACAGCCGTGCTCTGCCCAGTGTGGGGCAGCAGTGCAGAGGGTTGGGGTCTCACCGTCACGCCCCTCAGGTAGGTCCTGGGGAGCTGCAGGAGCAAGCACAGATGTGGGGCACAGTGCTGATCCTGCATTGCTCCAGAGAATGGACCCAGCCTGCAGGGACAGACTGTTCAGGCCCCAAAATGACATGAAATGGGCTCTCTCTGCTCAGATGTGCTGCCCCCTCCCACACCCCCAGGGCCTGTGGCTCGTCTCCCCAAGGAGGAGGAGGAGGCGGCAAACCTCTGCCAGGTGCCAGAGTAAGGGAGAAGTGTTACACCTGGGGGAGGGCAGAGCTGGTGAGGAGGTGGCATGGGACAGACACTGGGCTCTTCTCCCTGGTCCCCACCTGGGGTGGCTTGAGTCCCCAGGTCAGCATCCATACTGGTGCCTGCCCACCATCCTGTGTTCAGAAGATATCCCCACCACCCCCTTCTTCTTTGCTTCACTTTTATACCTTATTTCTCTGAATTTGGGCCCACCATTCCTGGGGGCTGGGCACCCTGCAGTGTAAGGCCATGTCTCACACCCCATTTTGGTTCCAGGTTGTTTTGTTGGGCGAACAGCTGAGGTACCATGTCCTGGCCCTTGCTGCCTGTGCATGGCTGTGGACAGGCCTGTGCCTCCCTGTTCCCACCAGCATGGGGTGGATGGAGACACCAAACCCCCCAGGAAGAAGAGGTGGGTGCCGGCCTCACCAGTCCCACCTCTGCAGGGCTGTGCCTGACCTCAGCAGCTCCGGGTTCCCTGAGCCCAGGCTCTGCTCAAGCCAGTGCTGATGGCAGAGGGAAAAGGACCTGGAGACAGGGTGAGGGTAAGAAATGTCACTCCTCCAGCTGGGAGTCGCACAGGCCTGCCCAGGCTCGTCCAGCTCAGACAGCCCTACCTGCTGGCCCAGAGGGCTGCTTCCCACCTGGAATGGGATCTCCAGCTGGAGACAGGACAATCTCAGGCCCTTCCCACTGCAAAGCCACCAGGGCAGTGTGGCTCTGTTCCCAAAGGACACCAGCACCCTCACACCACATCTCTCCATGCAGCCAGAAAGGATTCCCAGGGCGCTGCTGCTGTCTGTCCCCTCCCGCAGATCTCCCCACAGGGGCTCTGCTGCCAAGCACTGTCCCTGGGCAGTGGGTGGGGTGGGTCTGTGGTGCAGGGCAGTGACCTGAGCTCGGGGCCAGCACAGCTGCTGCCTCTCTGCTGAGAGGGGCTCAAAAGAGGCAGAGGCCTCCTCAGCCCACAGCCAGGCCCTGGGTGGGCAGGGCAGGCCCACAGTGCCTGGAGAGGACCAGTGCTCCAGCTCCAGCCTGTGCCCGCCTGAGGCTGGGGAGTCAGGGAAAAAGCACCCTTGGAGATGGAACCCAGGACCTCCCACATGCAAAGCAGGTGCTCTGCCACTGAGCTACATCCCCTTGACGCCTGCCAGCAGGAGAGACACTCTCCTCCCGTGACGTGTCTCTGACAAGCACAGCCCTGTTGTCCCCTGGTGCCCAGGGACCCTCTGCAGAAAACAGCACTTGAACCCTCCCGAGATGGGCATAGTCAGCACTACCTCTGCACTGGGGCCCGATCCTGGCACAGGGCTGCACTGCAGAGCACTGCCCCTGCACCGTCTCTGCAGGGCAATGGGGCAGGAGGAGGCTCTTGCTGCAGGCACTGCTCCCACGCTCTGACCCACTCTGGGGTTGATGGAGAGGGGAAAAACCCTGAACGTCCTCTGCCACCCAGGGCTACAGCCCTCTGTGTCACATCTGTCCCCAGCTCTGCAGCAGGAGCAGTGCAACAGGTTGAGGGAAATGCCCTCCCTGGGCTGAGGTGCCCCCAGGCTCTGATGGCACCCCAGGGTGTGTGGTGGGGGGACATGGGGGCAGAAACCGCACACCCCCTCATCCAGGTACCAGGCCTCCCCCTGCACCCCTCTTCCCGCCAGCATCCCTGGAGGTGGGGTGAAGGGCCGGCTTCCCTCTCCCTGGGGCTGATGCCCAGAGAGGAGCACATAGATGTTTCATCAGTCATTGCAGCAGGGGGCAAGGGGGGGCCAAGAAACTCTGCTCAGAACAGCCTGGGACTGACCAACGCTGGCGCCCAGGCACTGCAGCGGCTGATCCTCAGCACAGCTTGGTCAAGTATCCTGGGCACATCAGAGGTCTCGCTGCGACAGACCCCCGGAGGAAGGATGCTGTAATTCAGGCCTCGGCTCCAGGGAGTGCCTCTCCCTGGCACTGGGGGGATGGTGGCCTCTGGTCTGGGAACTGAGGACAAGGTGAAGGAGGTGTGTGAGGAGGGGAGCAGACTGTGCCCCACCGAGAATGACAAAGAGGAGAGAGAGAGGGTCTTTGCAGAGACCCTGCAGAGGAGAGATGTGGATCCCTGTGGAGCAGGGAAGGAGGGACAGCTGGAGACCACCCCAAAGCAGCACTGAATGGAGAGTCCTGCCCAGGGGGAGGCTGGGGACTTGTGGTGCTGGAGAAAGGCTCCTTCTAAGCCACAGATCTGCAGCTACAGAGCAGGGACAGTGCTCTGGCAAGAGGTGAAGGAGCAGCAGGGCTGGGGCAGGCTGGAAGGCGGCAGATGGGCTCTGCAAAAATCTAAGGGAGAAAATCATTGCTGAAGCCCGGGGTTGAACCAGGGACCTTTAGATCTTCAGTCTAACGCTCTCCCAGCTGAGCTACTTCAGCCCTGGCCCAGCAGCCCTTGTCCCTGTGCTTAAAGAAATGCCTAGGGGAGGGCAGAGCTGGTGGGGAGATGGCATGGGACAGACCTTGGGCTCTTCTCCCTGGTCTCCACCTGGGGCATCTTGAGTCCACAGGTCAGTGTCCATACTGTCTATAAGAGTCCACCACCCTGTGTTCAGAAGACACCCCCACTCCCACCCCCCTTCTTCTTTGTTCCACTTTTACACCTTATTTCTTTGAATTTGGGCCCACCCTGGCCCAATTTCTCTGAATTTAGGCTGGGCACCCTTCAGTGAAAGTTGTCCTCAGCAGCTCTGGGTTCCCTGAGCCAAGGCTCTGCTCAAGCCAGTGGTGATGGCAGAGGTTTGGACTAGATGATCTTTAAAGATTCATTTCCAACTGAAATAATTCGATGATTCTATGAGTCTATGAGCCTATGGTTCTATTTTTATCAACTTCCCTCTTTTAGCATCAGGCAGATGAGCAGAGGCTAAGAAAGAGAAGAGTCAAGGGTTGAGAACACAGGTACAGGGCAGCGTACCCTGGTGTGAGCTGCCTCCTGGCCCTGCATCACCCTGGGTGTAGGTGGCATGGACCTTGCATCAGTGCCGTGGTGCTGGCATTCAGGTATTGGCACACAGTCACTGGACCCCTTTGGGAGGCCCTGGGGTGTCTGCCCCACACCAGCTCTGACAGGGCCTGGCTTTCCTGGAGGTTGGGTGCTGCGTTTGCCTACTGAGTGGAATTGTGTTTGGCACCCAGGCACGGCACTAGAGGCTTTTTTTTTTTTTTTTTTTTTTAATGGCATTAAAATGAGAGACCTGAAATAAAAGTCTTCCGTGCAGGGATGTGGATGTGTCCTAGCTTTATAGTGACTGGAGCTTTAGTGAGTACATTGCAGAGAGAGAGTTCTGGGTCTCCTTCTGGGGCACTCCTTGGTTTGATCAGCTCAGGGGGATATTTCACAAGGCACATTCAGGTGCCTTAAACGTCCAGTGTAATTGTGGATGGCCAAGGATATCCCCCTTCCCCCTCTGGCCTTCAGATGATCCTCAGGAAGGAGGTGGGTATTCTCAGAGGTTTTCCATCAGGGCTTGCAAACACCTGCCCATGTCTCGGACCACCCCTGGCACCTCAGTCATCACAGAGTATCTGTATGTGAGCTCCCGAGTCCCTGCTGAATAAAGGTAAGGGGCTCAGAGCAGGGGCTCACACGCTGCAACTCTCTTGTGCACACCTGAACTGAACCAGGAGGATTCCCAGCTCATCTAGGTCTGTGGGGTCAAAGAAGGGAGCTGAATCCCACTTCAACCCGAGGGCTTCCTGGTCAGGATGAGATGCCTGCATTGCCTCAGCCCAATCCCTGCCCTGCATGAAGGAAACCAACCCGCTCTCTGTCCCTGTCTGCGAGTCCTTTTTGTTATGGGTCAAGAATATCAGTGTCCAGAGGGGAACACTGACACCTGTGAGAGAGAACCACACTCTGGCAGGACACACCATGCTGCTGGAATCAGTCTCTCCACTGTTGGGGATTGCCCTGGTTTAGGCCAGGACGGAGCTAGTTTTGTCTTCAGCAGCTCCTGTGTTTTGGATTTAGTGTGAGAAGAATGGTGATAGTGCACTGATGTCATTGCTTGCTGCTAAACGATCAAGGACATTTTGCAATTTCCCAGGTTTTGTTAATGTGCAGGTGCAAAAACTTGGGAGGGTTATAGCCAGAATAATTGTTCGAAACTGGCCAAAGAGGGTATTCCATACCATAGATGTCATGTCTGGTATAAGTGAGGGTCAGCCAGTGGGCCACTAGCTTTTAGACCATTAACTTGCCTTAATCCTTAAGATTCCCTTCAGGTTGCTTTTGGTTTCCCTGTTTTTTTCCTTTTTTTTTCATTTGTCGGGCCTTTCCGTTCATTTGTTCGGCTGTTTGTTCCCTTGCCTGCTCTCTCTGGAACTTGCTGTTCTGGCATAGCTGGGGCGGAATGCCCCTGCTCCCTGACTGCTACTCAGGATGGGCTGTATCAGTCGTCGGGTGGTGAGAAATTATGTATCGTTTGTTTTATATATCCTATTATCCTTATATAGATATTATCATTATAAATATATTTTTATATTTTTCCTTTGCTGTCCTGGAAATTGCTGTTATCTCAATCCATGAGTTTTCCTTTCTCTCCGATTCTCCTCCCCACCCCCCCAGGGAGGGGGGGAGTGAGCAAGCGGTTGAGTGGTATTGGGTTACAATTTGGGGTTAAACCACAACAGGGATTACTTCAGGCGATGTCGCAGCATGTTCCCCAGGGTGACCCTGGTGCCTTTCAGGAGCTGTCAGCCCCAGAGCTGCAGCGACATCTCCAGTGAGCCCAGAGGGGGCAGAGAAAGTGGCGCCTTGGGCTGGTCCTCTGCTGCTGAGCTGGGCTGTGCTCCGGGCACGGAGCTCATGGCAAGCGGGCAGCGCTGCAGAGAGACAGCTCTGCCCAGGAGCAGCTCCTCTGCAAAGCGCAGCAGGGCTGAGGGCACTGCCTGCAGGCACCGAGGGGAGAGGGGTGAGGAAGAAATACGTTAAAGGCAGTCAGGACTTGGAGGACAGAGGAGAGCTTGTTGTGGGGCAAATCTTCAGACTCTTCACATGGTTAAGTCTCTGCAAGGCACTGCACAAGAGTATCCTGAAGGGATCTCCAAAAGCTCACACAATCCACACCTTATGAGATCTGTAAGTACAACTCTCACAGTTTCTCTACTGTAGATGAGAAGGAGGACTGCCAGCAGGTCAAGAGAGGTGATCCTTCCCCTCTAGTCAGGCCTGGTGAGGCCAAATCTGGAGTGCTGTGTCCAGTGGTGGGCTCCTTAGTACAATGGAGACATGGGCATACTGGAGTGAGTCCAGTGAAGGGTGACAAAGACAATGAAAGCACACGAGCATCCTCCACAGGAGAGACTGGAGAGCTCAGCTTGTTTGGCCTGGAGAAAAGAAGGGTCACAGGGACCTTATCGATGTTTATCAATACCTGATGGGAGGGTGTACTGGGTTTACATGGCAAGGTTTTGGTAGCAGAGGGGCTGCAGGGGTGGCTGCTCTGAGAAGACTGGATAGAGCCAGTTCCAGCCAGCTCCAAGGCGGACCTGCCATGGGCCAAAGCTAAGCCCATCAGTGATGCTGGTGGCACCTCTGTGATAACCTATTTAAGACAGGGTAAGATTTGATGGAGTGGAGTAAGAAAATGTGAGAAACAACCCTACAGACACCAAGGTCAGAGAAGAAAGAGGGAGACAAGGTGCTCCAGGGATTTGAACGGAGTCCCTTGCAGCCTGTGGAGAACACCATCGTGAAGCAAGTTGTTCGCCTTCAGCCCATGGAGGACCACGGTGGAGCAGATATCTACCCTGCAGCCCATGGAGGACCTCATGCTGGAGCAGAAGGATATGCCCTGAGGGGAGCTGCAGCCCGTGGAGAGGAGCCCACACAAGCAGGTTTTCTGGCAGGAATGGTGGCCCATGGAAAGGACCCATGCTGGAGAAGTTCTTGAAGAACTGCAGCCCGTGGGAAGGACCCATGTTGGAGAAGTTTGTGAAGGACTGTATCCCATGGGAGGGACCCCACGCTGGAGCAGGGGAAGAGTGTGAGGAGGAAGGAGTGGCAGAGACAATGCGTAACAAATTCGTCCCCCTGTGCCACTCGGAGGAAGGAGACAGAAGAGTCATGAGTGAAGTTGAGCCCAGGAAGTAGGGTGGGTGAGGGGAAGGTGTTTTTAGAGTTGTTCTTGCTACTCATTATCCTACTCTCATTTAATTGGTAATAAATTACTTTATTTTCCCAAGAAATTATAAGCTTTACCCATGATGGTAGTTGGTAAATGACCTCCCTGTCCTTATCTCAACCCATGAGCTTTTTTATTGTCTTTTCTTCCCCTGTCGTGTTGAGGAGGGGGAGTGATAGAGCAGCTTGGTGGGCACCTGGTGGCCGGCTAAGGTCAACCCACCACACAAGCCTTGGGACTGGAAATGTGGCAAAAAAATACATAAAGATTAAAAGTATACACAAGGATAAAAATCAGAGAAAGGAAATATGGGAAGCCTTTTTAAGATTTAGAAAGTTTTGAAGGTTTTTAGATAATCACTTCAGGCCACAGGATCTTTGGCATCATAAATTATTAGCACAACATTTGATTTCTCTTATTTTCCACAGGTGTATGCATGGTTTAATTTCTAGATGGTATCTTTTTTCCAAACAGATATTGGGGGGGGGGGGGGGGGGGGGAATCATCAATGGTATTGTAAAAATAACCAAGCACACATTAAAAAAATGAAATATATCTTTTCACAATGAGTGATAACAACTGAGTTTAGTCCAAAATGAAGTTGGAGAATAGTGTGGATGTCAAAAAGAGATACAAAAATTGCTTATCCTACCTTTTTTTTTTTTTTTAATTATTATCATTATTACAGCTTTCCATTGACCAGCAGAGAAAGAACAAAGAAATTAAGTAGGTGGCCTTCACTTTTCATCCCCACTGAGATCACTTCACATCATAGGCTTGAAAACTGTTTCTGGGAAGTCTGTATTACAGGTCTGAATGTACCAGGAGGTGTTTTTTTTGTCACACTAGCATAAATCATAGCCAATGTAGAGAAAGAAGGGAGGGAAACCTTGTCCCCCTGCTCCTTTCTGAGCTGCAGAGGCTTAGGGTGCAGCCACACCATGGGTGGAGTTAGTCTCACCAGAGCTTTGCTGTGTGCAGTGTGGCTACCACACCTGAGCTAAGCATCACAGGCCCTCATGCACTAAGGCAAGGAAGGGAGCCAGAGAAGATCTGGGATAAAGGATGTGGAGGGTGGGGAGAAAAAGTCCAGAAAAGTCTTGCCCATGGCCCTAGAGATGTCACCTGCTTGACACCAATTGGCTGGGGAGCGGGAAGTATGAGTTGAAGCAGCGGATATTGTTAGCGCTGTAGATAGACAGAATGTGACTCTTCAAAGAAACCTTCCTTCTCAGACTGTTGGTGGATAGGGTTCAGGTCCAGTTTCCCACCCCTCAAGTCTACACAGAGGCTTTCTGATTTGATATGAGGAGGATGTTCCATGGCCAAATATCCAGGGCCATTCAGAAAGTCCTGTGATATCCAAGGCATCTTCTCAGCATTGGCAAATAGGACCCAGTAACGGTGGGAAACATCACACTCTTCTGGAGTACCACACAGAGTGCTGCCAACACTGAAAGTGCTTTCAGCATCCTCTGTTTAGGCTACAGAAGTCCAACAACATCATCATCACCCCCCATCAACCACAGATATGCTCAACACAGGCAGTACATCCAACAAGCACTTAATCTCAGGTTAAAGTACTTCCATTGGCTCAGTTTTCTATGCCAAGGGGCACAGAAAAACCAAGTTTCTCAGTGCTCCATTTTCTTCATCTTCCCCGGCTATGTTTGTGCTCAAGCATCACATAGATTCATAGAATCAAAGAATCACAGAATGGTTTGGGTTGGAAGAGACCTTTAAAGGTCATGTAGCCCAACCTCCCTTCATTGAGCAGGCACATCTTCAACTCAGAGCCATGTCCAACCTGACCTTGAAAGTTTCCAGGGGTGAGGCATCTACCACCTCTCTGGGCAACCTGTGCCAGAGCTTCACCACCCTCATCGTAAAAAACTTCTTCCTTATATCTAGTCTACATCTACCCTCCTTTAGTTTAAAACCATTACCCCTTGTCCTATCGCTACAGGCCCTACTAAAAGGTCTGTCGCCATCTTTTTTATAATCCCCCTTTAAGTATTGAAAGGCCACAATAAGATCTCCCCAGGGTCTTCTCTTCTCCATGCTGAATAACGCCAACTCTCTCAGCCTTTCTTCATAGGAGAGGTGTTCCATCCCTCTGATCATTTTTTGTGGCCCTCCTCTGGACTCGCTCCAGCAGGTCCATGTCCTTCTTGTGTTGGGGGCTCCAGAGCTGGAGGCAGCACTGCAGGTGGGGTCTCACCAGAGTAGAGTAGAGGGGCAGAATCCCCTCCGTCGACCTGCTGGCCACGCTTCTTTTGATGCACCCCAGGATACGGTTGGCTTTCTGGGCTGCGAGCACACTTTGTCAGCTCATGTCCAGCTTTTCATCCACCAGTACCCCCAAGTCCTTCTTGGCAGGGCTGCTCTCAATCCCTTCATCCCCCAGCCTGTACTGATACCGGGGGTTGCCCTGACCCAGGTGCAGGACCATTCATGTGGGCCCACTTCTCAAGCTTGTCCAGGTCCCTCTGGATGGTATACTATCCCTCAGGTGTGTCCACCGCAGCACTCAGCTTGGTGTCATCTGCAAACTTGCTGAGGGTGCACTCGATCCCACTGTCCATGTCGTTGGTGAAGATATTAAACAGTATTGGTCCCAATACGGACCCCTGAGGGACACCACTCGTCACTGATCTCCATCCGGATATTGAGCTGTTGACAACTACTCTCCAGATGCGACAATCTAGCCAATTCCTCATCCACCAAACAGTCTATCCATCAAATCCATATCTCTCCAAGTTAGAGAGAAGGATGTTGTGGGGGACCATGTCAAAAGCATTACAGAAGTTCAGACAGATGACATCCATAGCTCTTTGTAAGAGACTGAGGAGCTGAAAGAGTTAATGTCTAAAACACTCGGCAAAGGAGGACCTTGCAGGTGGTGTAAAAAACGGAGAAGTTGAAAGAATTATTGTCTCAAACACTTGGACCTGGTGTGAAGGAATGTTATCACACTAACGAGATGAGGTGCAGCTGGAAGGGAGGATCTTGTGGAGGCAGGATAGTGCTTTTCTGGGCCTTATCTTGACTAATTGTTTAAAAAACAAACAAGCCTGAGACAGCATCACCCCTGCGTCTCTGACAGGAGGAGGGGGGGAGGCATCGCAACCTCTCAAACCCCCCCCAACTCCTCAAAACCCCCAACTCCTTTCAAGAAGGTTCAAGAACAACAGACTACGTGTGCAAAATAATTAGCATACAAAGCGGGACTGGAGACAGAGACTAGTCTATAAATAGTGCAACTCAGAGGGGCTGGGTGTGCGCGCCCACCATCTGAAGGAACTGGAACAGAGACATCACTGGAACCCAGGGTGGTGATCTTTCCTTTACCTCTATCTTTCCTTTACCTCTATCTTTCCATTGTCTCTATCTTTTAATTTAGCCTCAGGGTATCCCAAACATCGGTTATCTCAAAGTGAGTCATCCAGGACGGCCCTCTCAGGACATAGAATCATAGAATCATAGAATTGTTCTGGTTGGAAGAGACCTCCAAGATCATCGGGTCCAACCATTAACCCAGCACTGCCAAGTCCACCACCAAACCATGTCCCTAAGTGCCACATCTACTCGTCTTTTAACTACCTCCAGGTATGGTGACTCGACCACTTCCCTGGGCAGCCTGTTCCAATGCCCGACAACCCTTTCAGTGAAGAAATTTTTACTAATATCCAATCTAAACCTCTTCTGGTGCAATTTGAGGCCATTTCCTCTTGTCCTATTGCCTGTTACTTGGGAGAAGAGACTGACCCCTACCTCTCTACAACCTCCTTTCAGGTAGTTGTAGAGAGCAAGAAGGTCTCCCCTCAGCCTCCTTTTCTCCAGGCTAAACATCCCCATTTACCTCAGCTGCTCCTCATAGGACTTGTGCTCTAGACCCTTCACCAGCTCCGTTGCCCGTCTCTGGACACGCTCCAGCACCTCAGTGTCTTTCTTGGAGTGAGGGGCCCAAAACTGAACACAGTACTCGAGGTGCAGCCTCACCAGGACTGAGTATAGGGGGACGATCACTTCCCTACTCCTGCTGGCCACACTATTTCTGATACAGGCCAGGATGCCGTTGGCCTTCTTGGCCACCTGGGCACACTGCTGGCTCATATTCAGCCGGCCATCAACGAACACCCCCAGGTCCTTTTCCGCCAGGCAGCTTTCCAGCCACTCCCCCCCAAGCCTGTAGAATTGCCTGGGGTTGTTGTGACCCAAGTGCAGGACATGGCACTTGGCTTTGTTGGATCTCGTACAATTGGCCTCGACACATTGATCCAGCCTGTCCAGATCCCTCTGCAGCACCTTCCTAGTCTCAAGCAGATCAACAATCCCACCCAACTTGGTGTCATCTGCAAACTTACTGAGGGTACACTTGATCCCCTCATCCAGATCATTGATAAAGATATTAAAGAGAACTGGGCCCAATACTGAGCCCTGGGGAACACCACTCGTGACCAGCCACCCATTGGATCTAACTCCCATTCACCACAACTCTTTGGGCCCAGCCACCCAGCCAGTTTTTTACCCAGCACAGAGTACACCCATCCAAGCCATGAGCAGCCAGTTTCTCCAGGAGGATGCTGTGGGAGACAGTGTCAAAGGCTTTACTAAAGTCCAGGTACACAACATCCACAGCCTTTCCCTCATCCACTAGGCGGGTCACCATGTCGTAGAAGGAGATCAGGTTGGTCAGGCAGGACCTGCCTTTCATAAACCCATGCTGACTGGGCCCGATCGCCCGGTTGTCCCGTACATGCCGCGTGATGGTACTCAAGATGATCTGCTCCATAACCTTCCCGGGCACCGAGGTCAGGCTGACAGGCCTGTAGTTCCCCAGATCCTCCTTCCAGCCCTTCTTGTAGATGGGTGTCACATTTGCCAGCCTCCAGTCAACTGGGACCTCCCCAGTTAGCCAGGACTGCTGAGAAATGATGGAGAGTGGCTTGGTGAGCACTGCCACCAGCTCCCTCAGTATCCTTGGGTGGATCCCATAGACTTATGCGTGTCTAGGTGGTGTAGCAGGTCACTGACCATTTCCCCTTGGATTATGGGGGCTTCATTCTGCTCCCTGTCCCCATCTTCCTGCTCAGGGGGCTGTGTGCCCAGAGAGCAACTTCCCTTGCTGTTAATGACTGAGGCAAAGAAGGCATTAAGTACCTCAGCCTTTTCCTCATCCTTTGTCACTAAGTTTCCCTCCGCATCCAATAGAGGAGGGAGATTCTCCTTCTCCCTCCTTTTGTTGCTAATGTATTTATAGAAACACTTTTTGTTGTCTTTTACAGCAGTAGCCAGATTAAGTTCTAGTTGGGCTTTGGCCCTTCTAATTTTCTCCATGCATAACCTCACGACATCCTTTTAGTCCTCCTGAGTTGCCTGACCCTTCCTCCAAAGGTTGTAGACTCTCCTTTTTTTCCTGAGTTCCAGCCAAAGCTCTCTGTTCAGCCAGGCCAGTCTTCTTCCCCGCCGGCTCGTCTTTTGGCTCATGGGGACGGCCTGCTCCTGCGCCTTTAAGATTTCCCTTTTGAAGAATGTCCAGTCTTCCTGGACTCCTTGCCCTTCAGGACTGTCTCCCAAGGGACTCTGTCAACCAGACTCCTAAACAGGCCAAAGTCTGCCCTCCGGAAGTCCAAGGTGGCAGTTTTGGTGACCCTCCTCCTTACTTCTCCAAGAATCAAAACCTCAATCATTTCATGATCGCTAGGCCCAAGACAGCCTCCAACCATCACATCACCCACAAGTCCTTCTCTTTCACAAACAACAGGTCCAGTTGTGCCCCAACAGGGCACCTTCTCTCGTTGGCTCCCTCACCAGCTGTGTGAGGAAATTATCTTCCACACACTCCAGGAACCTCCTGGACTGTTTCCTCTCTGCTGCATTGTATTTCCAGCAGACATCTGGCAAGTTGAAGTCCCCCACGAGAACAAGGGCTAGCAATTGTGAGACTTCTCCCAGCTGCTCGTAGAAAACTTCATCTGCCTCCTCATCCTGGTTGGGTAGTCTATAACAGACTCCCACCATGATATCTGCCTTTTTGGCCTTCCCCCTGATTCTTACACGCAGACACTCAACCCTATCATCACCATCCTCAAACTCAAGGCAGTCAAGACTCTCCCTAACATACAGGGCTACCCCACCGCCTCTCCTTCCTTGCCTATCCCTTCTAAAGAGTTTGTAGCCATCCATCGCAGCACTCCAGTTGTGTGAGTCATCCCACCATGTTTCCGTGATGGCAACTATATCATAGTTTTCCCACTGCACAATGGCTTCCAGCTCCTCCTGTTTGTTGCCCATGCTCCGTGCATTCGTGTAGATGCACTTCAGCTGGGCTAATGATCCTGCCACCTTTCTGGGGGGAGAAACCCTAATTCCTATGCAACCAATCTCAGGCATTTCCATGGTTACTAACACATCAATGACCCTTGTGTCCTTGCTGCTGCATGGATCTCTACCTCCTACCTTGTCTGAGACGGCTGACCAAAGGGCCTCGCTGGCATGCCATCCCTCATTCATTGGCGTGCCACCCCCAGGCTTATCTCTAGCGAGCCTGGTTTCATCCCCTTCCCCACTTCAAATCTAGTTTAAAGCTCTTTCAATGAGCCCTGCTAACTCCTGCGCTAGGATCCTTTTCCCCCTTTGGGACAGGTGTACCCCGTCTGTTGCCAGCAGGCCTGGTGTCATGTAAACCGACCCATGGTCGAAGAACCCAAAGTCCTGCTGGTGACACCAGGCTCGGAGCCAGGCGTTGATCTGCTGGCTCTTCCTGTTTCTTCCCTTATTGTTCCCCGAAACTGGAGGGGTAGAGGAGAATACTACTTGTGCGCCTGATCCCTTAACCAGTCGTTCCAAGGCCCTGAAGTCTCTCTTGATTGCCCTGGGACATCTTATTGCCACTTTGCCACTGCCTACCTGAAAAATCAACACAGGATAGTAATCTGAGGGCTGTGGCAGGGTAGGAAGCTTTCTTTTCATGTCTTTGACCCGGGCCTTAGGGAGGCAGCAGACTTCCCTAAGGAGTGGGTCTGGTCTGCATATTGGGCCTTTTGTTCGATTCAGAAGGGAGTCTCCTATGACAATGACCCGTCTCTTTTTTTCTTTTAGGGGGGTGGTTTTGATGCAGGATGTAGGCCAACTTAACCTCGGTGGCACTTCCAAGCTAGCTGAACTGTCATCCTTGTCATTGTTCGGCTCCACTTGCAGAGCCTCGTACCTATTGTGCAAGGGCACCTGGGGAGGTGGGGTAGGCACTGAGGAGATGTGCCTGCTGCACCGGGGAGGAACTAGCCGCCATTGCCCCCTGTCCCTTAAGTCACTGTGTTCAGCCATGTGGGGAGAGGATAGGGATAGGGAATCCTCTGTGACATGTACCCTGGCTGTCTGTTGCGCCTGTCTCAGGGAAGGTAGGGTGCGATTCCAATAGTCTATCTCTCTCTCGCACTCCCTGATACTCCTCAACCTGCTCACCTCCTGCCAGAGCTCTGTCACCAGGCGGAGGAGTTCCTCTACCTGGGCACACCTCCCACAGGCGTGCTCGCTGCTGCCATCCGATACTGACATAAGAGTAGGGCACACCCTGCAGCCTGACACCTGGGTGGCAATGTGTTCCTGCTGCAGCTCAGTCTGGGAAGCTGCATCAGTCTTGGTAGGTGCAGGGCTTAGAGCAGCCATGGCTTTCTGCCGGGTGGACACCATTGCTCCCTGGTCGAGCTGGCAGAGCTTCAGTGCCCTTCTCTGCACAAACGGCTGTGCAAACTGACACGCCACACCCTTGTTGATGCACCATGCCCTGTTTGCCCACCCTGTTCACAGCGCTCCTGGTCACTGGCACTCCCTAAGGGCTTTTTTTATATGTGGAGGGGCTTGGCCGCTGTTGCTCCTGGCCCCACCCAGGTCTCGTCAGCCGCTGTTGCGCAAGCTGCCGGTTCCTGGTGGGTCTCTTGGCTTCACCTGAGGTTCCCTCAGTTCAGGAAACCGCCCTGTGCACCGTGCTAGGGTGCTCCGCTGTGGGTTGTGCCAGCACTGGAGCTGTTCTCCTCAGTGACTGAGATATATTCCTTTAGACATAAACCATTAACCAAGTCTGGGACCAGGATTGGATCCAGCCACACCTAGAATCCTCTCTGAGAAGGAGTTTAGAAAGAAAGGGGGTCCTTCCCGAACCTCATGACTCAACAGGAAGGTCCCCCTGACCACTGACCAGAGACCCCCATTGGCTGGACCAATGCTGGACCTTGCACCGGTGATCTCTGTCTCTCTCTCTTCTCCTCTCTTTCTTTTCCTCTCTCTCCTTCTCTCTTTCTTTTTACTGCAAAGCGGGATTAGCAATTAGTGAACTTTCTGTTATTGAATGACAATATGTATGCTCAGATATTGAATGAATAAATTGTATGCCTGAATTTTGAACATTAGCACAGTTTGTGCTCAATTCCAACAAAGCAGATCAGCGAACCTGAGTCACTCCTCCCTCTTCTCTGCCACCATGTGTTTAGGACCCAAAACTGGGATGCAGCATTGCTGCGGGCAGGAAGTTGGGACGTGACACTCTTTCCTTGTCCACTGATGTAGTCACTCCATCCTAGAAGGCCACTAGGTTGGTCAGGCAGGACTCGCCCTTGGTGAAGCCATGCTGGCTGTCTCCAATCACCTCCCTGTCCTTCATGTGCCTTAACATAGCTTCTAGGAGGATCTGTTCCATGATCTTCCCAGGCACAGAGGTGAGGCTGACAGGTCGGTAGCTCCCAGGGTCCTCCTTTCTACCCTTTTGACAAATAGGTGCAATGTTTCCCTTTTTCCAGTCACCAGGGACTTCCCTGGACTGCCATGACTTTCCAAATATCATGGAGAGTGGCATGGCAACTACATCAGCCAATTCCCTCAGGACTCTGGGATGCATCTCATGAGGTCCATAGACATGTATGTTCAGGTTCCTCAGGTGGTCACGAACTTGATCTTCTGTTACAGTGGGAGGGACTTTGCTCCCCCAGTACCTGTCTTGCAGTCCATTCACTTGAGAGGGGTGGGAAGAGAGGTTGACTGTGACAAAAATGTTGTTACCTCAGCCGCCTTCTCATCCATTGTTACCAGTTTGCCAGTCGTGTTCATCGGAGGGGTACACTTTCTTTGACCTTCCTTTTCTGGCTGACATACCTATAGAAACCCTTCTTGTTATTCTTCGCATCCTTTGCCAAGTTCACCTCCAGCTGCACCTTGGCCTTCCTGACCCCATCTTTACACAACCGGGCAGCATCCCTATACTCTTCCCAGGACTCCTGTCCCTGCTTCCACTGCCTCTGCATTTTCTTCTTGCCATATACTTTGACCAGCAGGTCTCAATTCAGCCATGATGGTCTCTTGCCTTCCTTGCCTGATTTCTTACATCTGGGGATCAAGAGCTCTTGCGCTCTATGCAAAGTGTCCTTAAAGATCTGCCAGCTCTTTTCTGCTCCCTTGTCCCTGAGGGCAGTTTCCCAGGGGGTCCTATTGACTAACTCCTTGAAGAGCTGGAAGTTTGCTTTCCTAAAATTCAGGGTCCTGACCTTACTCTTCACCTGACCCATATCCCTCAGGACTGTGAACTCCACCAGTGCATGATCACTGCAGCCCAGGCTGCCTCCAGTCCTGACATCTCTGATTAGCGCACTTGCGTTGGTGACCAACAGGTCCAGTAACGTATCCCCTCTGGTAGGGCTATTACCTGGCCTAAGAAGTTCTCCTGCATGCACTCCAGGAGTCTCCTGGATTGCCTACAGCTCGCCGTGCTACTTTTCCAGCAGATGTTGGGGTGGTTGAAGTCCCCCAGCGGGATGAGAGACTGTGAGCACAATGCCTCCTGTAGCTGGAGTAAGAAGGCTTTGTCAATAGGCTCCCCTTGATCGAGTGGCCTGTAGGCTCCCTTTGTTGCCTCGGTCTTTAATTCTTACCCAGAAGCTTTCAACCTGCTTGTGGCTATTCTTCAGAGACAGCTCCTCACACTCTATTTCTTGATGTAGAGGGCAATGCCTCTGTCCCTCCTTCCTCGCCTGTCCCTTCTGAACAACCTGTAGCCATCAATAGCCGCACTCCAGTCATGGGATTCATCCCACCAAGTTTCAGTAATGACAACTAGGTCGTAGCTTTCTAGAAGCACGGTGGCTTCTAACTCTGCCTGTTTGTTGCCCATGCTGCGTGTGTTGTTGTAGAGGCACTTCAGCTGGGCTGTTGGCCGTGTCACCTTCTTAGTGGAACACCCCTTAATTCCTTTGACATATTTCATGGGTGTTTCCCTGTTGGCTCCTATTACCTCAGGAGCCCCTGGCTCACCTCCGTAAGACTGCAAGTGTGCTGATGTGTACTCAGCACGTCTCAGAGCAACAGGCTGAGGGGCCTTGCTAGCACCCCATCCTTCTAACCTTGCCGTGTTGTCCCATGGCTTGTCAGGGGCAAACCTGAAATTTACCATCTGTCATTGCAGCACCTCTCTTTCTCTTGACCTTTTATTAATTTATTATGACCTGATGGGCGTTGAAACCCTTCCTGTGTTTTCTGATCATTTGTTTTTGTCCATTTGACAGAAAACCGCACGCCTTTCCTCAGCTGCAAATACCAGTAGAGACAGCGTTGCAGGTGAACAGACTATTGCAGATGGAGAGCCCACTGGAGATGCAGATGCCATTGCAGACGCAGGTAGCAATGCTGCTGCAGACACCACTGCAGCAGAAGTTATCATTGCAGAGGCTATTGATGATGCAGATAGCGTTGCAGGTGCCATCTCAGATGCAGATACCATGGCAGATGGCATTGCAGATTCAAATATCATTGCAAAAACCATTGCACAGGCCTTTGCAGAGGCACATACCTTTCCTTATAAAGTCATAGATTTAGACACCAAAGCCAATACCATTGCAGACGCAGACGCCATTTCAGATGCAGATACTGCTGCAGCCGCAGATGCCACTGCAGAAACCACTGCAGAGACCATTGCTGATGCCAAGTCAGGCGCAGGTACAAGAGCAGAGGCAGAGGCACTGCAGACACTCAGGGCATTCCAAATGCCTTTGCCCACGCAGAGGCCATGGCAGATTGGGGTCCCACGGCAGATATCGATAGCATTACACATACCGATGCAGATACCAGTACCATTACAGATGCCATCACCAATACCATGGCAGATCCTGATACCAGTATAGAGACAGCAATAGCGTTACAGAGTGTCCCACACATACCGAGACCAAGAATGCTGCAGATACCGTTGGGGATGTCAGTGCAGGCAGAGAGAGAATTCCTCGTGCACATACAGAAACCAAGTACATGCACATATACAAAAAACAGTGCAGTACATGTGCAGATAGAGATGCCATTACTGATAGAGATACAGTTCCAGATACAATTACAGATGCAGATACCTTAGATATACCATTAGAGACACAGACAGGGGTACCATCCCAACTACAGGGACAAGTACCATCATCCATACCATCACAGAAACCCTTATAATTACATTCTCCCACTGAATTGGAGATACAATTGCAGATACAGGCACAAGATCTGTGAAGTTCCAGAGACAATGACAGAGAAAGATACTTTTCCGGGTTCAAGTGCAATCACAGGCACCATTGCACATACAATGGCCAACACAATTACAAGTACAAATTCAATTACAGATAGAAGTCAGGTGGTTGAGCTGCAAGACACAGTTAAAAGACTGCGCAGCATCAGAGGATCCGAAACAGAGATAGATAGGTGGTTCCATAGCCACATTCCTGTGCCAGACACCACTGAGGATGAAACAACTTGGACCGTAGTAACCCATAAAAGCAGGGCTCTGCTTCAGTCCTCACCCTCCAGTATCACAACCAGAAACAGATACGAAGCTTTAACAGCTGTAGACACCCACAAGCAAGGCAGGCAAGGAGAAACTACTCTGGCAGCACACAGCACATACCGCAAAAAGAAGTGACGAGTGCTCGTAGTGAGAGACTCTCTGCTAAGGGGCACTGAGGCGCCCATCTGCCGACCTCACAAGGAGGCACGAGAGGTGTGCTGCCTCCCGGGAGCCAAGTTCCGAGATGTTGCTGAGAGGGTGCCGCGACTTGTCAGGAGCACGGACTGCTGTCCGCTGCTACTCTTTCATGTGGGCATGAATGATGCTGTAAGCTGGAACCTGGGCAAAATCAAAGAAGACTTTAAAGCCCTGGGAAAGCAAGTGAAAAATGTTGGTGCCCAAGTTATATTCTCCTCCATTTTACCAGTGGGAGGAAAGTGGGCAGCCAGAAATAGGCGCATAATACATATCAACTCCTGGCTTCATGGCTGGTGCCGACGTGAGGGTTTTGGCTTTTACGACAATGGGACATTTTTTGGCAACTATAACCTACTGGGAAGGGATGGGATCCACCTGTCTAAGAGGGCCAGGGGACTCCTAGTGGCAGGCTAGCCAACTTGGTGAGGTGGGCTTTAAACTGAAGGACTTGGGGGGAGGGGTCCAAAGTGGAAATGCTCGTGCCAGCGCATCCAACTGGGGAGTTAGCCAGACCAACCTGAGCAGCAACAAATGTTCCTTAGCTGCCTCCCAAGAACAGAACCAGAAGGCCTACCACCCTAAGGGTGTGTATGGCTATGGTGGATCCTCCTGCACCCCTCCAGGGAGACCTGCAAACTCAACTTCCTCTCTGAAATGCCTGTACACCTACGCACACAGCATGGGGAATAAACAGGAAGAACTAGAGATCTGTGTGCGCTCGCAGGGCCATGATCTCATAGCAATTACAGAGACATGGTGGGACAGCTCGCGTGACTGGAGTGCTGTCATGGACGGGTATGTACTTTTCAGGAAGGATAGGCCAGCAAGGCGAGGTGGTGGAGTTGCTCTCCATGTGAGAGAGCAACTGGAGTGTATCGAGCTCTGCCTAGGGGAGGACGAAGAATGGGTCGAGAGCTTATGGGTAAGGATTAAGGGACAGGCTAACATGGGGGACACTGTTGTGGGTGTATACTCCAGGCCACCTGATCAAGATGAGGAAGTTGATGAGGCCTTCTACAGGCAGCTGAAAGTAGCCTCACAAACACAGGCCCCGGTTCTCATGGGGGACTTCAACCACCCCGATATCTGTTGGAGGGACAACACAGCTAGGCATGCACAGTCCAGGAGGTTCCTGCAGAACATTGATGACAATTTTCTGACGCAGGTGGTGGAGGAGCCGACGAGGAGAGGGGTGCTGCTGGACCTCATACTAACAAACAAAGAAGGTCTGGTTGGGGATGTGAAGGCTGGGGATAGCCTTGGCTGCAGTGACCACGAGATGGTGGAGTTCAGGATCCTGCGAGGAGGAAGCAGGACGCTAAGCAGGATTACAATGCTGGACTTTAGAAGAGCTAACTTTGGCCTCTTCAAGGACCTGCTTGGAGGAATCCTGTGGGTTAGGGCTCTAGAAGATAGGGGGACCCAAGAAAGCTGGGCATTGTTGAAGCATCACTTCCTCCAAGCTCCAGAGCGGTGCATCCCCATGAGTAAGAAATTGGGTAAGGGAGGCAGGAGGCCTGCATGGAAGAGCAAGGAGCTATTGGCAAAATTCAAATGGAAGAAGAAAGTCCATGGAATGTGGAAAAAGGGGCAGGCCACGTGGGTGGAGTACAGGGATGCTGTCCGGGTATGCAGGGATGCAACGAGGAAGGCTAAGGTCCGCCTCGAATTTAATCTGGCAAGGGAAATCAAGGGCAATAAGAAGGGCTTTTTCAAGTACATTGGTAACAAACGGAAGACTAGGGAAAACATGGGCCCTCTGCTGAATGAGGTGGGTGTCCTGGTCACAAAGGATACAGAGAAGGCAGAGTTACTGAATGCCTTCTTTGCTTCAGTCTTTACTGCTAAGGCTGGCCCCCAGGAATCCCAGACCCTGGAGGTAAGAGAGGAAGCCTGCAGAAAGGATGGCCCTCCTTTGGTCAAGATCAGTCAGGCAAGCTGGACACCCACAAATCCATGGGCCCCAATGGGATGCACCCATGAGTGCTGAGGGAGCTGGCAGAGGTCATTGCCAAGCCACTCTCCATCATCTTTGAAAAGTCATGGAAAATGGGAGAGGTGCCTGTGGACCGGAGGAAAGCCAATGTCACTCCAGTCTTCAAGAAGGGCAAGAAGGAGGACCCGGGAATCTACAGGCCAGTCAGCCTCACCTCTATCCCTGGAAAGGTGATGGAGCAGCTCATTCTGGCGGTCATCTCCAAGCATGTAGAAGAAAAGAAGGTGATCAGGAGTAGACAACATGGATTCACCAAGGGGAAATCATGCTTGACCAATCTGATAGCCTTCTACGATGGCATGACTGGCTGGGTGGATGAGGGGAGAGCGGTAGATGTTGTCTACCTAGACTTCAGCAAGGCATTTGACACTGTCTCCCACAACATCCTCATAGGTAAGCTCAGGAAGTGTGGGTGAGATCAGTGGACGATGAGGTGGATTGAGAACTGGCTGAATGGCAGAGCTCAGAGGGTGGTGATCAGTGGCGTAGAGACTAGTTGGAGGCCTGTAGTGAGTGGTGTTCCCCAGGGGTCAGTACGGGGCCCAGTCTTGTTCAATTTATTCATCAATGACCTGGATGAAGGGACAGAGTGTACCCTCAGCAAGTGTGCTGATGATATGAAACTGGGAGGTCTGGCTGATGCACCAGCAGGCTGTGCTGCCATTCAGCAAGACCTGGACAGGCTGGAGCGTTGGGTGGAGAGGAACCTCATGAGGTTCAACGCGGGGAAGTGCAGGGTCCTGCACCTGGGGAGGAAGAACCCCTTGCACTGGTATAGGTTAGGGGTTGACCTCCTGGAAAGCAGCTCTGCAGAGAAGGACCTGGGAGTCCTGGTAGATAACAAATTCACCATGAACCAGCAATGTGCCCTTGCGGCCACTTACATTTCAGTGTGAGGCTCCCACGATAAACTGTGATTCATCTCTCTTGTCTGTAGCAGCACCAGCACAAACGTCTGTGTCCACTGGGCCTCCCTCTCGTGCCCTTCTATCCTGGACAGAGGCAGAGGAGATGGTTCTCCCAAAGAGGAAGCCCACCGGGACTGGAAGAGTCATGCCCACTTGCTCCCCTTGGCTAGCAAAGGAGGCCTCTGTACACCTCCCATGCTGGAGAGAGGAATCCTATCTGGAAGGACATACCGACTGCTCTGCTTCCTTCAGCTCCCAACCAGCCAGGCCCCTCGGCCTCAGAAGGTCTGAGGCTTTCTAATTCTATGGGAGTTGATGAAGATGCAGTCATCAGAGGGGCAGTGAGGTGAATCCCATTTTTGGGGCCTTTCCTGTCCTGCTCACCAGATTCAGAGATGTCCCTGGTTCAGTTCCCTGCCTCAGTTTACATCCTGTTTCTGGGGGGTCAGCACTGCCTGGAGCTGTTGACGCAGCCTCCACCACCTTAGAGCTTCCATCCCACCAGGGAGTCAATTCTAGTGTTTTTACTCTCTGCAAATCGTCCGGAGGGACACGCTGCAGCAGGAGCCTTTAGTATCCTTTCTGCTATAAACCCTGGGACACGTCAGAGAGCAGGGAGCCCTCAGGTGCTGCTGGAGACTCACCATCAGAGCAGATGTCACCCCTTCATGACAAGGACTGCAGGTTTGTGCTGGATGTGCTGAGGGTGAGTGAAAGTTGGGCATTATTAGTCAGGCTGGTGGGTCTTTGAACAGAAGAAATTAGAGCATAGAGACCTGAGTCTCAGCCTTGTCCTTTCCTGCATGTCTTCCCACCCCAGCTCCCACCTTCCCCCACACACGCCTGATCCCCTGGCACTGCACAGTGAGATCCCAGGGACAGGTCTGGGACGCTCTCCCACCTTGGCTGGTGGGTGAAGCATTTGAGCAGGCTGTGTGGGGCCAGATTGCCTGTGCCCTTCATGTCATCATTCACAGGGCTATTTCAGTTCTCTCTTGTCCTGGTTGTTCTTTGCCCTGGTTGCGGCTGGGATGGGGTTAATTTTCACCAGAAGCTGGCTGGGGTCTATTCTATACCATATGACCATATACCATGTGACCATCACCCTCACTATATAGAGGGATTGGGATACTGGAGCAGGGTAGGTGTTGGGCTCTAGGCAGGGAGTGACCTGCGCTGGGAAGCACCGCTAAGTGCACTCTGTTGTCGGTATTGGTGGGGTTTCTTCTTTGTTTCTTTTCTTTCCCTCTGTTGTCCAGTTAAACTCTTGTTGTTAACCCACAAATTTTGCCTTTCTTTGTCCTGATTCTCTCTTTCATCCCACTGTGGGGGGGGGAGCAAGTGGCCGCATGGTGCTCAGCCTCCGGCTGGGGCTAAACCACGACAGTCTTTTTTGGTGCCCAACGTGGGGCACAACAGCAGCACTTTTGTATTAAGTGTGCTCTAGCTGTAGTAGTTACTAAAAGTGACAAGCTCCTGTGCGGGTCAAAAAGTTCGTTGGCTGCACTGTTTATCTCTTGACTTTTGGCAACATGTTAATACAAACAATGGGTATGTGCTTTGTCCTGGCATTGACAGACTTACTATGCTGGGGGAGCTATCTGGTGGAGAGGATGAGGGAATACATCTCCCTCTCCCTACCCAGGATTAATGTGGACAGGTTTATTACGCAGGCTCCTGAGGTCCTTGCTCACCCTTATGTGAGCTGCTTAGTACCACTGAGTAATATTGTTGGCATATTATGGGGTTTGTGGAATCTGGTCTCATCCTGGTGGATGAGAAGACAACTTTTGGGTGAGGCTACATTGAAGTGTGACCTGAGGCAGCTGGTCCCGGGGTGGCAGGGTGTGTGGAAGGACTTGGGCAGGTTCCTAGGGTGGTTATCACCTCCCACAGCCTGGGACTTTACTCCTGAACAGTGAGCAACCCTGGCAAACTGACACGCCACCTGATGGAAGGGTGCCTTGCCTATCCCAATGAAAACCAGCAGCTTCTAGCGTTGTACTGGGGCCTGGCTTGTGCCTATCAAGCCGTGGTTCAGCATTCTCAGAGGACTCTGGTTGAGGCAGGGACCCAAACTGCACCTGAAGACACCATGGTTGAGATAGGGACCCAAACAACCCCACCAACTACAGTAGTTAAAAAGAAACAATGGACAAGGAGGACAACAGGTCCATCTCCTCAATTAGTAAGGGAAGAGGAAGAAGAGGAAGGGTCGGATCACGAAGCCGGTCCTTCGACAGACATTGGAGGAAGGAGTGAGAGAATTCCGACAGGAAGCAGAAACTACCCAGTCCCTGGCCTCAGCAGAACTTCGGGACATGCGGAAAGATTACAGCCGCCAGCCAGGTGAGAGGATTGCTGCCTGGCTGCTCCGATGCTGGGATAGCGGGGCCGACAGTCAGCAATTGGAAGGCAAGGAAGCCCAACAGCTGGGATCCCTTGCTAGGAACCGGGGAATTGAGAGAGGAATTGGAAAAGAGGCAGCAATTTGCAGTCCCTGGAGATGGCTCCTCTCAAGTGTGAGGGCAAGATATCCATTCAAGGAAGATCTTGTGAACTCCCCAGGAAAGTGGACCACTGCAGATGAAGGCATCCAGTACCTGAGAGAATTAGCGGGACTGGAAGTCATCTACAGGAATCTAGACAATGATGAGGTCTCCAAAGATCCAGACGATGTCCTGTGCACACGGGCTATGTGGAGAAAGGTGATTCAGAGTGCCCCAGCGTCATATTCGAACAGCCTGGCAGCGATGTATTGTCCAGATATCGATACACCAATTGTGGAGAGAGTGTCATCTTGGCTCCAAAACTTTGAAGAAAATCTCTGTACCGCCTCATCCCTACGGGCCAGTGCCTTGGCTATCAGGAATGCCCCAAGAAATCAGTCCTCTCCTGCCTCAGTCGGAGGGAAAGGGAGCCCCAGACGCATGCCACGTGGAGCACTCTGGTTCTTCCTGCGTGACCAGGGGGAGGACATGAGGAAGTGGGACGGTGAACCCACCTTTAAGCTAGAAGCCCGTGTACGCGAACTGAGAGGGAAGACAGCTGTTAAGAAGGGGCCACCCAAGAAGTCTGTCAGCAGAGTTGCTGTAGAGATGCACGAAGGCAATCGGCGATTTCCCAAACAGAGAAGAACTGAAATCACCTCCCTTGATCCTGAGGAGGGGCCTTCTGGTCTGGCGCTGCAAGGCTCAGACAGGGAATACTCTGATGAGGAACAGGAATAGAGGGTCCCTGCCTTCGGCCAGGAGGAGGAAAGGGATGACCGTGTATACTGGACTGTGTGGGTTCGATGGCCTGGCACGTCAGACCCACAGAAGTATAGGGCTTTAGTAGACACCGGTGCACAATGTAGTCTGATGCCATCAGAACATAGGGGCACGAAACCCATCTGGATCTCGGGAGTGACAGGGGGATGCCAAGAATTGTCGGTATTGGAGGCTGAGGTGAGCTTAACAGGGGACAAGTGGGAAAAGCACCCCATTGTGACCGGCCCAGAGGCCCTTTGTATCCTTGGCATAGACTACCTCAGGAGAGGGTGCTTCAAGGACCCAAAGGGATACCGATGGGCTTTTGGTGTAGCCACGGTGAATGCAGGGAAGACCAAACAGCTATCTACCCTGCCTGGCCTCTCGGAAGATCCCTTCGTTGTGGGATTGCTGCAAGCTGAAGAAGAGCAGGTGCCAATTGCTACCAGGATGGTGCACTGGCAGCAATATCGCACCAACTGAGACTCCCTGGCTCCCATCCATGAGATGATTCATCAACTGAAGCCCCCAAGACGGTTGGGAACTGGAGCACTTTGCCTTTGAGGAGAGGCTGAGGGAGCTGGGCTTGTCCAGCCTGGATAAATAAAGATTTTGGGGCGAACATGCAGCAGCATTGCACTGTTCCCAGGAAGACTGAGTCAGGCTCGTGTCTGTGGTACAAGACACAGGGACAAGAGGCAATGGGCCAAAACAAGAGAGGGTCAGGGTACATATAGGGAGAAACATTTCCAACATGAAAGCAACCAGAAGCTTGAAGCTGTTTCCCAGAGAGTGCGCACAGGCTCTATCCTGGAAAGTGAACAAGGCTTGCTTGGATAAAGCCCCGAGGAATCTGGTCTGACCCTGCTTTGAGCAGGAGGTTGGTCAAGACATCTCCAGAAGTCCCTTCTAGCCTGAATGATGCTGTCCTTCCTTCCTCTTCATGTTTTCACAGTAGGGAAAGCTCTCAGGTTCTCCCTGACCACAAAAGTAATTCACATCAGGTGCAGGGCTGCTTCACAGATGTCCCCAAACAGCCCTGACCTCATCTTTTGCTGCCCTTTTCATTCCCCTGATACCTTGTACAAAGGTTTAGTGATGCCAAGATGCCTTGTACAAAGGCTGAAAGATTACACTATGCCTTTGTTGGTAGTGCTGTGTCCTTGCTTTGTGCTTGCTTGAACAATTTAGAAAGTTTTGGTATGTAGAGATAGTTAAGAGACCTAAGAAACCTTGAGCCTTGTAGTCAGAACCAACCAAGATGAGCTAATCGTAACAAAAGACACAAACCAGACAGAGTACAACTAGTTCCCAGAAATGACATGAATATGTAGGATTATCCCAAGGATTTTAATGAATAGTATATACTAGAATGATATAAATCTCTACTCTCACGACTTACAGTATGCACGATAGGTGGAGTGATCTCCCGTGCATCCGGCGCTGTAATAAAGAATGCCTGCCTTCTAAAACTTAAAAGGAAGTGTTAGAGGGTTCTTTATTTAACCAATTTTTGCAGTTATCACCCCCTGCCCAAGTTCTTCTCTGTTACTGTACAAATATCCTCCAAAACAAACTGCCTACTCTGTTAATCCTTTCAGATT
Organism: Phoenicopterus ruber ruber; assembly: GCA_009819775.1. Lineage (NCBI taxonomy): Eukaryota > Metazoa > Chordata > Aves > Phoenicopteriformes > Phoenicopteridae > Phoenicopterus > Phoenicopterus ruber. The sequence continues at coordinate 107,744 of WNMK01000049.1, read as the reverse complement.
GGCCATGAATTTCTTGGTTTGTACCCTCATTTGATTCGTGGGAAGGGACTGCTGGAGCTCTCTGGTCCAGCCTCCCTCCCAAAGGGGAACCATCACCAACCCTGGGGTCAGGTTGGCTTTGTTTCGTAGAGCTGAAACCTGAAAATCTCCGAAGGTGTAAATCAGAGAATCTCTGGGTGTCCTGCTGCACCGCAGCACCACTCTCTTAGTCAGTTTTATTTTTCCTAATGCTCAATCTGAAGCTCCCACAAGGCACTGTGTGGCTGTTGCCTTTGCTCTACCATTTTCCACTGCAGAAGAGAGCTTGGTTCCATCGTCTCTCCAGGCAGGTGTAGGCTGTTATTAGGTTGCCCTCTGCCTCCCCTACAGCAGTCCGAAGAGGCCACCTAGTTCTCTTCTCCTCTCCACACAGTTCATGTGGTTTTGGGAGTCTAAACCTGACTTCAGAGCTCTCATCTGGTTTCTCCAAACCTTCTCCCCACTCCTCCAGAGAAGCCAGCCTCCACTGGCTGATACAGCAGCCACCATAACACTGAGGCTCTTGTCCTTAGGGCCGCTCCTCAGCTGGTCAGGGGCTCAGCCAGCACTGCTGCACAAAGCATGTTCTGGACCAGTGCAGACCTTTCCTCTTTTCCTTGTAAATCTTCCAGAGGTTTCTGTTGGCAAAATCCCCAAGTGTGTCAAGGTCCCTCTGGACTGAACCTCCAACATGTCAACATTTACAGTGTGTGTGCAGGTGGCTGTCCTGGTTGCGGCTGGGATAGGGTTAATTTTCACCAGAAGCTGGCCGGGGTCTATTCTATACCATGTGACCGTCACGCTCACTATTTAGAGGGGGTGACTGGCGGGGCGGGGATCGCTGCTCGGAGCGGGCTGGGCGTCGGGCTGCAGGCGGGAGCGACCTGTCCGGGAAGCACCGCTAAGTACTCGCTGTTGTTGTCATTGTTGGGGTTTCTCGCTTGTTTGTTCTCTTTCCCTTTGTTGTTTGGTTAAACTGTTGTTATTGTTAACCCACGAGTTTTTGCTTTTCTTCATCCCAATTCTCTCCCCGTCCCACCGGGAGGGGGGGGTGAGCGAGCGACCGCGTGGCTCAGCCTCCGGCTGGGGCTAAACCACGACAGTCCTTTTTGGCGCCCAACGTGGGGCACGACAACAGCACTTTTGTATTAAGTGTGCTCTAACTGTAGTAATTACTAAGCGACAAGCTCCTGCACGGGTCAAAAAAAGTTTGCTGGCTGCGTTGTTTATCTCTTGACTTTTGGCAACATGTTAATGCGAATGTGGTTTGTTCTGGCACTGACGGTCTCACTGTGCTGGGGGAGCTATCTGGTGGAGAGGATGAGGGAATACATCATCTCCCTCTCCCTACCCAGGGTTAATGTGGACAGGCTTATTACACAGGCTCCTGAGGTCCTTACTCCACCCTTGTGTGAACTGCTTGGTATTACTTACTAATATTGTTGGCATGTTATGGGGTTTGTGGAATCTGGTCTCGTCCTGGTGGAAGAGAAGACAACTTTTGGGTGAGGCTATATTGAAGCGTGACCTGAGGCAGCCGGTCCCAGGGTGGCAGGGTGTGTGGAAGGACTTGGGCAGGTTCCTAGGGCGGTTAACACCTCCCATAGCCTGGGACTTTACACCTGAACAAGTGAGCAACCCTAGCAAACTGACACGCCACCTGATAGAAGGGTGCCTTGCCTATCCCAATGAGAACCACCAGCTTCTAGCGTTGTACTGGGGCCTGGCTTGTGCCTATCGAGCCGCAGTTCAGCATTCCCAGAGGACTCCAGTTGAGGCAGGGACCCAAACTGCACCTGAGGACACCATGGTTGAGATAGGGACCCAAACAACACCACCAACTACAGTAATTGCCCCAGTAGTCAAAAAGAAGCAATGGACAAGGAGGACAACGGGTCCATACCCTCGATTAGTAAGGGAAAAGGAAGAAGAGGAAGGGTCAGATCACGAAGCCGGTCCTTCGACAAGGACATCAGAGGAAGGAGTGAGAGAATTTCGACAGGAAGCAGAAACTACCCGGTCCCTGACCTCAGCAGAACTTCGAGACATGCAGAAAGATTACAGCCGCCAGCCAGGTGAGCGGATTGCTGCCTGGCTGCTCCGATGCTGGGATAGTGGGGCCGACAGTCAGCACTTGGAAGGCAAGGAAGCCCAACAGCTGGGATCCCTTGCTAGGAACCGGGGAATTGAGAGAGGAATTGGAAGAGAGGCAGCAATTTGCAGTCTCTGGAGACGACTCCTCTCAAGTGTGAGGGCAAGGTATCCATTCAAGGAAGATCTTGTGAACTCCCCAGGAAAGTGGACCACTGCAGATGAAGGCATCCAGTACCTGAGAGAATTAGCGGTACTGGAAGTCATCTACAGGGATCTAGACAATGATGAGGTCTCCAAAGATCCAGACGATGTCCTGTGCACACGGGCTATGTGGAGGAAGGTGATTCAGAGCGCCCCACCGTCATATTCTAACAGCCTGGCAGCGATGTATTTCCCAGATATTGATACGCCAACTGTGGAGAGAGTGTCGTCTTGGCTCCAAAACTTTGAAGAAAATCTCTGTACCGCCTCATCCCTACGGGCCAGTGCCTTGACTATCAGGAATGCCCCAAGAAATCAGTCCTCTCCTGCCTCAGTCGGAGGGAAAGGGAGCCCCAGACGCATGCCACGTGGAGCACTCTGGTTCTTCCTGCGTGACCAGGGGGAGGACATGAGGAAGTGGGACGGTGAACCCACCTTTAAGCTAGAAGCCCGTGTACGCGAACTGAGAGGGAAGACAGCTGTTAAGAAGGGGCCACCCAAGAAGTCTGTCAGCAGAGTTGCTGTAGAGATGCACGAAGGCAATCGGCGATTTCCCAAACAGAGAAGAACTGAAATCACCTCCCTTGATCCTGAGGAGGGGCCTTCTGGTCTGGCGCTGCAAGGCTCAGACAGGGAATACTCTGATGAGGAACAGGAATAGAGGGTCCCTGCCTTCGGCCAGGAGGAGGAAAGGGATGACCGGGTATACTGGACTGTGTGGGTTCGATGGCCTGGCACATCAAACCCACAGAAGTATAGGGCTTTAGTAGACACAGGTGCACAATGTAGTCTAATGCCATCAGAACATAGGGGCACGAAACCCATCTGGATCTCAGGAGTGACTGGGGGATGCCAAGAATTGTCAGTATTGGAGGCTGAGGTGAGCTTAACAGGGGACAAGTGGGAAAAGCACCCCATTGTGACTGGCCCAGAGGCCCCTTGTATCCTTGGCATAGACTACCTCAGGAAAGGGTACTTCAAGGACCCAAAGGGATACCGATGGGCTTTTGGTGTAGCCACGGTGAATGCAGAGAAGACCAAACAGCTATCTACCCTGCCTGGCCTCTCAGAAGATCCGTGCGTTGTGGGATTGCTGCAAGCTGAAGAACAGAAGGTACCAATTGCTACCAGGACGGTGCACCGGCGGCAATATCGCACGAACAGAGACTCCCTGGCTCCCATCCGTGAGCTGATTCATCAACTGGAGAGCCAAGGAGTCATTAGTAAGACGCATTCACCTTTTAATAGTCCTATATGGCCAGTACGGAAATCTAATGGGGAATGGAGACTAACAGTGGACTACCGTGGCCTGAATGAAGTCACGCCACCACTGAGTGCTGCCGTGCCGGACATGCTAGAACTTCAGTATGAACTGGAGTCCAAGGCATCCAAGTGGTATGCCACCATTGATATTGCCAACGCGTTCTTCTCCATCCCTTTGGCAGCAGAGTGCAGGCCACAGTTTGCTTTTACTTGGAGGGGTGTCCAGTACACCTGGAATCGACTGCCCCAGGGGTGGAAACACAGCCCTACCATTTGCCATGGACTGATCCAGACTGCACTGGAGAAGGGTGGAGCTCCAGAACACCTACAATACATTGATGACATCATTGTGTGGGGCAACACAGCAGAAGAGGTTTTGAGAAAGGGGAAAAAATAATTCAAATTCTTCTGAGAGCTGGCTTTGCCATAAAACGAGGGAAGGTCAAAGGACCTGCACAGGAGATCCAGTTCCTAGGAATAAAATGGCAAGATGGACGTCGTCAGATTCCAACAGATGTGATCAACAAAATAGCAGCTATGTCTCCACCAGCTAACAAAAAGGAGACCCAAGCTTTCTTAGGCGTTGTGGGTTTTTGGAGAATGCATATTCCAAATTACAGTTTTATTGTAAGCCCTCTCTATCACGTGACCCGAAAGAAGAATGATTTCACATGGGGCCCTGAGCAACGACAAGCCTTCGAACAAATTAAACAGGAGATAGTTCATGCAGTAGCCCTTGGGCCAGTCCGGGCAGGGCAAGATGTTAAAAATGTGCTCTACACCGCAGCCGGGGAGAACGGCCCTACCTGGAGCCTCTGGCAGAAAGCACCAGGGGAGACTCGAGGTCGACCCCTGGGGTTTTGGAGCCGGGGATACAGAGGATCTGAGGCCCGCTACACTCCAACTGAAAAAGAGATCTTGGCAGCATATGAAGGGGTTCGAGCTGCTTCGGAGGTGGTTGGTACTAAAGCACAGCTCCTCCTGGCACCCCGACTGCCGGTGCTGGGCTGGATGTTCAAAGGGAGAGTCCCCTCTACACATCATGCAACTGATGCCCCATGGAGCAAGTGGGTCGCACTGATCACACAACGAGCTCGAATAGGAAACCCCAGTCGCCCAGGAATCTTGGAAGTGATCACAGACTGGCCAGAAGGGAAAGACTTTGGAATGTCGACAGAGGAAGAGGTGACACGTGCTGAAGAGGCCCCACCATATAATGAACTACCAGAAAATGAGAAGGAATATGCCCTGTTCACTGATGGGTCCTGTCGTATTGTGGGAAAACATCGAAGGTGGAAAGCTGCCGTGTGGAGTCCTACACGACGAGTTGCAGAAGCCACTGAAGGACAAGGTGAATCGAGTCAGTTTGCAGAGGTGAAAGCCATCCAGCTGGCTTTAGATATTGCTGAGCGAGAGAAGTGGCCAGTGCTCTATCTCTATACCGACTCCTGGATGGTGGCGAATGCTCTGTGGGGGTGGTTACAGCAATGGAAGCAGAGCAACTGGCAGCGCAGAGGCAAACCCATCTGGGCTGCCAAATTGTGGCAAGATATTGCTGCCCGGCTAGAGAAGCTGGTTATAAAAGTACGTCATGTAGATGCCCATGTACCTAAGAGTCGGGCCACTGAGGAACATCAAAACAACCAGCAGGTGGATCAGGCTGCTAGGATTGAAGTGGCGCAGGTGGATCTGGACTGGCAACATAAAGGTGAATTATTCCTAGCTCGGTGGGCCCATGACACCTCAGGCCATCAGGGAAGAGATGCAACATACAGATGGGCTCGTGACCGAGGGGTGGACTTGACCATTGACACTATCGCACAGGTTATCCATGAGTGTGAAACATGTGCTGCAATCAAGCAAGCCAAGCGGTCAAAGCCTCTTTGGTTTGGAGGACGATGGCTGAAATATAAATATGGGGAGGCCTGGCAGATTGATTATATCACACTCCCACAGACCCGCCAAGGCAAGCGCCATGTGCTCACAATGGTGGAAGCAACCACCGGGTGGCTGGAAACATATCCTGTGTCCCACGCCACTGCCCGGAACACTATCCTGGGCCTTGAAAAGCAAGTCTCATGGCGACATGGCACCCCAGAAAGGATTGAGTCAGACAATGGGACTCATTTCCGAAACAACCTTATAGACACCTGGGCCAAAGAGCATGGCATTGAGTGGGTGTATCACATCCCCTATCATGCACCAGCCTCTGGGAAAATTGAACGATACAATGGACTACTGAAAACTACACTGAGGGCAATGGGTGGTGGGACCTTCAAACATTGGGATACACATTTAGCAAAGCCACCTGGTTAGTTAACACTAGAGGGTCTACCAATCGAGCTGGTCCTGCCCAATCAAAGCCTTTACATACTGTAGAAGGGGATAAAGTTCCTGTAGTGCACATGAAGAATATGTTAGGGAAGACAGTCTGGGTTACTCCTGCCTCGGGCAAAGGCAAACCCATCCGTGGGATTGCTTTTGCTCAAGGACCTGGGTGCACTTGGTGGGTGATGCGAAAGGATGGGGAAGTCCGATGTGTACCTCGAGGGGATTTGATTTTGGGTGAGAATAGTCAATGAATGAACTATTGATAAAACTGAGCAAAGTGCAGCAGTAATGGAAGCAGAACTGGCTTTAGCAACTGGCGCCCATCAACTTCCTCAAGAGATTGACATCTTCAACCCACAGACCGTGGACATGATGCAGCAGCCGAACCAGATACCGTGACTGCAAGTTCCAGATGCAACAATCCAACACTACACACCATCCTCCCACAGCGTCCAGTGTCACCTGCCGCACCACGCCGAGACCCAGCCCTGTTTCACCGACTGAGCAAACTCCACATCATCTCTCCTGCCCCAAGAGACTATTCTGACAGATGGAGCCTGAAGTCATGGACTAAATGAACTCAATGGACACTTCAAAGGGATGGTCCATAGACTAAGGGAATGATGTCTGTGTGTATATCTATATATATATAACAGGAAAAGTGGTGGTGATTAATTGGAAAGTGTAGGATCTGAGCGTGACATATATGGTATAGAATAAGGGGTGGATAATGTCCTGGTTGCGGCTGGGATAGGGTTAATTTTCACCAGAAGCTGGCCGGGGTCTATTCTATACCATGTGACCGTCACGCTCACTATTTAGAGGGGGTGACTGGCGGGGTGGGGATCGCTGCTCGGAGCGGGCTGGGCGTCGGGCTGCAGGCGGGAGCGACCTGTCCGGAAAGCACCGCTAAGTACTCGCCGTTGTTGTCATTGTTGGGGTTTCTCGCTTGTTTGTTCTCTTTCCCTTTGTTGTTTGGTTAAACTGTTGTTATTGTTAACCCACGAGTTTTTGCTTTTCTTCATCCCAATTCTCTCCCCGTCCCACCGGGAGGGGGGGGTGAGCGAGCGACCGCGTGGCTCAGCCTCCGGCTGGGGCTAAACCACGACAGTGGCTCATGCTCACTTGTAGTGCAAAACCACAACAAAAACCAAGACAAAAAACACAAAAAAAACCCAAGACAAAAACGTGAAGAATTTAAAGAGACTACCGGTAATGAAATGGGGTACTCCAGTAACGGAATTGTTCCTCAAAGGAAAAGGTACCTTTACTGGGTCTGCCTGGGCTGGAATTTACTTCCTTCATAGCAGCCCGTATGGTGCTGTGCTTCATATTGGTGACCAGAACAGTTTTGATATAACATAGCAATGTTTTAGCTATTGCTGAATAGGGCTTGCAAGGCCTTTTCTGTTTCATACTCTGTTGCCCCAGCAGTGAGTAGGCTGGAGGTGGGCAGGAGGCTGAGAAGGGACACAGCTGGGACAGCTGACCCAAACTGACCAAAGAGATGTTCCACACCATATGACGTCATGCTCAGCAATAAAAACTGGTGGGGGGTTTCTCCAAAGTAGCTGCTGCTCAGATACTGGCTGGGCATTGGTCTGTGGGTTGGAAGTGGTGAGTGATTGCTTTTGCATTGCTTTGGGTTTGTTCGGGGTTTTTTTCCCCCTTTTTTCCTCTCTTTCTAAACTCAGTTTACCTTGACCCACATGTTATTCTCAGTTTTGCCCTTCCAGTTCCCTCCCCTCCCCTGCTGGTGGGAGGGAGCGAGTCACTGGGTGGGGGCTTAATTGCTGGTCAGGGTCAACCCAGTACAGTGCCACAGCAACCATCTTAGAAGCACAAAAGGAGGGTACAAACCAGGAAAAAACCAGCCAATGGGGAAAAGATTAGCAGGATAGGCGGTTCTTCTTGGATGGTATGAGGATAGCAAAAGAGAAGAACTCGAGAGAGAGGGAAAGATGTAAAATGACTCATTTTTTGCCTAATGTAATCCAAGGCCCTCCAGAGCCTTTTCTGCAGAGCTGCAGCCCAGCCAGGCAGTCGCTGCAAAGCATTAGTCCACCCCAGGGGCAAGACTTTGGTTGGTAATCATGGGCTTCCTGTTGGTCCATACCTCCAGCTTGTCGAGGTCCATTGGCATTGCAGTCCTGCCATCCAGTGTAAAGTCTTGCTCTCCTCAGTGTGATGTCATCCACAAAGTTCATGAGAAAGCACTCTTTCATCTCCTCTGGCTCTTTAAAACTCATTAAAGAAGGCGGGTTGGAAGATAGACTGATGTAACACTGCTTGTTAGAGAAGTCAAGGCAGAGTAGAACCAAATCACTGCATCACTCCAAACCCAACCACCCAACCCTTGTTTCTTTTTTTAACTCATTCTACTGTCATGGTTTAGCCCCAACCAGCAGCTGAGCACCATGCAGCTGCTCGCCACCCCCCCCCCCCCCCCCAGTGGGATGGGGAGAGAATCGGGAACAAAGAAAGGCAAAACTCGTGGGTTAACAACAGTAGTTTAACAGGACAACAAAGGAAAACAAACAAGGCAACCAGTGCTTTCCCCTCATCCAGAAATGCAGTGTTCCCCATCCAGTGAATACCAGCGTGATTCAAGTCCCCAGTAAGTCCTGAGGTCATTGATGCAGAGACTTCCTTTGGTTGCTGAAGTAAGGTGTTGTCCACTTCCTCACCCTGATTGCATGATGATTTACCTTCATGATTTGTCATGCTTTAACCCCAGATGGTAACTGAATACCACACAGCTACTCGCTCACTCCCCACCATCTCCCCTGCCCATCTCACAGAGGAGATCCATACAGGGAATGCCTCCCTTCACACAGAAAGATTCCCTCTCCTGATCTTCCCACCTCGTTTCTCCCGAGTAGCCTGCACCCATCCATCACAACGCCCCAGTTGTGTGAGTTTTCCCACCATGCCATGGCAGTTATTCCATTGATGTCACAGCTCTGCGACGGCACATGGGTCTCCAGCTCCTCCTGCCTATTCCCCAGGCTGAGGCCACTGGTGCATGTTTGGGCTGCAGCACCTCAGCTGTGGCTCCAGGGCCTAGAGCAGATTTGTCACCGGGAGACCCTGGCACCAAGCACCACGACCCCATGTGTGGAAAGGCTTTGTTTCATAGCAGAGGCATGTTTGAGTGGAGGGCAAGTGGCAGTGCAAAGAGGAAATGAGGTGCACACAAAGAGAGGAACCCCTGCTCTCCTCAAGGTTAGCACGAAACAGGGCTGGGCTGGGCAGCCCTGGTAGGAGAGGGCTTTGCTGCCTGTGGTGTGTCTGCAGCCCCTGAGGGCCTGTGGTGGAGGTGAAGCTGACCTGCAGGAAAGACAAGGTGCTGCTGAAAAGGGCTTTTGGTGTGGACAAGCTGTGATCCAGGCTTGCTGGGAAAATCACTGACCTGTTCCTTGAACGTCTTCTCAAGGGAGTGAGTAAAGGATAGGGGAGAGAGGCGACCCACACATATCTCTTACCTCCGGCACATCAAATGTCACCAGGTCTTTGTGTGTGAGCTCCTGGTCTCTATCAGTTACCATGGGATCTGAGACAAGCAACTCTCATGCAGGTGCCTGTTTTGAGCACACCTGAACAGAGGCAAGAGGAATCCCACCTCCTTTGGGTTTGTGGTGTGCATGGGAGAGAGCTAAGTCCCCTTCCAGCCCCAGGACTGCAAGCCCAGAATGAGATGCCTCAATCAACTAAGCTTAATCCCTTCCCTCAGCATGACTAAAGAAGATCCCTCTCTGTCCCTGTCTGGGTGTCCTGTCTAATGGTGGGACAAGAGGCAGGTATTTTCATACCTAACTGTCTCTGAGAGGAGAGATGACACTTCTGGAAATAAATGTCTCTGCAGAGTTGAGAGGGAGAGTGACTGCTTCAGTCTCTGGCAGAGTAGGTTCCCCGGGAGTCCTGGGGACATCTCAAGGGCTCCCTTGGGCTGGGCCTCTGCTCCTGAGCTGGGCCGGGCTCCTGGGATGGAGGGAGCTCATGGCAACCAGGCAGCACTGCAGAGAGACAGCTCTGCCCAGGAGCAGCTTCTCTGCAAAGCACAGCAGGGCTATAGGGCACTGCCTGCAGGCACCACGAGGAGATGAGAGAGCAAGATGTTTACAGCTTTCTGAAGGGGAAGGACAACTTAGAGCTCATTGTGGGACAAACTTTCACAGCTCTTTACACAGTAAGTCTCTGGCTGAGGGCAATGCAGATGCAGTTCCTGGCAGGATCTCCTAATGCTGGCACATCCTACAGCTTTTGGGATGTGTCAGGAGGACTCATATTTTCTCTGGTGTGGAGGAAGCGAACCTGCCCCAGGTCAGTGATTCACTGCCACACCATCAGAGCAATGGGCCATCATGACTCTCTTCTCCCTGGGACAGCAGTAGGGATGTACAGCTGGGTGTACACTCAGGGGTGCACCAGGGCTGTCCATCTGAGCAGGGTCCCTGCGCCCCAGGGGGCTGTATGCCAGGGCAAGGGCTCTGCCGCTTGTCAGGGTCAGCACTCAGCCTGCCCGGGGAGCTCCCCAAGGCGCTGTAGGGAGAAGCTCTGGGTGGAAGGAGTGATCCCTGTCAGGGAAGGGTCCTTCTGCCTATCAAGAGGGTGCTGCGTGGTTCAGGGCTGCTCACAGCTCAAGCTCACAGCCTAGACATCTCTGGAGGAATCTTGCAAGACAGAAAAAAGGAGGCTTTACCTGCAAGGGAGGAGCCTGCTTTCTGTTTTCTACTCTTGCTTGGCTGAGTAAAGAGTGAGAGATGGGAATTACTCTCGGTGGTTTGGAGAAGGCACTGAGAACGCAGATCTGTTTCACTGAGAGGTGAATGAGTCTGGGAGCATCATATCAATCCCCCATGGCTTACAAATCACCAGCATCACCTTTCCAGGCTCACCAGGGTTTCTCTGACATTCCCATCTGAACTTTGAAGCACAGAGACGTCCCTGGGCAGTGCCCTGCCCCAGGAGGTGTATGCAGGCAGAGCTGAGTGTACAGCGGCTGGGATGGGGTCTGTGAGTGCAGAAAGGCTCCCAGCAGGGACAGCTCCAGCAGAGACATGGGCAGGGAGAGAGATTTTAACAGAAATCCTGTCTCAGGGATCTACTGGCACCTCCTGCCATCCCCTGCAGTGCAGATCCCTTCCCTGACATCGCCCCCCTTATCTCTCCTCTCCAACATGGCAGAGCCTCTCCCCTTGCAGCTGTGGGGTCCAGGGCATCAGTAGCCTCCTCACCCACCTGAGTGCCAGAAGAGGTGAAGTGCATCTCTCCTGCCATGTGCCCATCTCCCACAGCATGGCACAGGGGGTGAGGGTGAGTGTCCTGCTGTGTCACCATCTGGGAGGTGGCGTGCACAGCTGGGAAAGGGGAAGGCTCTCCCAAGTGCCTGGCTGTCTCTCTGCTAACCTCTCTCGGCTGGATCATTACTGTGTGTCGTCTTAGTTCTCCACCTGTCTGTGCTGCTCTTGCTATTGCTGTCAGGCTCTCTGGGGATGGGAGTTTCAGCTGAAGAGTCCAGCATGGAGCTTGTGGGTCCTCCCATGCAGACGTGCCCATGGCAATCAGGTGTCCCCGCTTTCCTCTAAGCTGTGGGGCTCTGGGCCTTGCAGCCAGTGGGGGTGGGGAATGAGCTGACTCTCCCTTCATGAGCTACAGTAATTAGGACACTTGGCTAGCTCCTTGGGCTGTCCTTCGAAGCTGGGAGCTGCCCTCCAGACTGCAAATCTCTCCCATAGCACCTGTGTGTTACCTGATGGAGAAGTGCAGAGATGCCAGGGTGTCGTGGTTTAACCCCAGCTGGAAGCTAAGCCACACGGTCGCTCGCTCACCACCACCACCACCCCCCCCCCACCCTGGCCGGATAGGGGAGAGAATCAGGACAAAGAAAGGCAAAACTCAAAACTCGTGGGTTAACAACAACAACAGTTTAACCGGACAACAAAGGGAAAGAGAAACAAACAAACAAGAAACCCCAACAATAACAACAACAGTGTTCTTAGCGGTGCTTCCTGTACAGGTCACTCCCAGGAGCCCGACACCCCGCTCTGGTCCTCCCCCTCTATATAGTGAGCATGACGGTCACATGGTATAGAATAGACCCTGGCCAGCTTCTGGTGAAAATTAACCCTATCCCAGCCGCAACCAGGGACACAGGGGCAGATAAAGCTGCTTGGGTGGTGAAACGGTGAAATGAAGTTGTGTCCATGGCTAGGAGTGGGGGTGCTGACACCTTGTTCAGGTTCCTGGCGGCAGGGTGAGACTGTGATCTGCAGTGGATCCCTCTGCTCTCAACAGGGTCTGATTTCTTCTCAGGGTAACACAGGAGCGCAATCCCCCTCCCTCTCAAGAAGAAGCAAGCACAGGGCAGCTGGGAACAGGACAAATGGCCAGACCAGCTCAGCTCCCCCTGCACTGAGCCCACAGCAAATCCTTTTGCCTCTCAGGACTAAGAGCTGGCTCAGCCTGAGCGCAGCAGAGATGCTCAGGATTTCTGACTTCAGAGGAGACTCCTCAGGAAGAAAGGAGGGGACGGGGAAGGGCTGTCCAAAAAAAAAAAAACCAAACAAAAGCCTAAACCCTTTTCGGCAACCAATTTCCTTTAGTGTTGGGGGTGCAGTCGCTGACAAGACCTTCAATTTTTAAAGGGGTTTTATCTGAGAAATTCTGACTATCAGATCTGACCCCTGGATCCCCACTGCTCCCAGGTAGACCCTGAACTAGAGCATGACCGACACCTCAGGAGCCCATGGGCAGAGGCCCTGCTCCTCACAGCACACTCAGCCAGCACAAACCAGAGCTCCAGCCAGCTGCATGAAGGTCCTGCCAAGCAGGAAAAAGGGTGGTATGTGGCAGGGGAAGAGTCTATGAGAAATGCCTTTGGTTTTGCTCAGACAAGTCTGTCCTCACTTGTCACTCTTTTCCTCTTTGCAAGGCCCCTGGGTCCATAGGGGGAAAATGTCTAATAGCAGCTCCGTGGCCGATTTCCTCCTCCTGGCATTCACAGACACACGGGAGCTGCAGCTCTTGCATTCTGGCTCTTCTGGGCATCTACCTGGCTGCCCTCCCTGGGCAATCGGCCTCAATCATCACTGCCATAGCCTGCAACCCACCGCCTCACACCCCCATGTACTTCTTCCTCCTCAACCTCTCTTTTCTTGATCTGGGCTCAGTCTCCACCACTCTCCCCAAATCCATGGCCAATTCCCTCTGGGACACCAGGGACATCTCCTACTTGGGATGTGCTGCACAAGTCTTTCTGCTTGTCTTCTTGATTGGAGGCAGAATATTCCCTTCTCACCATCATGTCCTACGACCGCTACGTTGCCATCTGCAAACCCCTGCACTACGGGACCCTCCTGGGCAGCAGAGCTTGTGTCCACATGGCAGCAGCTGCCTGGGGCAGTGGGTTTCTCAATGCTCTGCTGCACACTGCTAACACATTTTCACTACCACTCTGCCATGGTAATGCGGTAATGCAGTTCTTCTGTGAATTCCCCTCCTCCTCAAACTCTCCTGCCCAGACTCCAACCTCAGGGAAATTGGGCTAATTGTGGTTAGTGCATTTTTAATCTTTGTTTGTTTTGTTTTCATTGTACTGTCTTATATCCAAATCTTCAGGGCCGTGCTGAGGACCCCCTCTGAGCAGGGACGGCACAAAGCCTTTTCCACATGCCTCCCTCACCTGGCCGTGGTCTCCCTGTTTATCAGCACTTTAATGCTGGCCTACCTGAAGCCCCCCTCCATCTCCTCTCCGGCTCTGGATCAGGTGGTACTGTTCTGTATTCAGTAGTGTCTCCAGCAGTGAACCCCCCTCATCTACAGCATGAGGAACAAGGAGCTCAAAGATGCATTGAAGAAACTCATCCTACCAGCAGTACTTCAGAAGCAGTGAACTGCATGTATCTCTTCACAAGTGAGCTTAAATTTATCTCAGACAAGTGGTATGCTTTGCATGTTCTGTCATTAATAATCATGGTCATACATGAATGTTTGCAGTCTTCCCACTTCTCCAGGGATGCAAATCCTGCCTGTCTGAGCCAGAGGCCTTCTGTAAATGTTTCTATCACTACGTTACACCTGGCTTCCTATGTGACATCTCTCTAATAAATCAGGATTTTGTCAGTGCAGAGCCCAATGTTTGGCATTTACTTCCAAAGCTGGCGTCAAGAACATGTTCGAGGAACTGCAGCCTGAAGGGCTGCAAGGAGTATCTGCTCAGCTTTTACCAGCAGTGGATCGATTGCTGATGCATCTAGAACCAGCTGTGCGGGGCACGGGTAGCCCCTTGCCTCTTCTCACAGACACCACCCCTGCAGCTACTTACACCCAATAGATGGGGTTATTCTTCCCCTGTGTAGACATCACCCCCTTCACCTTGTTTACCTTCAGGAGGTTTCTGTTGGCCAAATCCTCAAGTGTTGCAAGGTGCCTTGGACTGAAGCTCCACTTTTCCAGCTGTTAAAAGCAAGCGTGAGATGGCTCATCCTCACTTGTGATGGCTCTAACACGATAGTAACATCAGGAATTGCAGGACACTACAGGCACTGAAATGGTGTATACATTGGCAGGAATTGCTGCCCAAGGTAGAAAGTACCACAGCAACCAGCTCAGAGACATCGAAAGAGAATACAAAAATTAAGAGCATCGTGCATGAAGAAAGGTTATCAGGGTAGGCTGATCTTTTTGGAGTGTGTAAGGATGTTAAAAAAGAAGAAGGTGAGAGGGGGAGAAGAGGATAAATGGAGTGAAGAAGACAAGGCAGTGGTCGGGGCTCTTTGGGGTACCTGTGAAACAGCCCTGCACTAGTTGTGAATTACATCCGTGGTAAGAGAGAACCTGAGTGCTTTCTGTAATGCTGACAACATGATGGGGAAGGAATGACAGCATCATTCAGGCTGGAAAGGACCTCAGGAGCCATGTAGACCAACCTCCTGCTGAAAGCAGGGTCATACCATGTAACTCAGCGCTATGTCCAGATGGGTCTTGAAAAACATCCAGGGATGAAGCAAGTGCCACTCTCTGGGAAACAGCTTCCAGTGCTTGACTGTCCTCACGTTGGAGAAGTTTCTGCCTACATCTGACCTGATGCTCTCTTGTCTCCTATTGCCTCTTGTCCTTGTGTTCTGCACTGCTTGAAAATGTCTTCTTAGAAACCTTACCACAGGCAGTTACACTACTACGTGTTCCCTTCAAGACCTTCCCTTCCCCAGGTGGAACAAGGCCAGCTCCCTCAACCTCTCCTCACAGGGCAAGGTCTCCAACCCTGGCTGTCTTGGTGGCCTCCCCTGAACAGGCTCCAGTTTTTTGGTGCCTCTCCTGACAAGTGCTGAGGAGAGGGAGATGATCACTTCCACTGGCTGCGCTCCTGCTTATACAGCCCAGGATACCTACAATCCAGAGCCTTGAACGCAGAGCTGAAAACCAGCCAGGCAGTCCGTAGCCTCTGTCATTGCAGTGGGCTACCCAAACCGGGGGGCAGGACCTTGGATTTGTCCTTGTTGGCTATCATAATGTTCCCATCAGCCCACCCTGCCAGCCTGGCTAGGTCCCTCTGGATAGCAGCCCTGCCCTCCAGTGTAGCATCTGCTCCCCTTAATTTGGTGTCCTCCAGAAACATTACGAGAAATCACTCTTTCATGTTCTTTCAGATCGTTAGAAACATCTTTCTACTGGCTGGGATTGGCATGCAGTTAATTTTCTTCCTAACAGCCTGTATGGTGCTGTGATTTAGATTTGTGACCTAAACTGTGCTGATAACTCATGGATGTTTTAGCTGTTAGTGAGCAGGGCTTGCACAGCATCAAGGCCTTCTCTGTTCTCACTCTGCCCCTCCCATTGAGTGGGCTGGGGGCGAGGAAGAGGCTGGGAGGGGACACAGCTGGGACAGCTGACCCCAACTGACCAAAAAAGGGGTATTCCACAACACATGACATCATGCTCGGAAATAAAACTGAGAGGCAGTGTCCAGTGTTGTGGTTTAGCCCCAGCCGGAGGCTGAGCCACGCGGTCGCTCGCTCACCCCCTCCCCCCCCCCCCCGGTGGGATGGGGAGAGAATTGGGACAAAGAAAGGCAAAACTGGTGGGTTAACAACAACAGTTTCACCAAATAGCAAAGGGAAAGAAAACAAACAAATGAGAAACCCCAACAATAACAACAACAGCGTGTACTTAGCAGTGCTTCCCGTAGGGGTCGCTCCCTGCCCAGAGCCCGACTCCTGAGCAGAGATCCCTGCTAAATAGTGAGCATGACGGTCACATGGTATAGAATAGACCCCGGCCAGCTTCTGGTGAAAATTAACCCTATCCCAGCCGCAACCAGGACATTATCCACCCCTTATTCTATACCATATACATCACGCTCAGATCCTACACTTTCCAATTCATCACCACCACTTTTCCTGTTTTTATATATATATATATATATAGATACACACAGACATCATTCCCTTAGTCTATGGACCATCCCTTTGAAGTGTCTATTGAGTTCATTTAGTCCATGATTTTAGGCTCCATCTGTCAGAATAGTCTCTTGGGGCAGGAGAGATGATGTGGAGTTTGCTCAGTCAGCGAAACAGGGCTGGGTCTCGGTGCGATGCGGCAGGTGACGCTGGACGCAGTGGGAGGATGGTGTGTAGTGCTGGATTGTTGCATCTGGAGCTTGCAGTCACAGTATCTGGCTCGGCTGGTGCATCATGTCCACGGTCTGTGGGTTGAAGATGTCAATCTCTTGAGGAAATTGATGGGCACCAGTTGCTAAAGCCAGTCCTGCTTCCATTACTGCTGTACTTTGCTCAGTTTTATCAATAGTTCATTCGTTATTAATTTGGGTAATTCTTGCTATAATATCATCGATTTGGCATATAGCAACTGTGACAGAGATGACATACAGTGACAAGGTTATATAGCAATTAACATCATACAGTTTCATTCATTGGCTATTCTCACCCCAAATCAAATCCCCTCGAGGTACACATCGGACTTCCCCATCCTTTCGCATCACCCACCAAGTGCACCCAGGTCTTTGAGCAAAAACAATCCCACGGATGGGTTTGCCTTTGCCTGAGGCAGGAGTAACCCAGACTGTCTTCCCTAACATATTCTTCATGTGCACTACAGGAACTTTATCCCCTTCTACAGTATGTAAAGGCTTGGATTGGGCAGGACCAGTTTGATTGGTAGATCCTCTAGTGTTAACTAACCAGGTGGCTTTTGCTAAATGTGTATCCCAATGATGGAAGGTCCCACCACCCATTGCTCTCAGTGTAGTTTTCAATAGTCCATTGTATCGTTCAATTTTCCCAGAGGCTGGTGCATGATAGGGGATGTGATACACCCACTCAATGCCATGCTCTTTGGCCCAGGTGTCTATGAGGTTGTTTTGGAAATGAGTCCCGTTGTCTGACTCAATCCTTTCTGGGGTGCCATGTTGCCATGAGACTTGCTTCTCAAGGCCCAGGATAGTGTTCCGGGTGGTGGCATGGGGCACGGGATATGTTTCCAGCCATCCCGTGGCTGCTTCCACCATTGTAAGCCCATGGCACTTGCCTTGGCGGGTCTGTGGGAGTGTGATATAATCAATCTGCCAGGCCTCCCCATA
Organism: Phoenicopterus ruber ruber; assembly: GCA_009819775.1. Taxonomy (NCBI): domain Eukaryota; kingdom Metazoa; phylum Chordata; class Aves; order Phoenicopteriformes; family Phoenicopteridae; genus Phoenicopterus; species Phoenicopterus ruber. The sequence continues at coordinate 90,238 of WNMK01000049.1, read as the reverse complement.
GTTCTGTTTCAGCCATCGTCCTCCATACCAGAGAGGCTTTGACCGCTTGGCTTGCTTGATTGCAGCGCATGTTTCACACTCATGGATAACCTGTGCAATAGCGTCTATGGTCAAGTCCACCCCTCAGTCACAAGCCCATCTATATGTTGCATCTCTCCCCTGATGGCCTGAGGTGTCATGGGCCAACCAAGCTAGGAATAATTCACCTTTATGTCACTAGTCCAGATCCACCTGCGCCACTTCAATCCTAGCAGCCTGATCCACCTGCTGGTTGTTTTGATGTTCCTCAGTGGCCCCACTCTTAGGTACGTGGGCATCTATGTGGCGTACTGTTAGAACCAGCTTCTCTAGCCGGGCAGCACTATCTTGCCACAATTTGGCAGCCCAGATGGGTTTGCCTCTGCGCTGCCAGTTGCTCTGCTTCCATTGCTGTAACCACCCCCACAGGGCATTTGCCACCATCCAGGAGTCGGTATAGGGATAGAGCACTGGCCACTTCTCTCGCTCAGCAATATCTAAAGCCAGCTGGATGGCTTTCACCTCTGCAAACTGACTCGATTCACCTTGTCCTTCAGTGGCTTCTGCGACTCGTCGTGTAGGACTCCACACAGCAGCTTTCCACCTTTGATGCTTTCCCACAATACAACAGGACCCAGCAGTGAACAGGGCATATTCCTTCTCATCTTCTGGCAGTTTATTATATGATGGGGCCTCTTCAGCACGTGTCACCTCTTCCTCTGTCGACATTCCAAAATCTTTGCCTTCTGGCCAGTCCATGGTCACTTCCAAGATTCCTGGGCGACTGGGGTTTCCTATTCAAGCTCATTGTGTGATCAGCGTGACCCACTTACTCCATGTGGCATCGGTGGCATGATGTGTAGAGGGGACTCTCCCTTTGACCATCCAGCCCAGCACCGGCAGTCGGGGTGCCAGGAGGAGCTGTGCTTCAGTACCAGTCACCTCCAAAGCAGCTCAAACCCCTTCATATGCTGCCAAGATCTCTTTCTCAGTGGGAGTATAGCGGGCCTCAGATCCTCTGTATCCCCGGCTCCAAAACCCCAGGGGTCAACCTCGAGTCTCCCCTGGTGCTCTCTGCCAGAGGCTCCAGGTAGGGCCGTTCTCCCCGGCTGCGGTGTAGAGCACATTTGTAACATCTTGCCCTGCCCGGACTGGCCCAAGGGCTACTGCATGAACTATCTCCTGTTTAATTTGTTCAAAGGCTTGTCGTTGCTCAGGGCCCCATGTGAAATCATTCTTCTTCCGGGTCACTTGATAGAGAGGGCTTACAATGAAACTGTGATTTGGAATATGCATTCTCCAGAAACCCACAACGCCTAAGAAAGCTTGGGTCTCCTTCTTGTTAGTTGGTGGAGACATTGCTGTTATCTTGTTGATTATGTCCATTGGAATCTGACGACGTCCATCTTGCCATTTTATTCCTAGGAACTGGATCTCCTCTGCAGGTCCTTTGACCTTACCTTGTTTTATGGCAAAGCCAGCTCTCAGAAGGATTTGGATTATTTTCTCTCCTTTCTCAAAAACCTCTTCTGCTGTGTTGCCCCACACAATGATGTCATCAATGTATTGCAGGTGTTCTGGAGCTCCACCCTTTTCCAGTGCAGTCTGGATCAGCCCATGGCAAAGGGTGGGGCTGTGTTTCCACCCCTGGGGCAGTCGATTCCAGGTGTATTCGATGCCCCTCCAGGTGAAAGCAAACTGTGGCCTGCACTCTGCTGCCAAAGGGATGGAGAAGAACGCATTGGCAATATCAATGGTGGCATACCACTTGGCTGCCTTGGACTCCAGTTCGTACTGAAGTTCTAGCATGTCTGGCACGGCAGCACTCAGTGGTGGCGTGACTTCATTCAGGCCACGATAGTCCACTGTTAATCTCCATTCCCTGTTAGATTTCCTTACTGGCCATATAGGACTATTAAAAGGTGAGTGAATCTTACTGATGACTCCTTGGCTCTCCAGTTGATGAATCAGCTCATGGATGGGAGCCAGGGAGTCTCGGTTGGTGCGATATTGCCGCTGGTGCACCGTCCTGGTAGCAATTGGTACCTTCTGTTCTTCAGCTCGCAGCAATCCCACAACGAAGGGATCTCCAGAGCGCCCAGGCAGGGTGGATAGCTGTTTGGTCTTCTCTGCATTCACTGTGGCTACACCAAAGCGCTGTGAAGAGACATGAGAAGTGTAGCATAAGCAGGAGGCCGGGCGCGCGCTCAGCGGTGCAGGGCAACCTGCCATTGGTGAAATACCACTACTATGATCATTTTTTCACTTACCTGGTGAGGCGGGGGGGCGAGCCCCGAGGGTGGCTCTCACTTCTGGTGCCAAGTGCCTGGCATGCCCCGGGTGCAACCTGCTCCAGGGACAGCGGCAGGTGGGGAGTTTGACTGGGGCAGTACACCTGTCAAAGCTAACGCAGGTGTCCTAAGGCGAGCTCGGGGAGGATGGAAACCTCCTGCAGAGCGGAAGGGCAAAAGCTCGCTTGATCTTGATTTTCAGTATGAATACAGACCATGAAAGCAGGGCCTCACAAGCTTGGTGGCTTTTTGGGTTTTAAGCAGGAGGTGTCAGAAAAGTTACCACAGGGATAACTGGCTTGTGATGGGCAAGCGTTGATAGCAACGCCGCTTTTTGATCCATGTCAGCTCTTCCTATCATTGTGAAGCAGAATTCCCCAAGCATTGTTCACCCACTAATAGGAACGTGAGCTGGGTTTAGGCCATCGTGAGACAGGTTAGTTTTCCCCTACTGATGCTGTGTTGTTGCACTAGTAATCTTGCTCAGTAGGGGAGGAAGTAGGGGAGTTCAGAGCCCTGGTGTGTGCACTTGGCTGAGGAGCCAGTGGTGCGAGGCTCCCCTGTGCAGGCTTCTGCCTGAACGCCTCTAAGTCAGAATCCCACCTAGACGTAGCAATACCACAGCACCGCTGGCGCCTCAGTGGGCTCGTGCTAGCTGGCCGCCCGGCCCGTGCGGGGTGGGCCTGGTGCAGGGTGCCACATGTGGTTGGGACCGGAGGGGTGGACAGACGTGGCACCACCTTTCCCCCATGGCATATGGCATGATCATGGGGCAGCTGGCACTAACTCATTCGCAGAGGACCCGATTGTGGGTCAGGGTTTCATCCGTAGTAAAGCAGCTCCCTGGCTGCGATTGCTTGAGAATCGGCCATTGACACCAGCTTTTGTCACTCTGCGCTGCGGGCAGCGGTCAGCACCGTCAAGGCAGCAGGTGTTGGCGCCCCGGGCTGTCCAGCCGGGGCCCCATCGCCAGAAAGGGGCTTGGGCCCCCGCGCACAGGCGCGCCCCTGGCCTTTCCCCTCCCTTCCTCCCTCCTTCCACCCTTCGGCGGGGAAGGCGTGAGCCCACGCGTGCGGGTGCGCCCCTGGCCTCGGGCAGGCGCTCCCTTCTCCTCCCAGGCGGGGCCTCTGGGCCCACCGCCTTTCCCCCCGAGGTGCATGGCCACGGGGCGGGGGGGGGGCGGCAGCAGGCTCTCGCTCATTTTTTTTTTCCCCCATTTTTCCTTTTTTTCCCCCCATTTCCCTTTTTTCCCCTTCCCCTGGGGAATACATTATTAATGTATTATTAGTCATTAATTTATTACAAAATTATTATTGATTTATCAGTAATTATTCATCTGTCACACATTATTAATTTACAATAATTATTATCGATACTTATCAAGGCATTATTAAATATTGGTTTTAGATGAAAAGCATTTACTAATACAATTTAACTCATAATGCGCCCTATCATAATTTAATAATTCATATTTTATTAATATAAATTTTTATATCTCAATCTGTCCATTTAGATGAACAATTCTTATTCCGTTTCGATTAAAAAATTTTTGCATTTCTAGAAATATATTAAAAATATCTGTAAATAGTTAAATATTGATTTTTAATATTATATTTTATTAATTACATGTTATTAATTGCCTGACGTTTTATATATGTTACTGGATAGAGTAATCCTATAAAGAAATGAGTAAAATTCCTTATTATTAGATTATTATTCATTATCGATAATTTATTATGATTATTATTTACAGATGAATCAGTAAGTCACCATTAAGGACAGTAATTTACAAATACGCTTTAATTAATCATAGAGTAGACCTGGCCTCCCTGCCCAGTCTCCGGGACAAACCTGGCCTCCTTGTCCAGATTCTTAATTCTCAATTTATTGCTAATTGTCAATTCATTGTTAATGTATTATTATCGGTAACCGTTGACTTATCACAAAATTATTAATTTATCAGTAATTATTAATCTGTTGCACATCATCAATTTATTGATAATTAATTGATTACTGATGCTCATCGATGCATTAACTAGTAAGATAATAAATAATAAATATTTATAATATTATTCAATAAAAAAAGCTTATGGCTATAATTCCTAATGCAGCTTGTCATCATGTAATTAATAATTTAAACATTTATTTTTGATATTATTAATTACTATTCATTTACAAAGTTATCCATTTTTATTAATTTATCATCGATAACGCCTAATTTATTAACTATTAATTTCGTATCTAATAAAATAACTCGTTCTTCTAAATCGATTTATCAGGCGTCCCAAAATTTAATGCATTGGCTTCATTTACATAATTCTAGTTTATGAATACAAATATTTCATAGATAAACATTATCGCAATAGATTTATGTAAATACCATATTGATTTTTTATTTTAGTCGATTAATTCTGTCGTTAATTGCGCTACCTTTTATGGCTTCTTAATTAAGATGTAATTAATAAGATATTAATCATCCGGCCTCCCTGCCCAGCTTATTAGTTGTTAACGTAGGATTAGTTATTAATTTGGCAGTTATTAATACTAAGTCTTAATCTATTAATTGCCGACAATCTATTAATCACGTTAGATATCGCGCAAAACGCCCACCCGCCCACCGTCCCGTCCCCGAGAGCTCTGTGTAAACAAACACACGCACTGCACACCCCACCCACACCCCGTTTCCGTTTTATTATCGTGTCTTTCCCTGTGCATTTATTTATTTGTTTGCTTCTTTGTTTGCTTGTTTGTTTTCTTTGCCCCCCCTTTTTTTATTTTCCCCTTCTTTTTTCACTTGAGTGCCCGGCAGGCAGCGGCTCCCTGCCCCGGCTCTCCTGGTTGGGCCTCTTGTCAATCCGCTGACATTCGAGCAGAAGCCGGTTCGTCCCCATCATCCAGCTCTACCGGGACGGGGCAGCAGAGGGGTCGCGCAGCCCTCACGTCTTCCCCATCCATTGGTTGTGACCAGTACCTGACCGAGTCCCTCCCGGCGGCGGTGGGCTGTCACCGGGCTACCTCCATGGGGCCTGGCCTCCCTCCCAGGCACCAGGGTCGGGCAAAGCTGCTTTCAGCCGGGGGTGGAAAGCCCCTTCCTTCAGCCTCTCCTCGAGACCTGGCTGGAGCGGAGAAAAGCACGGGCCATCAGTCGTAGGCCGGAAGGTCGTCTCACCCCCCACCCGCACTGCCTCTCCTGGCACGGGCCTCCGTCCCGAGAAGGCCTCTCAAAGGACGCGGCCGGCCTGCCAGGAACGGCGGTCTCGCGGGCCTTGCAAGAAGAAAGTCAGTCGGCCGCCTGACTGAATGAGACCGACTTAGCCCAGCATCCTCGGGGACGAGGAGCTCTCGTGGCCACCGTGCCGGCTGACCGGCCCACCTGGGACCATCTACCGCCCTCCCCCGACGCCATCAGCAAAAGACGGGGGGGTTGTGTGCGTGTGTGTCTCCCCAGCCTAAGGCTGCCGGGCCCGTTGTCCTCGGCGGTGCTCACCGCTTGAACGCATCCCGCCACCGACGGCTGTTTGTCAGAAGCGCGGCCCGCCTTTCCGACAGCCCCGGCCGGGGCCCTGCCACCCGGCTGCTGGAGCCCGGCCCTGGGGACCCGGGTCTCTGCCCGGGACGAGGCACGCGGCTGCCGCTTACCCAGGGATGGCTTCGACCGGGAGCCGAGCCGAGCGCATCGCCCGCAGGCACCGGCGCAGGCTGGATGTCGAGGCGGCCGACAACGCAGGCTGTAACAGAGAAGGCAGCGTTATCGACAGCGTTACAAACCTTTCTTTTCTCCTTCCCCCCCCCCCCGCCCCCAAAGCAGGACAGCCGCCCCAACCCCCCGCCCGCCACCGCACACACACGCATGCACACCCCCCCCCCCCCCCCGCCCCCTCCACCGTCGCCGTCGCGAGCCCGTCCCGCCTTTCTTTCTCAGTCCCTCGCCCCGCTGCGCGCCTGCCCGCCCCCGCCGGGGGCTGAAAAGAAGCGAATGCGGAAGGGGGGGGGGGCGGGGAGAAGGAAAAAAACCCCCAACCGACCCAAACAGAAATCTTCTCCGAAAAGAGACAGCGTCTCCCCCTCCTCAGCCGACCTATGCGCCAGGCTCCCCGCCTGCTCGCCGGCCGCTCTCGCCTGTCTCTGCGCCGGCCTCCCTTCCCCGCCGCTGCCGCCGCGGCAACTGAGCGCCGGACCCTCGGCGTGGCGGGACCGGCCGCCCTTTCCCCGCGGGCGGGGCCCGGTTGCCGGGCAGCGGGGCGCGCGCCTGCGCAGGGCGGACGGCTGCGGACCACCCCCCACCCCGCTCCCCCCCCCCGCTGCTCCGGGCGCCGAAGAGTCCCTGCCGTCAGGCGGGCCGCACTGCAGCGCGGGGAGGGAGGGGGAGGGGGAGCGCGCTCGCGGGGAGGGGGGGGGGGTGTCTCTGAGCGCGCGTGTGACGCGGAGGGGGGGCGGGGCAGTGTCTGCAGGATCGCCGATACATTTTTTAATATCTTTATTTTATTAAAAACATTGCAAGTCAAAATAAAATCAAACCCCAATTCCCCTCCCCCCCCCCAAACCCACCCCTCCCCGCAAAACCAAAAGCCGGCGAGCGCCCGGCAGCGCCGGGACCCGGACCCGACTGGCGGCGCCCGGTCCCGAGCTCTCCCGGCCGTCGGCGAACTCGCGCCGGGGAGGGGCGGCTCGCGCCTGGGCCGCCGCCTCCACTCGGTCCCCGGCCGGGGAGGGAGGGAAAGACTCGCCGCGAGCCCCGCAGCGGGGCGGGGAGGGCAGGCGCGGCGTCTGCAAGATCGCCGATACATTTTTCTAACATCTTTCTTTCATGAAACTAATCTAGACGGCAGCCACGGGCCATGGGGCTTGTAGCCGCCATCACCGCCAGCATCTGACCAACAGTGACGAGGATGTGACAGTGAGGCCGCCGGGATGGCAGTGGGGTAGTCAATGATGGGTGGGGGGTGATGGTTGCCGTGGGGCTGCCCGCCATCACCTCCCCCACATCCCCTCCCCGCAGCCCAAGCGATCCCACAGCAGCCTGAAGGGTGATGAGGAGGTGAGGATGTGGCCGCCATCCAGCATCTACCCCTGAGATGGTGAGTTGGGGGGGGATGGCGGGGCTGGGGTCTCCCTGTCAAAGCAGGGGGGGGTCCCAGGGTTGATGCTCTCCCCCCCTCTCTCCCCACAGCTACTGCACATCATTTTCTTCCTGACGCTGCCTGACCTGCTGAGACTGGGCCAGACCTGCCGCTACCTCCACGAGGTGTGCGACAGTGAGGCGGAAGGAGAAGAGAGAAACTGAGCTCTCCCTATGGCACGTGACTTGAATCATTCAGATATTGGCCTCCCTGAACGTAATGACAAGGGACAGGTTCAACGGCCCTTATTTGGGGCGTCAGCGGACATTTCAGATGGCCAAAGGAAATTCCCACCGGTCTCCAAGAGGATGCCCCCAGATGCTGCCCTGTCTCTATGAGCTGCTCCATTTCAGTTTGCAGGGATGTGCACATGTCTTCAACTACCCTGACACCTTAAATGTCACCAGGCGTTATGTCTGAACAGCCCAGTCCTGCCCTCCGTCTCCATTCATTAGCAGGGAGCTGAGACAAGCAGCTCACACATGCAGGTGCCTATTTTGTGCACAGCTGACCTTGATACCTTGAACAGAGGCTTAGTGATGCCAAGATGATACCTTGTATAGAGGCTGAAGGATGACACTATGCCTTTGTTGGTAGTTCTGGGTGCTTGCTTTGTGCTGGCTTGAACAATTTAGAAAGTTTTGGTATGTAGAGATAGATAAGAGACCTAGGAGGCCTTGGGCCTTGCAGTCAGAACCAGCCAAGATGAACTAATTGTAACAAAAGACACAAACCATATGGAATAACCCACAGTGCGCATGCTTTGGGGAAGAGTTCAACTGAAGGACACCAAAAAGATGACCACCAGAGGGTCCAGGGGACCCCAATGAACCACCAAAGACCTTCACAGAAGCCCCTCAGAGACTTAAAGCGCATGCGTAATGAAAATGCAAATATTACAACCAGTTCCCGGAAATGACACGAATATGTATGATTATTTCAAGAATGTTAATGAATATGTATATACTAGAATGACATAAATCTCTACTCTCACGATTTACAGTATGCACGATAGGTGGAGCGATCCCCCGTGCATCCGGCGCTGTAATAAAGAATGCCTGCCTTCTAAAACTTAAAAGGAAGTGTTAGAGGGTTCTCTATTCAACCGACTTTTCCGGTATCAACCTGAGGCCAGAGGAATCCCACCGCCTGTGGGTTTGTGTCAGGCATGGGAGGGAGCTGAGTCCCCTTCCAGCCCCAGGACTACAGACCCAGGATGAGATGCCTCAATTGACTCAGTGTCCTGGTTGTGCCTGGGATAGGGTTAATATTCGCCAGAAGCTGGCCGGGGTCTGTTCCATACCATGTGACCATCACACTCACTATACAGAGGGGGAGGACCGGAGTGGGGGGGGATCGCTGCTCAACAAGCCGTCTAGAACCAGAAGTGATTTCTTCCTACAGGCTCATCACTCCAACGGGCTCTCTGTGCAGCTCACAGCTTTCCTCAGCATTTTACTCAGCGCCTCCCTGCCCCCATCCTTTCTGCTCCACAGGCTGTAGAGGAGAGGACTGAGCAGGGGCAAGGATGGTGCTAAGCAGGGGCTTTCTCACAAAAGGACTGTGAGCAAGCTGCCAGAGCACTCAGGCCTTCCAGCAACGCAAGGGCTCAGAAGGAGGGTGTGGAAGTGGAAAGAGACCAGCTCTGGAAAGACCAAGGCTGGTGCTCCCTGGCAGTGCTGCTGTGCTGGGACTCCCTCCCATCCACATCTGCACAAAGATACTGCCCTGCAGCTCCAAGGAAGGTCTCAAAGGAAGGATCGTGGGCAAACAAGTCACTGGAAGCTTTTTTATTTTGTTTAAATACATAGAGAGCACAAACCTCATTGACAAGGCCTGTGGGTCTCATAAGTTTGAATAGATGCATAATTAAAAACAGCACAAAAATTGGCATTTCTTTTTTGGACAATATTATTCAAAGTAAAAGAAAGCCAAAAAAGCCAAACCCACAACCAAAACCAACAAAAACTACAGATGATGGGCCTGGCCTGTAATGAGTTACATGATGAGTGATTTGCAAAAGAAGACGGTTTATTGCTTCTGAAAGTCATCTAGTCATCAGTTTCCACACTGCATCCTTGAGCTCCTGGTTCCTCATGCTGTAGATGAGGGGGTTCACAGCCGGAGGCACCACCGAGTACAGAACTGCCACCACCAGATTTAGAACTGGGGAGGAAATGGAGGGGGGCTTCAGGTAGGCAAAAATGCCGGTACTGAGGAACAGGGAGACCACGGCCAGGTGAGGGAGGCAGGTGGAAAAGGCTTTGTGCCGTCCCTGCTCAGAGGGGATCCTCAGCACGGCCCTGAAGATCTGCACGTAGGACAGCCCAAGGAAAACAAAACAGCCAAAAGCTAAACAGGCGCAAAACAGAAGCAGCCCGACTCCCCTGAGATAGTCTGAGTGTGAGCAGGAGAGCTTGAGGATCTGGGGGACGTCACAGAAGAACTGGTCCAGGCCGTTGCCCTGGCAGAGGGGCAGTGAAAATGTACTGGCCGTGTGCAGGACAGCATTGAGAAACCCACTGCCCCAGGCAGCTGCTGCCGTGATGACACAAGCTCTGCTGCCCAGGAGGGTCCCGTAGTGCGGGGGTTTGCAGATGGCAACGTAGCGGTCGTAGGACGAGGCCGTTGCCCAGGAGGGCAGCCAGGCAGATGCCCAGGAAGAGCCAGAAGGTCAAGAGCTGCAGCTCCCGCGTGTCTGCGAATGCCAGGAGGACGAACTGGGGATGGAGCTGCCATTGGACATTTGTTCACTCTGAGTGGCTGTGGGTGGCCATGGGGTGCTGTGGGGCGCTGGTGGTGGCGCAGGACACTGTGGGTCACGGGGAGGCAGAGTCCGTGGGTCGCTGTGGGGTGCCGTGGGGCACCATGGGTCACAGAGAGGCGGTGTCCATGGGGCGCCGTGGGTCACGGTGGGGCGCCATGGGGTGCTGGGGGTGGCGCAGGATGCTGTGGGTCACAGGGAGGCGGTGTCCGTGGGTCGCTGTGAGGCGCCGTGGGTCACGGGGAGGCGGTGTCCGTGGGTGGCTGTGGGTCGCCGTGGGTGTCCGTGGGTCGCCGTGGGTCACGGTGGGTCGCCGTGGGTCGCCGTGGGTCACGCAGGACGCTGTAGACCTTGGGGCCGTAGAGCAGCCCCAGCGGGACCGAGGCAGAGAGGCTCATGGCCACTGTCAGCGTCGCCGTCTGCACGTGCACCTGCCGCACATGGGGCGCGCACGGGGCTTTGCACAAGGGCTTGCACGAGGGGTCACATGGGGGGGACACAGGGGGGGACACGAGGGTCGCATGAGGGGCACACGAGGATTCGCACAAGGGGTTGCACGAGGATTTGCACAAGGGGGACACAGGGGTCACATGGGGGCACACGAGGGGTCACACAAGGGGGACACAAGGGTCACATGGAGGGGACACGGGGGGCACACAAGGGGTTGCACAGGGGGTCACACAAGGGTCACAGGAGGATTCGCACAAGGGGTCACACAAGGGGCACACGGGGGTTTACACCTCCCCCACCTCCTGCCTCCCCCCACCCCCCTGTGCCCCCCGAACCCCCCAGCCCCTCCCCTCCCCCACCTCCCAATCCCTCCTCCCCTACCTCCCAAATCCCCCCAATCCCCCCTCCCCCAGCCCCTCCCCCACCTCCCAAATCCCCTCCCAATCCCCCCCAACCCCCCTCCCCCACCTCCCCGGGCCCCTCCCCCACCCCCCTAATCCCCCCAAATCCCCCCTCCCCCACCTCTGCAATCCCCCCAACCCCCCCATCCCCTCCCCCCCAGGCCCCCTCCCCCACTCCGTCAGCCCCTCCCCCCCAATCCCCCCTCCCCCACCTCCCCAACCCCCCTAAACCTCCCTAAATCCTCCCTCCCAACCTCCCCAATCCCCCCTCCCCCACCTCTCCAACCCCCCCCAATCCTCCCCCAACCCCCCCTCCCCACCCGGGCCCCTCCCCCACCCCGTCGGCCCCTCCCCCACCTCTCCAATCTCCCCCAAATCTCCCCCAATCCCCCCCAACCCTCCCCCCGGGCCCCTTCCCCACCCTGTCGGCCGTGCGGGGGGCGCCGAAGAAGAGGGGGACGGCGGCGAGCCAGAGGAGCCCGGTGATGTAGGTGGCGAAGGCGACGGCCTTGGCCTCGTTGAAGGCGGCCGGGACGCGGCGGGCGCGGGCAGCGTAGAAGGCGCAGGCGGCCATGAGGAGGAGGGCGTAGGCCAGGCCCGGCAGCGCCCCCTCCCCCGCCCCGGCCCCCGCGCAGCGTCGCACCCCCCGGGCGGCCTCAGGGTCCGGGGTGCGGCCGGAGTCGAAGTCGAGGACGGGGCGGGGCGGGCGGAGGAGGAGCCAGAGGGCAGCGGCCGCCAGGTGGGGGCCGCTCAAGGCCAAGGTGATGAGGAGCTGGGAGGTGGGGCTGATGAAGCGGGGCGGGGCCGGCGAGCGCTTGCCTGCGGGGGAGGGGCACAGTCAGGGCCGGAGGGGCCACAACTTCCGGGCCCCCCCGTAACTCACCGTCCATGGAGACGGGGTGGATGGGGGTGGTCATGGGGAGGAACCGGGGTAGGTGGAACCCCATCCCACGTCCCTCAACCTGAGATCTTGACCCCCAAGCCAAGATCTTGGGTCACTCCTGGTCTCCTGAACCCTCCAGAACCCTTGGTCCCCCCCATAACTCACCTTCCATGAAGCCACAGTAGATGTGGCTGCTCTTGGTGAGGAGCCAGGGTAGGTGGAACCCCATCCCACGTCCCTCAAGACAAGTTCTTGACCCTCAACCTAGACTCCTGGGTCCCTCCCAACCTCCTGGATCCTCCAGAACTTCTGTTCCCCCCCATAACTCACCTTCCATGAAGACGGGGTGGATGGGGGTGGTCATGGGGAGGAACCAGGGTAGGTAGAACCCCATCCCACGTCCCTCAAGCCAACTTCTTCCCCCCCAAACCCAAGATCTTGACCCCCCAAGCCAAAATCTTGACCCTCAAGCCAAGATCTTCACCCTCAACCCAACATCTTGGCCGCCCAACCCAACATCTTGACCCCCAACCCAAGCTCCTGGGTCCCCCCTGATCTTCTGGAAGCTCCAGAACTCTTGGTCCCCCCCATAACTCACCTTCCCTGAAGCCACAGTAGATGTGGTTGGTCATGGGGAGGAACTGGGGTAGGTGGAACCACATCCTACGTCCTTCAACCCAACATCTTGACCCCCATCCCAACCTCCTGGGTCCCCCCGATCTTCTGGATCCGCCAGAACTTCTGCCCCCCCCCCATAACTCACCGTCCATGAAGCCACAGTAGATGTGGCTGCTCTTGATCATGAACCTGGGGTAGGTGGAACCCCATCCCACGTCCCTCAAGCCAAGATCTTGTCTCCCAACCCGATCTCTTGACCCCCAACCCAACATCTTGACCCCAAACCCAATCTCTTGACCCCAAACCCAATCGGTTGACCCCCAACCCACCCCCCAGGTCCCCCCAGCTCACCCTGCTTGAAGATGCGGTAGATGTGGTTGGTCTTGGTGAGGAGGGCGGCGTAGGTGGAACCCCAACCCACGGCCCTCAACCCAACCTCCTGCCCCCCAACCTGGACACCTGGGTGTCCCCAAGTCTCCTGAACCCTCCAGAACTTCTGGTCCGCCCCATAACTCACCTTCCTTGAAGTTACAGTAGATGTGGTTGGTCACAGGGAGGAACCGGCGTAGGTGGAACCCCATCCCACGTCCCTCAACCCAAGATCTTGACCCTCAACCCAACCTCCTGCCCCCCAACCTGGACTCCTGGGTCCCCCAGAACTCTTGGTCCCCCCCATAACTCATCTTCCATGAAGCCACAGTAGATGGGGCTGCTCTTGGTGATGAACCTGGGGTAGGTGGAACCCCATCCCACATCCCTCAACCCAACCTCCTGCCCCCCAACCCAAGCTCCTGGGTCCCCCCTGACCTCCTGAACCCTCCAGAACTTCTGGTCCCCCCCATAACTCACCTTCCATGACGCCACAGTAGAGGTGGCTGCTCTTGGGGAGGAACCGGGATAGGTGGAACCCCATCCCACGTCTCTCAACCCAACATCTTCACCCCCAACCCAAACTCTTGACCCCCACCCTGCCCCCCAGGCCCCCCCGGCTCACCCTGCTCGAAGATGCGGTAGATGCGGTTGGTCTTGGTGAGGAGGGCGGCGTAGGTGAGGCTCATGCCGAGGCCGAGGAAGAGGCGGCGCAGGGCGCAGACGCCCACCCCCGGCTCGGCCACCATGGGGAAGGTGACAGCGTAGACCAGGGCGATGCCGCCCAGGAGGACGTAGCTCAGCTCCCGCCCCGAGGCCTTGACGACGGGCGCCTCGCGGTGCCGCACCAGCGTGGCCAGGACGAAGGCAGTGGCCGCCAGGCCGGCGCCGGCCAGCAGGGCGGGGCCCAGGGCGCGGGGGTCAGCCCAGGACAGGCGCAGGACGGGGGTGGGGCGGCAGGCAGCGTGGTCGGGGGTGGGGCGCAGGGGGGGCGGGCAGGGCAGGCAGGTCTGGAGGTCGGCGCGGTAGTGGTAGCCGGCGCAGGGCTGGCAGCGCCAGCAGCAGGGGGCGCCCGGGGCGGGGGCGCGGCGCTGGCCGGGGGGGCAGGGCCGGCCGCAGGCCGAGGCGGGCGGGGCCGAGGCGTTGGCGCCCCAGCGCAGGGCGGCGCGCTGCGGGGGAGGGGCCGCATCGGCCAGCGGGGATGCGGCCAGGGGCGGGGACCCGACTCGTGGGGCCCAGCTCCCCAACTATGGGGCCCAGCCCCCCATCCATGGGTCCCAGCCCCCCTCATGGGTCCCACCCCCCCCCATGGGTCCCACCACCCAACTGTGGGGTCCTGCCCCCCAACTGTGGGGCCCAGCCCCCCACATCCATGGGTCCCAGCCCCCAACTTTGGGGTCCCACCACCCTGCCGTGGGTCCCAGCCCCCCAACTATGGGGTCCCAGTCCCCCACCCGTGGGGTCGTGCCCCTCAACCATGGGTCCCAGCCCCCAACTTTGGGGTCCCAGCCCACTGCTGTGGGGTCCCACCATGAGATATTGGGGTCCTGCCCCCCAACCATGGGTCCCACCCCCCAACTATGGGTCCTGCCTCCCATCTATGGGGTCCCAGCCCCCCAACCGTGGGTCCCAGCCCCGCCATGAGTCCCAGCCCCCAATTTTGGGGTCCCAGCCCCCCATCCATGGGTCCCACCCCCCAACCATGGGGCCCATCCCCCAACCATGGGGTCCCAGTCCCCATCCATGGGTCCCACCATGAGATATTGGGGTCCTGCCCCCCAACCATGGGTCCCAGCCCCCTGCCGTGGGTCCCGCCCCACACGCACCTGCAGGCGCAGGCCCTGTGCCCACTGCCCCACGGCGTGGTAGCCCCCGCCCCACACGCCGTCGCCCCCCTGGAACTGGAAGATGTCATAGCGCCCCGGGGCGTCCCCGTTGGCACTGAACCGCACCGGCGTCCCCCCGCTGCCTGCCCCCACGGACCAGTACCCACCAGTACGGACCAGTACAGACCAGTAGGGACCAGCACGGACCAGTGAAAACAGGAAAAAACCAGAAAAAACCAACTAAAAACCAGTTCAGAACACGGAAGCCCAGTAAGAGGCCAGTAAAACCCAGTAAGACACCAGTAAGACCCAGTAAATCCCAGTAAAACCCCAGTAAGACGCCAGCAAAACCCAGTAAAACCCCAGTAAAACCCAGTAAGACCCCAGTAAACCCCAGTAAGACCCAGTAAAACCCCAGTAAGACCCCAGTAAAACCCCAGTAAAACCCCGGTAAAACCCCAGTGAAACCCCAGTGAAACCCAGTAAGACGCCAGTAAAACCCAGTAAAACCCCAGTAAGACCCAGTAAGACCCCAGTAAGACCCAGTAAAATGCCAGTAAAACCCAGTAAAATGCCAGTAAAACCCAGTAAGATGCCAGTAAAACCCAGTAAGACCCAGTAAAACCCCAGTAAAACCCAGTAAGACTCCAGTAAAACCCAGTAAAACCCAGTAAATGCCCAGTGAAACCCAGTAAAACCCAGTAAAACCCCAGTAAGACCCAGTAAGACCCCAGTAAAACCCAGTAAAATGCCAGTAAAACCCAGTAAGATGCCAGTAAAACCCAGTAAGATGCCAGTAAAACCCAGTAAGACCCAGTAAAACCCCAGTAAAACCCAGTAAGACTCCAGTAAAACCCAGTAAAACCCCAGTAAAACCCAGTAAGACACTGGTAAAACCCCAGTAAACCCCAGTAAAACCCCGGTAAAACCCAGTAAACGCCCAGTAAAACCCAATAAGACACCAGTAAAACCCTGTAAAACCCAGTAAGACCCCAGTAAGACCCCAGTAACACCCAGTAAGATGCCAGTAAAACCCAGTAAGACCCAGTAAAACCCAGTGAGACTCCAGTAAAACCCCAGTACAACCCAGCAAGACGCTGGTAAGACCCAGTAAAACTCCAGTAAGACCCCAGTACATCCCAGTGCCTCCCAGTGCGCCCAGTACCGTTGAAGGCAACGCGGTGGATGTGGGTGAGGAGGCGGCGGCCATCGGGGGGGGTCCATGGTGGGGCAGAACCTCCCCCCCGGGACAGGCCCCAGTCCCTCCCAGTGCTCTCCAGTGCCTCCCAGTGCTCCTCAGTCCCCTCCCAGTGCCTCCCAGTATATCCCAGTCTATCCCAGTCCCCTCCCAGTGCCACCCAGTGCCCCTCAATCCCCTCCCAGTGCCCCCTAATTCCCCCCCCAGCCCCTCCCAATCACCTCCTAGCCACCTCCCAGCTTCCCCCAGCCCCCTCCCAGTGCCTCCCAGTGCCTCCCAGTGCCCCCAGTACCGTTGAAGGCGACGCGGCGGATGTGGGCGAGGAGGCGGCGGCCGTCGGGGGGGTCCATGGCGGGGCAGAGCCTCCCCCCAGGGCAGGCCTCCCCCAGGAGGCTGTGGAGGCCGTGGGCCATGGCCAGCACCGCGTCGATCACGAACTGCACCTTCTCCTCCTGCTCGTAGGGCGAGTCGCGCCCGATGCGCTCCTGGCCTGCCCCACACGCGGGGGTCAGCGCCCCACGGCCGCCCCATAAGTTGGGGGGTACCCGGGGGGACCTGTCGCGTAGGGACTGGGAGCACCCAGGGGTGCCCCAAGGGGTGGGGTGGGGGAGTGAGGGTGCTCTGTGGGGTGGGGAAGGGCTGGGGTGGGAAGTGACCCACGGCCACCCCACACGTTGGGGGGCACCCAGGGGGACCCAACATATGGGGACTGGGAGCACCCAGGGGTGGCCGGTTGGGTGGGGAGAGGGATGGGGGTGACTGGAGGGAAGGGTTGAGCAAGGCTCTGCCCCACATGCAGGGGTCAGCGCCCCACGGCCGCCCCATACATGGGGGTCAGCGCCCCACGGCCGCCCCATAAGTTGGGGGGTAGCTGGGGGGACCCGTCGCGTAGGGACTGGGAGCACCCAGGGGTGCCCCATGGGGTGGGGTGAGGGAGTGAGGGTGCTCTGTGGGGTGGGGAAGGGCTGGGGTGGGAAGGCTCTGCCCCACACGTGGGGGTCTGGGACCCACGGCTGCCTCGCACGTCAGGGGGCACCCGGGGGGACCCGTCGCATAGGGACTGGGAGCACCCCAGGGGTGTCTGGTTGGGTAGGGAGAGGGATGAGGGTGACTGTGGGATGAGTTAAACAAGGCTCTGCCCCACATGTGAGGTGGCCGTGGGTCACTGACCCACACAAGTTGGGGGGCGCCTGGGAGGACCTGTTGTATGGGGAGGGGGAGCACCCAGGGGTGCCCCAAGGGGTGGGGGAGGGAGTGAAGGTGATGGTAGGGACATGTTGAGTGAGGCTGTGCCCCACACGTGTGGGTCTGGGACCCACAGCTGCCCCACAAGTTGGGGGGCACCCGGGGGGGACCCGTGCTATGGGGAGAGGGGCACACATAGGGGTCAGGTTCTCATGGGTGCCCCACACTTGGGGGTCAGCACAGGCTGCCCCACATTGCAGCCACTCACAGCCATGGGGCAGAGCTGGGGGTGCTGTGGGGCACACTGTGGGGCGCTATGGGGCAGAGCCAGGAGTGCTATGGGTCACACTGTGGGGTGCTATGGGGCACTCCGTGGGGCAGGCAGGGCCACTGTGGGGCAGGCAGGGGGTTACCTGTGCACTTGCGGGCGGGGGCACTGTGGGTCACGCTGCGGGGCTGGCCGTGGGGCAGGCCATGGGGCAGGCAGGGGGTTACCTGTGCACTTGCGGGCGGGGGCGCCGTGGGGCGCGCCGTGGGGCAGGCGGCAGTTGAAGTCCTCCTCCCAGAACTCGTGGAACCAGAGGTTGCGGCGGTTGTTCTCCAGCGAGCGGGAGGTGAAGTACTCGTCGAAACCTGGCCGTGGGGCACCCCATAGCACCGTGGGGCACCCCATAGCGCCGGGGGCAGTTCTCCCCACGGAGGGATGAGCATGATGGTGATGGGACCTGCCCCAGACACCTCCCCCCACCCACTCGGGGCCTGGTGGGACCCCCAAGGGTGGTGTGGGGCAGGGTGTGGGGCTGCCCCATAGCCCGCTGACCACAATGGTGACGAGACCCTCCCCACCCACCCCTCCGCACCCCCTCAAGGCCAGGTGCATCCCCCCAGGGGCGGTGTGGGGCTGGCTGTGGGGCTGCCCCATAGCGCCGTGGGGCACGCCGTGGGGCACGCTGTGGCCGGGCTGCCCATAGCCTGCTGACGACAATGGTGACAAGACCCTCCCCAACCACACCCCGCACCCCCTCAAGGCTTGGTGTATCCCCCCAAAGGTGCTGCAGGGCCGGCCGCGGGGTGCCCCACGGCGCTGTGGGGCTGCCCCATAGCACCGTGGGGCTGCCCCATAGCCCGCTGTGCACAATGGTGACGAGACCCTCCCCAAATGCCTCCCCGCACCCATCCCAGGCCCGGTATATCCCCCCAAAGGTGCCGTGGGGCTGCCCCATAGCGGTGTGGGGCTGCCCCACGGCGCGTGGGGCTCACCGGGCACGGGGGCGCGCTTGGGCAGGACGGTGATGGCGCCGTGGGCGGCCGGCTCCAGGCCCTGCACGGGGCCCAGCTTGGCCCCCCAGCTGTCGGAGCCCACCCAGGAGAAGTGGCCCGAGAGGTTGGTCAGCGCCGCCGCCTCCAGCACCCGCCTGCGGGGACAGCGCCGGGCACTGGGGGCACTGGGAGGGACTGGGACAGACTGGGGGGTCTGGGGGGGACTGGGGGGCACTGGGCGGGACTGGGAGGGCACTGGGAGGGACTGGGGGGGACTGGGGGGGGCACTGGGGGGGACTGGGGGGAGACTGGGAGCACTGGGGAGGCACTGGGAGGCACTGGGGGGGGACTGGGAGGCACTGGGAGGGGACTGGGAGGCTACTGGGAGGGACTGGGAGGCACGGGGAGGCACTTGGGGGGGACTGGGGGGGACTGGAAGCACTGGGGGGCTACTGGGAGGGACTGGGGAGGCACTGGGAGGGGCTGGGTAGCTACTGGGAGGCACTGGGGGGGACTGGGGGGGTGCTGGGGGGCGACTGGGAGCACTGGGAGGCACTGGGAGGCACTGGGAGGGCACTGGGAGGCACTGGGAGACACTGGGGAGCTACTGGGAAGGCACGGGGAGGAGACCGGGAGACACTGAGGGGGGGACTGGGAGACAGTGGGGGGCTACTGGGAGGGACTGGGGGGCACTGGGAGGGACTGGGAAGCTACTGGGGGGCTACTGGGAGGCACTGGGGGGGGACTGGGAGGGGACGGGGGGCACTGGGAGGGGACTGGGAGGCTACTGGGAGACACTGGGGGGGACTGGAAGTACTGGGAGGCACTGGGGGGCTACTGGGAGGGACTGGGTGGGGACTGGAGGGGGACTGGGGAGGCACTGGGGGGCACTGGAGAGCTACTGGGAAGCACTGGGGGGGACTGGGAGGCACTGGGGGAGATTGGGAGGGGACTGGGAGCACTGGGAGGCACTGGGAGGCTACTGGGGGGGGACGGGGCGGGACTGGGAGCACTGGGAGGCACTGGGAGGGGACTGGGAGCACTGGGAGGGGACTGGGAGAGTTCCTGGTGCTTCCTGCTCTGTACTGGTTCATACTGGGGGTTACTGGTCTGTACTGGTCCTTACTGGGGGTTACTGGTGCCTTGGTGGTGGCCCCCACGTGGGCGAAGCCACCGTGGGTGGCACTGGGGGGGGCCTGGGCCAGTGCCTGGTCTGTACTGGTCCTTACTGGTCTAAACTGGTTTATACTGGCCCTTACTGGTCTAAACCGGTTTATACTGGTCTGCACTGGTCACTTCTTTGCTGTCCCCCCCACTGCTGAAGCCACTGTGGGCTGTGCTGGGGGCACTGGGGGGGGGGGGGTCCTGGGCCAGTGCCTGGTCTATGCTGGTCCATACTGGTCTATACTGGTTTATACTGGTCCTTACTGGTCTAAACTGGTTTATACTGGTCTATACTGGGCACTTCTTTGCTGTCCCCCCCACTGCTGAAGCCACTGTGGGCCATGCTGGGGGCACTGGGGGCGGTTCCTGGGCCAGTCCCTGGTCTATACTGGTCTATACTGGTCTGTACTGGTTCATACTGGTCTGTACTGGTCTATACTGGTCTCACCGGATGTCATCCTCGTTGGCGAAGAGCACGACGCCACGGGCGGTTGGGGTCTCCATCAGGCGCCCGATGACGCGGGCGAACTCCCCCGGGCGCGGCTCCCGCGGGATCTTGATGGACTGGGCGATGCACAGGCCCCCTGCACCAGTACGGACCAGTACAAACCAGTATAAACCAGTACAGACCAGTATAAACCAGTACGGACCAGCCCGGACCAGCCCCGCCCCCCGCAGACCCCAGTTACGCACTGGGGGCACCTGAGGAGGCGGCGCCTTCCCCACAGAGCCCTCCCAGTGCCGCCCAGTACGGCCCAGTATGGCCCAGTGCCCCGCCCAGTATGGCCCAGTGCCCCTCCCAGTGCTGCCCAGTATGGCCCAGTATGGCCCAGTGCCTCCCAGTATGGCCCCCAGCCCTGCCCAGAGCTCCCAGTATGGCCCCCAGTGCCTCCCAGTATATCCCAGTCCCCTCCCAGTGCCCCCTAGTCCCCTCCCAGTCTATCCCACTGCCCTCCCAGTCCCCTCCAGTATATCCCAGTCCCTCCCAGTATATCCCAGTCCCCTCCAGTCCTCTTCCAGTATATCCCAGTATATCCCAGTGCCCTCTAGCCTCCTCCCAGTCCCTCTCAGTCCCCTCCCAGTCTATCCCAGTTCCCCCCAGTCTATCCCACTGCCCCCTAGTCCTCTCCCAGTCCCTCCCAGTATATCCCAGTCCCCTCCCAGTCCCCTCCAGTCCTCTTCCAGTACATCCCAGTGCCCACCCAGTCTATCCCAGTGCTCCCTAGTCCCCTCCTAGTCCCTCCCAGTCTATCCCAGTGCCCCCCCAGTCCCTCCCAGTGCCCTCTAGCCCCCTCCCAGTCCCTCCCAGTGCCCCCTAGTCCCCTCCCAGTCCCTCCCAGTCTATCCCAGTCCCTCCCAGTCTATCCCAATCCCTCCCACTCTATCCCAGTCCCTCCCAGTCTATCCCAATCCCTCCCAGTCAATCCCAGTTCCCTCCCAGTGCCCCCCCAGTCCCCTCCCAGTCCCTTCCCAGTGCCCCCCAGTACCTCCCAGTATATCCCAGTGCCCCCTAGTCCCCTCCCAGTCCCCCCCTCAGTCCCTCCCAGTCTATCCCAGTCCCTCCCAGTCCATCCCAGTTCCCTCCCAGTCCCTCCCAGTGCCCCCTCAGTCCCTTCCAGTCCCCTCCCAGTCCCTCCCAGTCTATCCCAGTGCCACCTAGTCCCAGTCCCTCCAGTCCCTCCCAGTCCCCTCCCAGTCCCTCCCAGTCCCTCACCGGCCTGGCGGGCGCTCTGGACGAAGGCCTCGACGCCGCTCTCGCCGTAGCTGCCCTCGGAGGCGAGGGTGGAGACGTAGCTCCAGCCCAGGGCCCGCACCACGGCCACCATGGCCTGCGCCTGCTGCGAGTCGGGCGGCACCACGCGCGAGAAGAACTCGTAGCGCCCCGCAGCGCTCAGCTCCGGCGCCGTCGAGGCGTAGCTGATCTGCGGGATCTGCGGGCACGGCGGGATGCGGGGGACAGCGGGGACGGGGAGGATGGGGAGAACATGGAGGGACGAGGGGGACATGGGGAGGACGTGGAGGGATGGGGAGAACATGGAGGGACATGGAAATGTGGAGGGGACAGAAGAACGTGGAGAACATGGAGGACGTGGGGGGACAGGGGGATGTGGAGAACATGGAAGATGTGGAGGACAGGGGGGATGGGGAGGACGGAGGGATGGGGACATCAAAGACATGGAGGATGGGGGGACGGGGGGGGCACGGGGGGACATGGGGGGCACAGGAAGAACATGGAGGATGTGGGGGGACATGGGGGACATGGAGGATGTGGGGGGACAAGGCGGGCACAGGGGAACATTGAGAACATAGGGGACGTGGGGACAAGTGAGGGGACATGGGGGGGACAAGGGGACATGGAGAATGGGGGGACATGGGGGGACAGGGGGACACGGTGGTGTGGGGGGACACGGGGACATGGGGACAAGTGGAGGGACACAGGTGTGGGGGGGACATTGGGGACATGGGGGGTGTGGGGGGACACAGGGACAAGTGGGGGGACACGGGGGGTGTGGGGGGGACATTGGGGACACGGGGGGTGTGGAGGGACATAGGGACAAGTGGGGGGACGTTGGGGCCACGGGGGCGGGGCTGGGGGGGGGCCGAGGGCCACCCCTCCCCCCCGTGTCCCTAATCCCCCCTAATCCCCCTGCCAGTCCCTGCTGCCCCGCGGCACCATGGGTAATGGGGGGGCGCGGGGGGACCCCAGCATCCGGGGGGGCCCCCAATGTCTGGGGGAGGGGGTGTTGTCCCCCCCCAGCCCCACTGACGGACAGGCCGTGGGGACAGGGCTGCCCCACCCATGGCCCCCCAATGTCCCCCCGTGGCCCCCCAATGTCCCCCCATGGCCCCCCAACGTCCCCCCATGGCCCCCCAATGTCCCCCCGTGGCCCCCCAATGTCCCCCCATGGCCCCCCAACGTCCCCCCATGCCCCCACTCACGGCAAAGAGCCGCAGGACATTGGCCACCATGATGGAGACAGATCTTCTCCTGTCCCACACCCCCATGTCCCCCCATCCCCATGGCTCCCCATGGCCCCTCCACATCCCCATGGGCCCCCCACATCCCCATGGGCCCCCCAAGAGTCCCCCGTGCCCCCCAACACCCCCACTCACACCAAAGTTCTGCAGGACGTTGATCGCCATGATGGAGACGGATCTTCTCCCGTCCTGTGTCCCCCCATCCCCAATGTCCCCACATCCCCCCCACGTCCCCATGGGCCCCCCACGTCCCCATGGCCCCCCAAACACCCCCCCACCCCCACTCACGGCGAAGAGCCGCAGGACGTTGGCCACCATGATGGAGACGGAGCTGGCGGAGGCGCCGATGACGCCCACCAGGCGCTCGGGGGGGGGCCGGCGGGGGGGGCTGCCGTCGGCGCAGCGGCCCTCGCCCCCGGCGGGGGGCAGGAGGCTCCGGACGAAGCCGAAGGCCTGTTCCAGGGCGTAGGTGTCCCTGGAGCAGGTGTCCAGGATGTGGGCGCCCAGCGTGAGGTTGGGGAGCAGGTGGGGGTCCCCGTTGACCAGGTCGAGGGCGTAGAGCATGGCCTCCAGGCGGTGGATGCCCTTCTCCTTCTTGAGGGGCCCGCAGGGCACCCCGCCGGGGCCGCGGGCGTGCACCGGGAACAGCCCCCCCAGGGTGAGGTCGCCCGCCAGGTGGATGCCGTGGGGCTGGGTGGGCGACGGGGGGGCCCCCGCCAGGGCCAGCAGCAGCAGCAGCGCCAGCATGGCGGGCTGGGGGGCGCGTTAGGGGGCAGGGGTGGCACCCCGTGGGGCAGGGGGCACCCCATGGGGTGGGGGGGGGCACCCCATGGGGCGGGGTGGTGGTGGGGGCACCCCATGGGGCAGGGGGGGCACCCTATGGGGCGGGGGGGCACCCCATGGGGCGGGGGAGGAGGCAGGGGCACCCTATGGGGTGGGGGAGGAGGGTGGAGGGCACTCTATGGGGCAAGGGGGCACCCTATGGGGCAGGGGAGGGGGGGAGCTGCCACCCTATGGGGCAAGGTGGCACCTTATGGGGTAGGGGGTTAGGGGGTGGCAACACCCCATGGGGGGGGGCACCCTATGGGGCAGGGAGGGGGGGCACCCTATGGGGCGGGGAGGGGGGACCTGGCACCCTATGGGACAGGGGTGGCACCCTATGGGGTGGGGTAGGAGGGGGGGCACCCTATGGGGCAGGGGGGGCACCCTGTGGGGCGGGGGGGTACCCTATGGGGCAGGGGGGGGGCACCCTATGGGGCAGGAAGGGGGGAGATGGCTCCCTATGGGGCAGAGGTGGCACCCTATGGGGCAGGAGAGGCACCCTATGGGGCAGGGTAGCACCCTATGGGGCAGGGGAGGGGGGAGATGGCACCCTATGGGGCAGGGTAGCACCCTGTGGGGCAGGACAGCACCCTATGGGGCAGGACAGTCACTCTATGGGGTCGGGGAGGCACCCTATGGGGCAGAGGGTGGGGGGCAGCACCCTGTGGGGCGGGGGTTGGGGGCCCCTGGTGCCCTATAGGGTGGGGGGGTGGGGGGCAGCACCCTATGGGGCGTGAGGCAGCTCTCAGGGGTCCCCCTGCGCCCCATAGGGCGAGGACTTGGGGGGCCTGGACCCCTGGGTCCCCCTGTCCCCCTCACCTGTGGCTGCTCCCGGACGCCGGGTCCCCGAGAGGTGGGGGGGTGGGGTAGGGGGCCCCCCTTCCTTCCCCTCCCCCCTTCCCCTCCCCCTTCCCCTCCCTCCTGGGTCCCCTCCAGCTGCGGGGGGGGAGGGGCCCCCCCTTCCCCTCCCTCCTGGGTCCCCTCCAGCTGCGGGGGGGGAGGGGCCCGGATGCCTGGGTCCCCCCTGCCGGCCTTGACCAAACTCCCATGATCCTCTGCGCCCCCCCCAATTAAAACCAGCTGTTAATGACTCATGGGGGGGGATTTTGGGGTGCCCCCCCCAAATGGCTCCGGGGGGGCTCGCCGTGGGGCTGGAGCCGCCGTGGGGTGGGCGTTGGGGGGCGGGGGGGCCCTAATCCCCCCCATGCCGGATTAGGGGGGGAGGGGGTGGGATAATCCCACTGCTCGGCTGCAGCCGGGGGACACCCCCCCCGGGGCTGAGAGGATTTGAGGGGGTGAGGGGGGGCTGAGGGGACATTGGGGGGGCTGAGGGGACATTTGGGGAGGCTATGGGGGGCTGAGGGGACACTGGGGGGGCTATGGGGACATTTGGGGGATGTATGGGGGGTTATGGGACATTTGGGGGGCTGAGGGGACATTGGGGGGGCTGAGGGGCAGTTGAGGGGACATTTAGGGCACCTATAGGGACATTGGGGGGGCTATGAGGGGCTGAGGGGACATTTGGGGGGTCTATGGGGACATTGGGGGGGTTGAGGGGGACATTGGGGGGGTCCATAGGAACACTGGGGGGGTATGGGGGGGCTGAAGGGACATTTGGGGGGGCTATGGGGATATTGGGGGGGTCTGGAGGGGGTGAGGGGACATTTGGGGGGGCTATGGGGGGCTGAGAGGACATTTGGGGGGGCTGAGGGGACACTGGGGGGGCTGGGGGGGCTGAAGGGACATTTGGGGGCCTATGGGGGTATTGGGGGGGCCTGGGGGGGTGAGGGGATGTTTGGGGGGCTATGGGGCAGCTGAGGGGACATCGGGGGGGCTGTGAGGGGCTGAGGGGACATTTGGGGGGGCTATAGGGCAGTTCAGGGGATATTTTAGGTGGGCCCTAGGGACATTGGGGGGGTCTATGGGACATTTGGGGGGTCCATGGGGGGGCTATGAGGGGCTGAGGGGGCATTGGGGGGGGCTATGAGGGGACATTTGGGGGGACACTGGGGGGACATTTTGGGGGGCTGAGGGAGCATTGATGAGGTATGGGGGGGTCTGAGAGTATATTGGGGGGTCTATAGGGGGCTGAGGGGACACTGGGGGGCTATGGGGACATGGGGGGGACATGGGGGGCTGAGGAGACATTGGGGGGGCTGAGGGGACATTTGGGGGGGCTATGAGGGGCTGAGGGGACCCAGGGGAGGCTCTGAAGGGACACTGGGGGGGCATTTGGGGGGGCTGAGGGGACATTTGGGAGGGCTCTGAGGGGACCTGGGGGGGCTATGGGGACATTTGGAAGGGCTCTGAGGGGCTGAGGGGACATTTGGGGGGGGGCTCTGAGGGGCTGAGGGGACATTTCGGGGGGCTGAGGGGACATTTGGGGGGCTATGAGGGGCTGAGGGGTTACGGGGGGTATTTGGGGGGGCTCTGAGGGGCTGAGGGGGCATTGAGGAAGACTAAGGGGACATTGGGGGGGTTATGAGCGGTTGAGAGGACATTTGGGGCCTATGAGGGGCTGAGGGGACATTTGGGGGGGCTCTGAGGGGCTGAGGGGACCCGGGGCGGGGCTCTGAGGGGCTGAGGGGGCATTTGGGGGGGGGCTCTGAGGGGACCCAGGGCGGGCTGAGGGGACATTGGGGGGCTGAGGGGACCCGGGGGGGCTCTGATGGGCTGAGGGGACCCCGAGGGGGCTTGGGGACCCAGGGGGGTCCGAGGGGCCCGGGGGGAGACGAGCCTGAGGGAGGCGGAGCCTGAGGAGCCGCTGCTGGCGCCCACGACCGTTAGCGACTCTTGGCGACCATTAAACGCCGCCGCGCGCTTCCCGCTACCGCCGCCGCGGCCACGCCCCCGGCTATTCAGCCACGCCCCGAGCCCTTAGCCACGCCCCTCGACGCTTGGCCCCGCCCCCTCCCCACCGCACTTTCCGGCCTTTTCGCGACAGCGCCCGCCCCCTCCCGGCGGCGCTTTGCGGCTTTTTTGCACATTTTACGACCCAGCGCCGTCAGGGGGCGGAGCTGGGGTGGGGGTGTCTGAGGGGGGGGGGGGGGGGGGGGGAGCCCTTGGGGGGAGCAGGGAGCCCCCGGAGAGGGTAATGGGGGGATTGGGGGTACAGGGGGGCCCCATGGGGGACTGGGGAGCCCCCGAGGGGGGCTTTGGGGGGAGGGGGAGGGCCCTATGGGGGTTTTGGGGGGGGCCTGGGGGTGTAGGGGACCTCCGGGGGGGCCCTATGAGGGTTTTGGGGGGGGGGGCCGGGGGGGTTTGGGGGTGCAGAGGGCCCCCGGAGGGGGGTCTGGGGGGCCCTATGGGGGATTTGGGGGGGGGTTGGGGGTGCAGGAGACCCCCGGGGGGGGTCTGGGGGGGCCCTATGGGGGTTTTGGCGGTGCAGGGGACCCCCGGGGGGCGTCTGGGGGGGTCCTGTGGGGGTTTTGGGGGGGGTTAGGGGTGCAGGGGACCCCTGGGGGGGCCCTATGGGGGGTTTTGGGGGGGGCTGGGGAGCTTTGGGTGTGCAGGGGACCCCTGGGGGGGGTCTGGATGGCCCCTAGGGGGATTTGGGGGGTTTGGGGTTGCAGGGGACTCCCGGGGGGACCCTATGGGAGATTTGGGGGGGGGGTGTGCAGAGGGCCCCCGGGAGGGTTCGGGGGGGGGCCCTATGTGGGTTTGGGGGGGGGGGGCTGGGGGGGTTGGGGGTGCAGGGGACCCCTTGCGGGGGCCCTATGGGGGTTTGGGGGGGGGTTTGGGGGTGCAGGGAGCCCCCGGGGGGGTCTGGGGGGCCCTATGGGGGATTTGGGGGGGGTTGGGGGGGGTTGGGGGTTCAGGGGACCCCCGGGGGGGCCCTATGGGGGATTTGGGGGGGTTTGGGCATGCAGGGGACCCCCGGGGGGGGATTTGGGGGGGCCCTATGGGGGTTTCGGAGGGGCTGGGGGGGGGTTGGGGGTGCTGGGGACCCTGGGGGGTCTGGGGGGGGGGTTGCAGGGGGGTGTGTGCGGGCCCTGGGGAGCCCCCCGAGGCCATAATGGGGGGATCAAAGGGGGGGATTTTGGGGGGCCCCCCCTTACCCCCCTCCCCCCATCGCAGGGGCCATGGGCGTGGCAAAGCGGGACCACCCCCCCCCCCCCCGAGGAGGTAAAGGGGGGGGGGGGGGGGGATGAAGGCTCCCCATCCCCCCTCCCCCTGGCCACGCCCCCCGAAGCCGGGGCTCCCCCTGAGGGGGCTGGGGGCCCCCCCAAATGGGTGGTGCCAGGGGTGCTCTACCTCGCCTGCCTCCCCTCAGGCTTCGGCCCCCGCCACGCCCGGGCGCTGCTGGGGCCCCACGGGGAGCTGGGGTGTGTCTTCCTCCAGCCCCGCGGTGAGCACCCATGGGTGGGGGTCAGGGTGCCGCTGGGTGTCTGGGCACCCATGGGTGGGGGTCAGGGTGCCCCTGGGGAGGGTCAGGGTGTCCTTGGGGGGCTCAGGATGGGGGTCAGACCATTCCAATAGCCAACCCCCATGGGTGGGGGGGGTCTCAGCACCCATGGGTGGGGGTCAGGGTGCCCCTGGGGGGGTCAGGGGGACCCTGGGGGGCTCAGGGGGCTCAAGGTGGGGGTCAGGGTGGCCTATAGCCCCCCTATAGCTCCGGGATGGGGGTCAGGGTCCCATCCCCCCCAGCCCACCCCCATGGGTGGGGGGGGTCTCAGCACCCATGGGTGGGGGTCAGGGTGCCCCTGGGGGGCTCAGGGTGGGTGTCAGGGTGCCCCGTAGCCCCCCTGTAGCTCAGGATGGGGGTCAGGATCCCTGCCAGCCAATCCCCACGGGCGGGGGGTGTCTCAGCACCCATGGGTGCTCACCGCCCCCTCCCCCTGCAGGTGGGGGCGTGCGGAGGAGGCGGCGGCGGCGCCCGGGGCCTTTGCCCGGCTCCTTCCCCGAGGGCTGGGCGGAATTGCGGGACAAGCGGGCGGCCAAGCGCGCGGCTGCCCTCCTGCACGGGGTCCCCCGGCCCCCCGCCCCCGCAGCCCCTTCCGCCACCACCGCTGCAGCCTCAAGGTAGGCCCGCGGGCGCTTTGGGGGAGCCATTTCAGGGGGGCTGGGGGGGGTCCGGGAGCCATTTTAGGGAGGCTTGGGGGGGCTGGAAGCCATTTTAGGGGGGCTGAGGAGGGCCGGGAGCCATTTTAGGGAGGTTCAGGGGGGCTGGGAGCCATTTAGGGGGGTCCCAGACACCTGGGTCCCCTTTTGGGGGGAGGGGTGGCTCTTGGGGGGCACTTTTGGGGGGTCCCAGATACCTGGGAGCCATTTTAGGGTGGTCCCGGTGGGCTGGGAGCCATTTTAGGGGGGACCTGGGTCCCTTTCAGGGGAGGTGGGGGGGGGCTGGGTCCCTTTTTGGGGGCTCCTGGCTGCCTGGGGCCCCTTTGGGGGGGAGGGGCAGCTGTTGGGGGTCACTTTTGGGGGGTCCCAGATACCTGGGAGCCATTTCAGGGGGGTCCTGGGGGGGGCTGGGAGCCATTTTTAGGGGGGTTGGGGGGGGCCTGGGTCTGTTTAGGGCAGGTCCCAGATGCCTGGGGCCCCTTTTGGGGGGGAGGGGCGGCTCCTGGGGGTCAGTTTTGGGGGGGCCCAGATGCCTGGGGGCCATTTTAGGGGGGCGGGGGGACCCCAAAACCACTTGGGGGGGGTCCCCTCCTGGCCACCGGGGTCCCCTGGAAAGCGTTAACCCCGTGGAGTGGAGCTGGGGGGGGGGGGATTAATGGCTATGGGGGAGGGGGGGCACCCCAAAAGCAGCCGGGGGGGGTTTGGGGGACCCCCCCTCCCCCCCCCCAGTACCTGCCCAGCTTCCGCTGGCCCCACCTGAGCGAGTGCCTGAGCTATGAGCGGCAAGTGCGAGCCCAGCGGCTGCGAGCCAAGGTGGCGCAGGCCAAGCGTGAGGGGGGGTGCTACGCCCACCGCACCCCCCCAGCCCCCCACCCCTCCTCCCACCTGCACCTTCGCCCAACGAGCCACTGAAGAGGAGATTTGGGGGCACAAGGCCCGGCCCCCCCCGCTGCCTGCTGGAGAAGGTTTTTTGGGGGGGGGTGAGCCTCTCCCCCAATTTGGGGGGACCCGGGCGGCTGGGGGAGGGGCCCCCTCGACCCCCCCCATGTGGTTTTGGGGTGTCCCCCCGGCCACCCGGGTCCCCCCCAAACTCCCCCCCCCCCAATCCCCAGGGCCCCCCCAAATTCTTGCCCCTCCTCCCCTTACCCCTGGGGGCCCCCCCAGCCCCCCCCCCCAAACGACCCCCAAATCCCCCATTTTTCTCCTTAAAACTTTTATTACCTTTAAACTTGTATGCCCAGATATTGAATGACAACTTGTACGCTTAGTTACTGAATGAATAAATTGGCACAGTAACCCGAGTCACTCGTCCCTCTTCTCCGTCACTGTTTATGACCCGTAGCGGGGGTGCAGCATCGCTGCGGGCAGAAAGTTGGGCCGTGACAAACATGAGTGAGATCAAATACACAGAGTAAGAGGCAGAGCACTGGCTATGCCAGGACACCCAGCCCATGCCCAGGCTCGACGGCGTCCCATGCAGGGGCTCACAGACAGCTCTGCTCTGGGGTCCGCCAGGCTCTGAGCATGCGTGAACCCAGGGAGGGCATGGTGGTCCCCTAGTGTAGACAGGTTTCAACGATCAGCCCAAACCTGGACCATGGTGGATGGCCAGATCTGGAAAGGTACAAAAGGCTGGAACTGGGAGTGACTTTGGAGGTGTGTGCCAGCATATGGGGTGGGGGAAACTGTCTGAAGGACATGTGCCGGCCACAGGGACAGCAGTCACCTGGCATGGCTGCTGGGGCATGCTTCCTTCAGTGCAAGCCCTGACACAGGGTCCCAGCCTCCCTCTCCCTGCCACCCTTCAGGACAACAGCACTAAGAGAGTGTGGGGAACCGGTTATTCTTCAGCCGTCGTGCAGGAATGGTGCAGCACCAGGACAGCAAGGACTTCTGGCTCTGCACCTTGAGCCAATGTTACTGTTATTCCAGGCAGGTCCAGACACCCCTCTTTAAGGACACCAGCTACAAGTTCACGTGTGGAAAAACCTTGGGTATGTACCTCAGATACCATTCCCCAGCTTTGGAAGAAGAGCCCAGCCTTCAGGCAGTGCACCAGGGAGATCCCGTTTTATTACAGAGATGATACGAGAGAGACAACTCTGATGATGATAATGCTAATCATGATCATAATAATCAAAAAAAGCGCCACAAAGTACAGGCCTGGAATGGGATACCCTGGGATTCATTTGCGGAGAGTGATGGGAAGTTTCTCACTATTGGGAAACATCCATGAAATCACTTTCCTAATGGACTCCTTGAGCTCCTGGATCCTCATGCTGTAGATGAGGGGGTTCACTGCTGGAGGCACTGCTGAGTCCAGGACTGCCACCACCAGATCCAGGGATGGGGAAGAGATTGGGGGGGTTTCAGGTAGGCAAACACTGCAGTGCTGATAAACAGGGAGACCACGGCCAGGCGAGGTAGGCACATGGAAAAGGCTTTGGGCCGTCCCTGCTCAGAGGGGATCCTCAGCATGTAGGAGAACGCAATGAAAACAAAACAGCCGAATGCTAAACTGGCACAAAACACAAGAAGTCCAGCTTCCCTGAGGTAGGAGTCTGAGCAGGAGAGTTTGAGGATCTGGGGGATTTCACAGAAGAACTGGTCCACAGCATTTCCCTTACAGAGGGGTGTTGAAAATGTACTGGTCGTGTGCAGCACAGCAGTGAGAAACCCACTGCCCCAGGCAGCTGCTGCCGTGATGACACAAGCTCTGCTGCCCAGGAGGGTCCCGTAGTGCAGCGGTTTGCAGATGGCAACGTAGTGGTCGTAGGCCATGATGGTGAGGAGAGAAAACTCTGCTACGATGAGGAAGACAAATAGAAAGACCTGGGCAGCACATCCTGCATAGGAGATGTCCCTGATGTCCCAGAGGGAATTGGCCATGGCTTTGGGGACAGTGGTGGAGATGGAGCCCAGGTCAAGGAGGGAGAGGTTGAGGAGGAAGAAGTACATGGGGGTGTGGAGGCAGTGGTCACAGGCTACGGCAGTGATGACGAGGTGTCCTGGCTTAGGCCAGAATGGAGCTAGTTTTGTTTTCAGCAGCTCCTGTGTTTTGGCTTTGGTGTGAGAAGAACAGTGACAGCACACTGGTGTTGTTGGTTGCTGCTGAATGACCAAGGACATTTTGCTGTTTTCCAGGTTCTGCTAACGTGCAGATGCAAAACTTGGGAGGGGTAGAGACAGGATAGTTGATCCAAACTGGCCAAAGAGAGTATTCCATACCATAGACGTCATGCCTGATATAAGTGAGGGTCGGTCGGTGGGGCCACTAGGTTTTTTGGGCTTTTGAGGATCTTTTGGGCTTTTGAGGCTTTTAGACCCTTAACTTGCCTTAATCCTTAAGCTTCCCTTCGGGTTGCTTTTTGTTTCCCTATTTTTACCTTTTTGTTTTTCGTTCGTTTGGCTGTTTGTTCCCTCACCTGCTTTCCCTGGAACTTGCTGTTCTGGGATAGCTGGGGGGGGGATACCCCTGCTCCCTTCCTGCTGCTCGGGACGGGCTGTATCAGTCGTCAGGTGGTGAGAAATTGTGTATCGTTTGTTTTATATATTCTATTATCCTTGTATGTATTATCATTATTATCATTATTAATATATTTTCATATTTTTCCTTTGCTATCCTGGTGAGCTGTTTTTATCTCAACCCGCGAGTTTTCCTTTCTCTCCAATTCTCCTCCCCACCCCAGCGGGGAGTGGGGGAGTGAGCGAGCGGCTGCGGGGTGTTGGGTTACAATTTGGGGTTAAACCACGACACGAGGCCATTGCCCAGAAGAGCAGCCAGGTAGATGTCCAGGAAGAGCCAGACATGCAATAGCTGCAGCTCCCGCATGTCTGCAAACTTCAGGAGGAGGAACTCGGTGATGGAGCTGCTGTTGGATACGTGCTGCCTCTGGGCATGGGGACTATGCATGGAGGAAAGGACAGTGAGAAGCTAGGGGAGACTTCTCTGACCAAAATCAAAGCCATTTCCCATAGAAACCCCCCGAAACTGCCTGTTCCCTTTCAGGAAAATCTTAGTGCAGCTCCCTGGCGTCAGCCCTGGGTTGTGCTGGCTGCAGGTGCCCCAGGGAGCAGGGGGTTCTGCTGTGGGTTTTGGAGGAGTCAGTCCTGCCCTACAGCAAGAGGTAAACAGGAACACGGGGTGGTCTGAGATCAAATCTGCTCATGATCTCAAAGAGCTTTCCAGCATTGTTGCTCCCAAATCCCCCAACAGCACAGCAGAGCTTTGGGGATTTTGTCGGTTTTGTTCTGGTGTCCCCCTCCACACCCGAGCCGTGATTTTGAGGCAGAAATCCTTGGCATTTCTGCTGCCCTGACAGTGATCCCTTGTATGTCCAGAGAGGCAAAGGGACTGTCCCTTAGTGCAGAGTGAGGAGAGCTGGTCCCTGTACCCTGGAGGGCAGAGGCTGTGCCAGGTGGGAGAGGAGACAGGGGATTGCCCGGGGAAGGCATCTGCACTGCAGAGGATGGCAGGGACGTGCCCGAATCCCCCCTCCCACAGCACTTCTGCTAATAGTTCCATTGCACTCCCTGCCCACATCTCTGCTGCCTGGAGCTGTCCCTGCCAGGAGCTTTCTCTGTCTCCTCCCTGCCAGTGCTCACAGACCCCATCCCACCCACTGTGTGGGACCCTCTGCAAATGTCCTGGGCTGATCTGGAGCTGTGAGCAGCTCTGACCCTCTCAGCATGCTCTCAGCAGAGGGACCCTGCTCTGCCCTGCCATACCAGAGGTGTCTCCTTCACCCACAGCTTCCCCCTGCAGTGCTGTGGGGAGCTCCCCGGGCAGTGTTGACCCTGGCAGATGGCAGGGTTCGTGCCTTGGCACACAGCACCCTGGAGTGCAGGGACCCTGCTCTGAAGGACAGCCCTGGGCACCCCTGCGTGCACACCTGACTTCACACCCTGCAGCCATGCCCAGAAGGCGGCAGTCATCATGCCCTGTCCCTCTGACAGTGCAGCAGACAATCCCGGCTCTGGAGCATGTCCTCCTCCTCTACACCAGAGTATCTCTGAGAGTTGTACTTACGGACCTCGTAGGCTGTGCGATGGGCCAGCTTTAGGAGATCCCGCCAGAATCTGCAGATGCAATGCCCTGCGGCCACAGACTTACTGTCTGTGAAGATTTGTCCGCCCAGTGAGCTCTCAGCATCCTCCCACCCCAGACTGCCTTTAACCTCTCTCTGCCTCACTCCTCTCCCCTCACTGCCTGCAGGCAGTGCCCTCAACCCTGCTGCGCTTTGCAGAGGGGCTGCTCCTGGGGAGCTGTCTCTCTGCAGCACTGCCCGCTTGCCATCAGCTCCCTCCGTCCCAGGAGCCCAGCCCAGCTCAGCAGCAGAGGACCAGCCCAAGACATCACTTTCTCGCCCCCTCTGGGCTCCCTCCACGTGTCCCTGGGGCTCCAGGCGATCCTGCTGTGAAACAGGCTGAAGTCATCATTGATGTTCCCTCCCTCAAGAACCTCTTTCCAGCAACGTCTTTTGTCCTATCGGTGACAGAGTTAGGTCCTAGACTAACCTTTCCTTGTCCCATCATTAGACAGGACACCCAGGCAGGGACAGGCAGGGATCTCTTTTGCCCTTGCTGGGGGAAGGGATTCAGCTGAGTCAATTGAGGTCTCATCCTGGATTTGTAGTCCTGGGGTTGGAAGAGGACTCCCCAAACTCACAGGTGGTGAGATTCCTCTTGCCTCAGTTCAGGTGTGCACCAAATGGGTTTCTGCATGTCAGGTCCTTGTCTAAGCTCCCACGGTAAGTAATGGAGATGGAGGGCAGCAGTGAGGTGTGCAGATGCAAACACCCGGTGACATCTGAGTTGCCAGAGGTGGTCATGAGCCATCAGGATTGCTAAGTCTCTCTCCTCTTCTCCATCAGCTGTTCTTCCTAGGCCTCCATTGATGCCCACATTTAGGAGAAGGAAACGTGTCCCTCCTCTGTATGTTCAGGACAGCCTATAGAGGTGTTTGTCTGACCAAACGGAATCTTGTGCCATAAGGAAAGCTACAGCTTCTCTTTCTCTTCTCCATCAGTTATATTTCCTAGAACTCCAGGGATTGTAACTTCAGTTGTCTCATGGACATCCTTTCCTTGCCTATCTTCATTCAAG
Source organism: Phoenicopterus ruber ruber (assembly GCA_009819775.1). NCBI lineage: Eukaryota > Metazoa > Chordata > Aves > Phoenicopteriformes > Phoenicopteridae > Phoenicopterus > Phoenicopterus ruber. The sequence goes on along the minus strand of WNMK01000049.1, from coordinate 55,724 downwards.
GCACCAACTCAATTCCCTGGCCAATGACAGGCCTCTAGTGCTACGTGAGATGCCAGGGCTCTTGAGCACAGCAGCATGTAGCTGGGAGGGGCAGCGCAGGACGTGCAGCTACCCCAGATGGCATCTGAGACAGCGCTTGTGCTGCAGCAACTGGTTCCCATCAGGGTGGTTAGGCCATGTCTGTCCCATCTCTGTCCCATAGATTCAGACAGGGCGTGAATACAAGGAATACACCACACCACGATACAAGGAACACATCACCACTGCTGGCACACCGCTTGTGTGCCAGTGTTCTCAAACGGTATTAGTTCTTCTCACCCTCATCCTTTACTCATCTCCTTGAAGATACAATCAAGGAACAGCGCAATGATTTTTCACAGTGTTTCTGAATCACAGGATGTCCATAGCCAAGGACATTTTCAGCAGCACCTTGTCTTTCCTGGAGATCAGCTTCATCTCCACCACAGGCCCTCCTGGACTGCAGAGAAACCCCAGACAGCAAAGCCCTCTCCTGCCAGGCCATCACAGTCCAGCCCTGCTTCTCTGTGGTGTTTTCAAAAGCACAGTTAGCTGACTCCATGGGCACCTCTTGTCATCTACCTCATCACCTACATGTCCAGCTCATCTCATCATGACATTGCCCTCTGCCATCCACTCCAGCATGTCTCAGCTCTGAAGCATAGCTTTTACATAGATAGGGTCTTGGGTGCTTGGTGCCAGGTGTCCCTGTGACAAGTCTGCCCCTGGCCCTGGTGCCACAGCTGAGGTGCTGCAGCCCAAATGGGTGCCATTGTCCTTAGGGCTTGCTCTACCACCTCACCCTAGCATGAGCCCCGCCCCAAAACAGAAACCCGCCACCTAGGGGACCCAGGCATCCAGGAGAGGGATCCAGGCTTCTGGGAAAAGGGCGCAGGGATCTGGGCCAAGGGACGCAGGCATTTGGGAGAGGACTTAGTTATCTAGAATAGGAGACCCAGGCATCTGGGAGAGGACCCAGGCATCCAGGTTAGGGGACCCAGGCATCCGGGAGAGGACTCAGGTGTCTGGGTGAAGGATCCAGTTCCCATCTGGGAGATGGGAACTAGGTGTCGTGGATAGGGGACGCAGGCCTCCAATCCAACTGCCAGGGCCATTGCTGTCACAACCCCAGGGACAGGTGCATCCCCAACCTCCCCAGCAATACCACCACTGTTCCCATAGTTGGGCACAGGGACTGGGTGCCTCCAAGCTGCCAGTCAGGCCACAGCTGTCCCCAGCCTGGGGCAGAGGTGTTCCTACCCCCAGCCCCAGCAGGACTATCTCTGTCCCCAACCCTGAGGAGAGGGAAAGGTGTCCCAGCTCCTGGTGGACTTCAGTGTGCCATCCTTTGTGTCACTGTGTTTGTTGATGATGTCACTGCCACTCATAACATTACCAGCACTGGTGGCACTGACAGGAATGACATCATCACTGACAAAGACAGTGTTGCTAGTGATGACTTTGACCTGGTTTCTGATACTGTTCGTGATACTTCTGTGTATAATGTCATTTACACCCATAACATCACTGATGCCTCTATTAAGGCCCTGACATCAGGCAAAGTGCAGGTGAATCACCAAAGCATCATATTGCTGCTTTTGTCACAGTTGTTTGCAACATGACTCACCTGTCACTAACATGATGCAAAAACCAATGGTGATGTCACTATTCCTACTATGCCATGGGCACTGATGACTTCACTGCTACGGCACAAGTACTGATGATGATGAGTACTAGTTAGTAATTAGTGTTCGCTGTGTCATCAACCATAGTGTGGCTGTTTGGGACATCTCTGGTGATGTCACCAGTGCTCATAAGAAAATATGTGCTTATGATGTCATACGCACGATGAATCCTACTGCCACTCAAGAATCGCCAGAGGCCTCATGGCCCAGGACAGCACTGTGGCCTCCCCCGGCTGCCAGGGTGACCCTCCCACTCAGGTGCCTTTCAGCAGAGGGGACACCGTCACTACCGCCTAGCACTGCCCCTCCCTCTCCCTCACCTTCCCCCATCCTGCTGGGGTGTCCATGGCTGCTACTCCCCAGGCTGGTGCAGTGCCACGGGAACCACAAGTGGCCAATGGGAAGAGGCCTTGCTGGAAGGTCAGGAAAGCAGTGGCCAATCCGAGAGGGTCTCACTTCTCTCACGCTGGGGTAGGGAGGAAGGATGCTGGCCAATCCTCCCCACCATCACCCCAGCCCCAGCCAGCAGCTGAGCGCTACGCGGCTGCTTGCTCGCCCCCCGCCTCCTGGTGGGATGGGGGAGAGAACCGGGAAAAAAGAAAGGCAAAACTCGTGGGTTAACAACAACAACAGGTCTCTCCCCTCCCGCAGCTCGACGCGCAGCCTGCTCCCAAGCATCGATCCCACCCCTGGTGCCGGCCCCCTCTGTATAGTGAGCATCACGGTCACATGGTATAGAAGACCCTGGCCAGCTTCTGGTGAAAATTAACCCTATCCCAGCTGGAACCAGGACACATACCCTTGCCTCTAGGGTCGATGTGGGTTTCCCATCCCAATTTCTCATGTCCTCTCCATTGTCAACGAGGTAAAACCACAGGGTACCTCGCCACGTGCACCGTCTCTCTTGAGCAGGGGAAGATTTTCTCCTAACAGCTGAGATACTGGTCTGTACAGGTGGGAAATAGGACCTATCCTCTTTGAGTTGCTGAAACTCCCGGCGCAGTTCTTCATAGTGGTTCTCAGATCTTTAAGCCAGCCTTTCCACAGCTGAGACACAGGCCTGCAGGGAGGAAGAGAGATTGTCTTTGTACTGTGGGAGTTCATTAGCCCCTGCATGCACCAGTGGTGCCTCGTCATTTTTCCAAACCATTGTTGCCAATGAGTTGGCATACGATGATGGTGCACTATGTACAAACTTCTGCCACACAGGTCAGGTACATTGGATTTCATCTGGATCTACGGGTGTCTGCGGGTCATCCAGGTCATGATAAATCAATTCCTGCACAACTAATTCTCTCAGAAACTGGATACCTCCCTCCATAGTGATCCACTTCTTTGGGTGGCATAGAATACCTTCCTTAAAGAAACACCTGTCCCTCACACCTGACAGGAGTCTCCTCCACAGACTGCGGGCTTCTGCCTCTCTTCCAATCGCCCTGTCAATGGCCGCTTCCTTAGACAAGGATCCCAGCTGCCGGGCTTCCCTGCCCTCTAGTTCCAGGCTACTGGCCCCATTGTTCCAGCATCGGAGCAGCCAGGTGACGAGCTGCTCACCTTGATTATGGCTGAAATCTTTAGGGATATCTCGCAGCTCAGTCAGGGATAGGGGTCGGGTGATTATCTCTGCTTCTGCCTCTCCCTGTTCCTGTGATGTCTCTGGTTCATCCTCATCTTTCATTAAGTAAACTGATTTCTTTGTGCTTCTCTTCTTTTGTATAGGGGTGACTGATAACGGCACAAGTGGACCTGCAGTACCTATCACAGCAGCCACGGTGCTCATACTGGGGCTTGAATAGCCGCAGTGCCCATGGCGGAGACTGGGGCAGCCGCGTTACCCGTGGCAGGGGCTGGGACTGTGGTGATGCCCATAGCAGGGGGTGTGGCAGCCATGGTGGCCACGGCAGAGGGTGGAGCAGCCGCGGTGCCCGTAACAAGGAGTGGGACAGCCATGGTGCCCGTAACAAGGGGTAGAGCAGCAGCGGTGGCTATGGCAGGGACAGTCTGGGACTCCTCTCAGGCATCTCCAGGAGTGTTTTGGCTTCATCTGGAAAGAGCTGAAGTCGTGAGTAGGTGGCAGCCCCAGACTCTGCCAGGGAAGCCACCCGAGGAGTTTTGTGTATGTTGGAGGCAGGTCCATGCTCTGTACCTTGCTGCGATTCCTCCAAGGCAGCCTGGGAGTGTTTTGACCTTCGCTGGAGAGCACTGAATTTCCTGGGTAGCAGCCGCAGACAACTCCTTGGTAGTTCCCTGAAAAGTTGTCTTCATGTAGGGCTCAGGTGCGTGGCTGGTAGCTTCCTGGGACTCCTCCCAGGTATCTCCAGGAGTGTTTTGGCCTCCTCTGGAGATGAACAAATTCTCCGGTAGCAGCCCCAGACTCCTCTAAGGTTGCTAACCAAGGCGTTTCCTCCAGTTGGAGGCAGGTCCATGCCCTGTAGCTTCCCAGGACCTTCCGAGGAAGCTCCAGAATGTTTTGGTGTTTTCAGGAGATGAATGAATTCCTCAGTTTGCACCCCCGGACTCTTCCAAGGTTGCTACCCAAGACATTTCGTCGATGTTGTAGGCATGTCCATGCTCTGTACCTTGCTGGGACTCCTCCCAGGCAGCTCTGGAGTGTTTTGCCCTTCCCTGGAGCCAGCTGAAGTCCTGGATAGAAGTTGCATATGACTCCTAGATAGCTACCTGAAGAATATTCTTCATGTTGGAGGCAGGTCCATGCCCGGTAGGTTCTCTGGAGCTCTCCCAGGCAGCTCCGGAATCTTTTGGCCTCCCCTGGAGACCTCAGAATTTTGTAGGTAGCAGCCCCAGACTCCTCCATGGAATCCACCCAAAGATTCTTATCACTGTTGGAGGCAGGTCCACGCTCTGTACCTTGAAGGTACAGGAGCAGGGAGTTGGACTCAATGATCCTTATGGGTCCCTTCCCTCTTGAGATCTTCTATGATTCTGTGATGTGCAGACAGGTAGGATGCTGAAGAGGTTTTAATTGCCTCTAAAATGAGTATCTCCTGGATCCAGCCACACCTCCTATGTTCAATTTCTGATGCAGTTTGGAGCATCGCCTCTGGTTGAAGTTCTCTAATCCTTGCCATTGTAAACTCTATAATTAGTCACTTTTAATACTAATAAACGTGGCTAAGGAGGGTGACCTTTTTCCAGAGGTTCAGTGACCTTTACGCAGTCTTCAGCACCCAGTTTGGGAGACAAGCCAGAGCTTCTTTACTCTTTTTAGATGCTCCTCAGACTTGACCTGAGCTTTGTGAATGTTCCCACACTTTTGCCCAGCTGCACAGAGGCTTTTCTCCACTGACATAGCACTTGACCTCATCTGGTGTGGAAGTTTTGGTCTCGTGTCCTCCCCACTGGCAAGTGCAGATCCTCTTGTGCACTCAATAGCCCTCACTTTATGATTCTGTGGTTGTTCTCAGGAAGGTTTCTTACCTGTGCTGTAGGAGACAGGTACAATTCAAATCAAGTAGATGTGTTTGAGATGTGCTGTTTCCTCAAGGGCACTTCTGGCAGGGGTAGGAAGAGAACAGGGTTGTCCTGACCCAGTAGATTCTGTGTTTCCTGTTGTGCTTTTTCCTCTGAGGTGGATCAGGTGATGAAGAAAGAGCCATGTTTGCGCCATGGGTGGTTAGCAGATAGGCTGTCAGTGTCCACTTGCATTTGCCTTGTCACCGCTGCCTCAACCAGGAACTGTTTGTTCTTCTTCATGTTGAGACCTAGTGGCCTGACATCTTCTAAGTGGCATCCCGTTTTAGGAATCCTTCCCAAGGAGGGCAGCAGGGGTTGCAGAGCACATGGCATCAGAGGGCCAATGGAGACAACCGATGTCCATTTGCTGTTGGGATCTAGTTTTTCCTTTTTGACTTCACAGAAGTCACGTTCCTGCACGTTCTTTGGATCTAGTTTGCCCTACTGAATCATCAGGTGTAGTGACTTTTAAAGCTCAGCCGACCCCAACACGTGTCATTCCTCCAATGCAAGGCTTCCCACGTGCACTTTCTGATGCAAAACCAGGGTAGACACACGTAGGAACTGCTCCGCGGCCTGCTGTGACATTAACTGTAAAATTAGCAAGGGTGCTTCTTTTGGGGCTTTGCTTGTGCCTCTTTCAGCTCAAAATGACAGTGTTTAGCAGTACTGTGCCCTGTCGAAGTAGAATGCAGCCGGAGAGGAGTTGGGAAGGGGGATCACAGAATCACAGAATGGTAGGGGTTGGAAAGGACCTCTGGAGATCATCTAGTCCAACCCCCCTGCCAGAGCAGGGTCACCTAGAGCAGGTTGCACAGGACCATGTCCAGGCAGGTTTTGAATATCTCCAGAGAAGGAGACTCCACAACCTCCCTGGGCAGCCTGTTCCAGTGCTGTTCCAGTAAAGAAGTTTTTCCTCATGTTCAGGCGGAACTTCCCGTGTTCCAGTTTGTGCCCATTGCTCCTTGTCCTGTCGCTGGGCACCACTGAAAAGAGTCTGGCCCCATCCTTTTGACACCTGCCCTTGAGATATTGATAAGCATTGATGAGGTCTCCTCTCAGTCTTCTCTTCCTCAGGCTAAACAGCCCCAGCTCCCTCACCCTTTCCCCAGAGGAGAGATGCTCCAGTCCCTTAATCATCTTTGTAGCCCTCTGCTGAATGCTTTCCAGTAGTTCCTCGTCTCTTAAACTGGGGAGCCCAGCACTGGATGCAGGACTCCAGATGGGGCCTCACTAGGGCAGAGCAGAGGGGGAGGAGAACCTCCCTCGACCTGCTGACCACACTCTTCTTCATGCACCCCAGGATGCCGTTGGCATTCCTGGCCGCAAGGGCACATTGCTGGTTCATGGCTAATTTGTCATCCACCAGGATGCCCAGGTCCTTCTCCTCAGAGCTGCTTTCCAGGAGGTCAACCCCCAACCTGTACTGGTGCATGGGGTTATTCCTCCCCAAGTGCAGGACCCTGCGCTTACCCGTGTTGAACCTCATGAGGTTCCTCTCTGCCCAACACTCCAGCCTGTCCAGGTGTCGCTGAATGGCATCACAGCCTTCTGGTGCATCAGCCAATCCTCCCAGTTTCGTATCATCAGCACACTTGCTGAGGGTACACTCTGTCCCTTCATCCAGGTCATTGATGAATAAATTGAACAGGACTGGGCCCATTCCCCTTGGTGAATCCATGCTGACTACTCCTGATCACCTTCTTTTCTTCTACATGCTTGGAGATGACTTCCAGAATGAGCTGTTCCATCACCTTTCCAGGGATGGAGGTGAGGCTGACTGGCCTGTAGTTTCTCGGGTCCTCCTTCTTGCCCTTCTTGAAGACTGGAGTGACATTGGCTTTCCTCCAGTCCACAGGCACCTCTCCCATTCTCCATGACCTTTCAAAGATGATGGAGGGTGGCTTGGCAATGACCTCTGCCAGCTCCCTCAGCACTCATGGGTGCATCCCATTGGGGCCCATGGATTTGTGGGTGTCCAGTTTGCCTAACTGATCTCTAACCTGATCCTCCTCGACCAAAGGAAGGCCATCCTTTCTCCAGGCTACCTCTCTTACCTCCAGGGTCTGACTGAAGCAAAGAAGGCATTCAGTAACTCTGCCTTCTCTGTATCCTTCGTGACCAGGGCACCCACCTCATTCAGCAGAGGGCCCACATTTTCCCTAGTCTTCCGTTTGCTACCGATGTATTTGAAGAAGCCCTTCTTATTGCCCTTGACGTCCCTTGCCAGATTAAATTCCAGGTGGACCTTAGCTTTCCTCGTTGCATCCCTGCATACCCTGACAGTGTTCCTGTGTTCCTCCCAAGTGGCCTGTCCCTTTCTCCACATTCCATAGACTTCCTTCTTCCATTTGAGTTTAGCCAGTAGTTTCTTGCTCATCCATGCAGGCCTCCTGCCTCCCTTACCCAATTTCTTACTCATGGGGATGCACCACTCTTGAGCTTGGAGGAAGTGATGCTTCAACAATGCCCAGATTTCTTGGGCCCCCCTACCTTCTAGAGCCCTAACCCACGGGATTCCTCCAAGCAGGTCCTTGAAGAGGCCAAAGTTAGCTCTCCTAAAGTCCAGGGTTGTAATCCTGCTTAGTGCCCTGCTTCCTCCACACAGGATCCTGAACTCCACCATCTCGTGGCCACTGCAGCCAAGGCTATCCCCAGCCTTCACATCCCCAACCAGACCTTCTTTGTTTGTTAGTATGAGGTCCAGCAGCATGCCTCTCCTCGTTGACTCCTCCACCACATTAAGTTACCATTAATGTTCTGCAGGAACCTCCTGGACTGCGTGTGCCTAGCTGTGTTGTCCCTCCAACAGATAGCAGGCTGGTTGAAGTCCCCCATGAGAACCGGGGCCTGTGTTTGTGAGGCTACTTTCAGCTGCCTGTAGAAGGCCTCATCGACTTCCTTTTCCTGATCAGGTGCCCTGTAGTATACACCCACAACAGTGTCCCCCATGTTAGCCTGTCCCTTAATCCTTACCCATAAACTCTCGACTCGTTCTTCATCCTCCCCTATGCAGAGCTCGATACACTCCAGTTGCGCTCTCACATGGAGAGCAACTCCACCACCTCGCCTTGCTGGCCTGTCCTTCCTAAAAAGTATGTAGCCATCTATGACAGCACTGCAGTCACGCGAGCTGTCCCACCATGTCTCTGTAATTGCTATGAGATCATGGCCCTGCGAGTGCACACAGATCTCTAGTTCTTCCTGTTTATTCCCTGTGCTGCAAGCGTTGGCGTACAACTGTTCAAACAACGCCAGTTTGAAAACGAACATTTCTGGTCATCTGTAGTTTTCTGGCTGGGTTTGGGGGGTTGTTGGGGAGTGTTATTGAGTGTTGTTTTTCTTTTTTCCTGAGAAGAGCTGCTTTTGTATTTGTGTGAATTAGAAGTGGCTGGTTTGCACAAGTAGATGATGGAGGAGGAATCTGTATGGTAATAGAAGTATTTTGGCTGGCAAGACAAAGAGATCACAGTTTGGAGAGTCTTTCTGCCTCTTTATTAAGGATTACCAGAGCAAGGCAGAAATGAGTCAACATTAGAACCTCACTGTTGCTGTTGCTTAAGTCCAGCATAAGTAAGTAACCAGCATTCCCGAGGTTGAGGGGGCTCTGGCCCAGCTCCAAAAAGGTGGGGAAAGTCAGAAAATAGTCAAGAGTTAAAACAGCTAACTTCTCCCGGGAGATGTCATTTGGCTCTTGCATAGGCAATTTCTCTTAGCAAGGATGGTCATCCCTTCTGATTGGAACCAAATGAAAATGATGCCCAAGTTCCTGCCCTTCCTCCTTACTACAGGAACACATTTTCTTGCTTTCTACTGGCCAAATTGCTCAAGCTATTGAGAGAGACTCCTTCTGTGGCTGATGGCAGAAGGAGATGGTGGAGAAGATGATTCTCGCGAGGACCAAGCTTGGATGCAATTTACAAAATCTTGGAATCTAACAAGTTTGGCACAATGGTATGTGCAACGATAACTGCAATGGTATCTGCATCTGCAGCGGTACCTGCCTCTGCAGTGGTATCTGCATCTGCAGTGGCATTTGCCTCCTCCGTGTAATCTTAATCTGTAATGGTAGGTGCAGCTGAAATGGTGTCTGAAATGGTATCTACATCTACAATGGTAGTTTCAATGGTATGTGCATCTGCAGGGGCATCTGCATCTGGCTACAAGTTGCTAGTTCCTAAATCTTGGGATATAAACTGGACTGCATAGTATTCTTGGCTGCTTTTTTTTTTTTTTTTTTCTTTTTTTTTTAATTGTGCCCCATTGGAAGAAAGCAAACTTAGACAGGGTCATTGTGCATTAAGACAGGAGGTGTTATTTTGACCACAACTTCAGATTCCCCAAGCTGTTTTTCTTTTTACTTTCCATTTTTACAGTCCGATACACCTTTACGCTCTGGCTGCTCCATTTCCCAGACCCTGGGGGCAGCAGGAGCATGCTGACCCATACCACCGGCTTGCCCCTGCTTTTACTGTTTTCTGTATTGCCTGGCTCCCGCTCGTCCCCCACTGCTGAGGAAGTGGCGTCTCTGCAGAGAGCAAGTGCAGAGTGTGTTCGCCAGTGGGGTCTGGAGATACAGGCACTGTGGTTATTGGTGGCTCCTTATCCCCTTCTGCAGCAGGGTCGGGAAAACTCTAGTCGGGTCCATGTTGAAGCCGTTGGAGCGTGAAAGGGAAGGAATGGATTTCTTTTGTCCCTCTCCAGCAAGTGCAGTGTGGGCTGTGAGTGAGAATGTTGCAGCGGTCAGGAGGGTATTTTCTTCCTCACAGAGATGACTGTGCCTCCTTTATGAGCAGGACTCGCAACCCGCAGAGGCCCAGCAGATGGTTTCTTTAGCAGCGCTGTGCCTGCATTCCCCAAGCTTGGAGCTCCTCAGCCCCTCAGGGAGGCAGGAAGAGGGCAGGGACTGTGAAAACCGGAGAAGGAGGCCAGGAGAGGGGAGAGGCCAGTGGGGCGGAAGGTGACATTGCTGGGGTGGGGTGAGGTCACTTGTGTGGGAGGAAGCTGATTGGTCAGGAGCAGCAGGTGGCAGGGAGGTGGTCAGTGCCTGCCAGGGACAGCGCAGGGAAGGGGCCAGCAGGGAGGTGACGGCTGGGTGGGGTTGGTGAGGTCACTTCAGCCGGAGATGCTGTTAGGGTAGGAGAAGGCACGTGGCTTGGAAGTTGCTTGCGAGGTCACTTGTGTCCCTGCAGGTGACAGGCCAGCGGCAGGCTTGTGGCTGGGAGGTGCTTGCAAGGTCACTTCTTCCTGAGACCCTGCTAGGCCAGCAGCAGGCTTGTTGCTGGGTGGGTGTTGGTGAGGTCCCTTCAGCTGAGCTGCTGCTTAGGCCCGCAGCAGGCTGGAGGGGCATTGCCAGGTCTCTCCTCTCCACTGTGGCCCGTGGTGTCTCCTCCTTCTGCAACAAGAGGCGGGAGGAAACAAAAGAGGCTAAGGCAAGAGGAGAATAGCGAAGGCAAGAGCAGGAGGAAGAGGATATAGGAGGCAATGGGAGAGAGCAGGAGGATGAAAAGGCAAGAGGAGAGAAGTGGAGGTAGCAGGAAGAAGTGGAAGAGGAGGCCTAGAAGAAAAAGGGCAAAGGCTGCAAGATGAATGCAACAGCAGGAGGAAAAAGAGGCAAGAAGAGGCAAGAGGGGGGAAGAGGAGGCTGGAGGAGGATGCAGAGGAACAGAAGGAAAAGGCATGGGGAGGCAAGAGGAGGTGGAAGAGGAGGGGCCAAGAGGAGGCAAGAGGATGGCACAAGAAGTAAGAGCAGGCAAGAAACAAAAAGAGAAATAAGAGTAAAAAAGAAGAGACAGCTGAGGCCACTCAAGAAAAAGGTGGAGGAGGAGGAGAGAATGCTCTAAGAGGGAAGAGGAGGCAAGAGGAGGATGCAGTAGAAGAGAAAGAAAAGGCAAGCTGAGTGAATGAGAGGCAAGCAGAGGCAGAAGAGGAGAAGGCAAGAGAGTGAAAGAAGAGGGCAGAAGAGGAGTAGGAGCTAAAGGAGAGGGAGGCAAGAGGCAATAGGAGGAGGAGGGAAGAGGAGGCAAGAGGAAGGAGCAAAAGAGGAGGCAAGAGGAGGCCAGAGCAGGACACAAGAGGTAAAGGAGGAGGAGGCAACAAGAGGCAAGAGGAAAACAAGGAAGCGGAGGCAAGAGGAGGAGGCAAGAGAAAGAAAAAGAGGAGGCAAGAGGATGCCATAAGAGCTCAGACAAGGAAGCAGGATGGAACAAGAAAAGGAGTAAGAGGAGGAGGAGGGAGGAGGGGGTGAAGTCAACGGGAGAACTAGGAAAGAAGGGAGGAGGTGACTGGAGGCAAGAGCAGGCAACAGGAGGCAAAAGGCAAAGGCGTCTTCCTCCTTCTTGGGCCTCCTGTTGCCTTTTAGTGCCTCCTCCTCCACTTGCTCCGGTCTTCTGCTCTTGCCTCCTGCTGCCTCCTCTTTCCTTCTCCTCCTCTTCCTCTACCTCCTCCTCTTGCTTTCTGTTGCCTCCTTTTTTCTCCTCTCCAACTTACCTCCTTTTTCTTCCTTCTCCTCCTCCTAATGCCACCTATTGCTTCCTCCTTCTCCTCTTGCCTCCTGCTCCTCCTCCTCCTTTTCTCTCTTTCTCCTCTTGCCTCTTTCCTCTTCCTCCTTCTGCCTCCTCTTGCCTCCTATTTTCTCATTCTTCTCTTCCCTCCTCTTGCCTCCTCCTCCTCCCGTTGCCTTCTCTTCTCTCCTCTTCCTTTCTTTTCCTCCTCCTCTTCCTCTTGCCCCTTCTTGCCTCCTACTCCTCTGCCTCCTTTTGCATCCTCTTTCCTCCTCTTGCCTCCCCCTCTTCCTCTTCCTCTTTCTTCTCCACCTCCTCCTCCTCTTGCCTCCTCTTGCCTCTTGTGGCCTCCTCCTCCTCTGCCTCCTCCTTTGGCCTCCTTTTACCTCCTCAGCCTCTTGCCTCCTCTTCCCTCCTCTTGCCTTTTCCTCCTCCTCCTCTTTACACTCTTCACCTCCTCTAGCCCAGCCCTACTCAGGTTGTCTCCTGGGGCCTACTTCTCCCATTTCCTCCTCCTCCTCTCTCTCTTCCTCTTTCCTCCTATTGCTTCTTGTTGCCTCCTCTGGCCTCCTCCTCCACCTCCTGCTCTTGGCTCCTCTTGCATCCCGTTCCCTCCTCTACCTCAGCCTGCTGTTGCCTCCTCCTCTTCTTCTTTCTCCTCTTGCCTCCGCTTGCCTCCGCTTGCCTCCTCCTCCTCTTGCCTCCTCTCTCCTCCTCCTCTTGCCTTCTGTTGCGTTCCTTGACTGCTATTCCCTTCTGCTCCTGCTCCCTCCTCTTGCCTCCTGGAGGAGAAGGCAACATGAGGAGGAGGAGGCAAGAGGTAGGAAGAGGAGGAGGAGGAGGAGGAAGTGGAGGCAAGAGGAGGCAGCAGAAGGCAAGAGTTGAGGAAAGGAGGCCTAGGAGGTGGAGCAAAAGAGAGAGGCAAGAGGAAGGAAGAGAAGGCAAGTGGAGGCGTAGGAGGAAGAGGTAGCAGGAAGCAAAGGAAGGCAAGAGGGGGAGGCAAGAGGGGGAGGAGGAGGAGGTAAGAGGAGGCAAGGAGAAGGGGGGCAAAGTGGAGGCAAGAGGAGGAGAGAGCTGGAGAGAGGAGGTAAAGGAAAGGGAGGCCAAAGGAGGTAAGAGGCAAGGAAGGAGGAGGAGGAGGAGGCAAGAGGAGGAAGAGAAGGAGGAGGCAAGAGGATGGGAGAAGAGGCCAGAGGAGGCAACAGGAGGAGATAAAGAGAGGAGGCAAGCAGAGGACAGAGCAGGACAGAAAAGGTAAAGGAGGAGGAGGCAAGAGGAAGAAAAAGGGGAGGAGGCAAGAGGATTCCGGAAGAGGCAACAAGACACAGCAGGAGGAAAAAGAGGATAAGGCAAGAAGATGCTAGCGGAGGGAAGAGGAAGAGGAGGATCAGGAGGAGGAGGTGGTGGCACTGAGAGGGCAATGCTAGACAGGAGGAGGAGGAAAAGGCAAGCGGACAGATGTGGAGGTATCGGGAGGAAGAGAAAGAGGAGGCCAAGAAGGAAAAGTTCCAAGGATGGAAGATGAAGAGAAGAGGAGGAGGAAAAAGGGGCAATCAGAGCCAAGAAGTGGGAATAGGGTTAGGGTGAGGGGTTAGGGGATTAGGGTTGGGGTTAGGAGTTAGGGTTAGAGTTCGGGTTAGGCTTCGGGTTAGGGTAAGGGTTCGAGTTAGGGTTTAGGGTTAGCGTTAGGGTTAGTCATTACGGTTAGGGTTAGGGGTTAGGGTTAGTCATTAGGGTTAGGGTTCGGGTTAGGGCTCGGGTTAGGATTAGGGTTAGGGTTAGGGTTGGGGTTGGGGGTAGGGTAAGGGTTAGGGTTAGGGTTAGGGGTTAGGGTTAGGGTTAGGGTTGGGGTTAGGGTCCTCCCCTCCACGACGACTCCCCTCCGCGACGACTGCCCTCCGCGACGACTCCCCTACACCACGATTCCCCTCCGCGACGACTGCCCTCCGCGACGACTCCCCTCCACGACGACTCCCCTCTGCGACGAATCCCCTCCACGACGACTCCCCTCCGCGACGATTCCCCTCCGCGACGATTCCCCTCCGCGACGACTCCCCTCCACGACGACTCCGCTCCGCGACGACTCCGCTCCGCGACGACTCCCATTCCGCGACGACTCCCCTCCACCACGACTCCCCTCCACGATGACTCCCCTCCACCACGACTCCCCTCCACGACTCCCCTCCGCGACGAATCCCCTCCGCGACGACTCCCCTCCGCGACGACTCCGCTCCCCGACGACTCCCCTCCACCATGACTCCCCTCCGTGACGACTCCCCACCGCAACGACTGCCCTCCACCATGACACCCCTCCACCACGACTCCCCTCCACCACGACTCCCCTCCACGACGACTCCCCTCCACCACGACTCCCCTCCGCGACGACTCCCCTCCACCACGACTCCCCTCCACGACGACTCCCCTCCACCACGACTCCCCTCCACGACGACTCCGCTCCGCGACGACTCCCCTCCACCACGATTCCCCTCCGCGACGACTCCCCTCCACGACGACTCCCCTCCACGACGACTCCGCTCCGCGACGACTCCCCTCTGCGACGACTCTCCTCCGCGATGACTCCCCTCCACCACGACTCCCCTCCACCACGACTCCCCTCCGCGACGACTCCCCTCCGCGACGACTCCGCTCCGCGCCGACTCCCCTCCACCACGACTCCCCTCCACGATGACTCCCCTCCGCGACGACTCCCCTCCACCACGACTCCCCTCCGTGACGACTCCCCTCCGCGACTACTCCCCTCCACGACGACTCCCCTCCACCACGAATCCCCTCCGCGATGACTCCCCTCCACCATGACTCCCCTCCGCGACGACTCCCCTCCGCGACGACTCCCCTCCGCGACGACTCCCCTCCACAATGACTCCCCTCCGCCACGACTCCCCTCCGCGATGACTCCCCTCCACGACGACTCCCCTTCACCGCGACTCCTCCCCTCCACCGCGACTCCTCCCCTCCACCGCGACGACTCCCCTCCACCGCGACTCCCCTCCGCGACGACTCCCCTCCGCCACGACTCCCCTCTGCGACGACTCCCCTCCGCGACGACTCCCCTCCACCACGACTCCCCTCCACCACGACTCCTCTCCGCGACGACTCCCCTCCGCGACGACTCCCCTCCGCCACGACTCCCCTCCGCGACGACTCCCCTCCGCGACGACTCCCCTCCGCGATGACTCCCCTCCACCATGACTCCCCTCCGCGACGACTCCCCTCCGCAACGACTCCCCTCCAACACGACTCCCCTCCACGACGACTCTCCTCCACCACGACTCCCCTCCGCGACGACTCCCCTCCACGACGACTCCCCTCCGCGACGACTCCCCTCCACCACGATTCCCCTCCGCGACGACTCCCCTCCGCGACGACTCCCCTCCACCACGATTCCCCTCCGCGACGACTCCCCTCCGCGACGACTCCCCTCCACCACGACTCCCCTCCACGACGACTCCCCTCCACGACGACTCCGCTCCGCGACGACTCCCCTCCACGACGACTCCCCTCCGCGACGACTCCGCTCCGCGCCGACTCCCCTCCACGACGACTCCCCTCCGCGACGACTCCTCTCCACCACGACTCCCCTCCGCGACGACTCCCCTCCGCGACGATTCCCCTCCACCACAACTCCCCTCCACAAAGACTCCCCTCCGCAACGACACCCCTCCACCGCGACTCCTCCCCCCCACCGCGACGACTCCCCTCCACCGCGACGAATCCCCTCCACCGCGACGACTCCCGTCCACCGCGACGACTCCCGTCCACCGCGACTCCTCCCGTCCACCGCGACGACTCCCCTCCACCGCGACGCCTCCCCTCCACCGCGACTCCTCCCCTCCACCGCGACGACTCCCCTCCACCGCGACTCCTCCCCTCCACCGCAACGACTGCCCTCCACCACGACTGCCCTCCACCACGACTCCCCTCCACGACGACTCCCCTCCACGACGACTCCCCTCCACCACGACTCCCCTCTGCGACAACTCCCCTCCGCGACGACTCCCCTCCGCGACGACTCCCCTCCACCACGATTCCCCTCCGCGACGACTCCCCTCCGCGACGACTCCCCTCCACCACGATTCCCCTCCGCAACGACTCCCCTCCGCGACGACTCCCCTCCACCACGACTCCCCTCCACGACGACTCCCCTCCACGACGACTCCGCTCCGCGACGACTCCCCTCCACGACGACTCCCCTCCGCGACGACTCCGCTCCGCGCCGACTCCCCTCCACCGCGACTCCCCTCCACGATGACTCCCCTCCGCGACGAATCCCCTCCACCACGACTCCCCTCCGTGACGACTCCCCTCCGCGACGACTCCCCTCCACCACGACTCCCCTCCACCACGAATCCCCTCCGCGACGACTGCCCTCCGCGATGACTCCCCTCCACCATGACTCCCCTCCGCGACGACTCCCCTCCGCGACGACTCCCCTCCGCGACGACTCCGCTCCGCGACGACTCCCCTCCAACACGAATCCCCTCCACGACGACTCTCCTCCACCACGACTCCCCTCCGCGACGACTCCCCTCCACGACGACTCCCCTCCGCGATGACTCCCCTCCACGACTCCTCCCCTCCACCGCGACGACTCCCCTCCACGACGACTCCGCTCCCCGACGACTCCCCTCCACCATGACTCCCCTCCGTGATGACTCCCCACCGCAATGACTGCCCTCCACCACGACTCCCCTCCGCGACGACTCCCCTCCGCGACGACTCCCCTCCACTGCGACTCCTCCCCTCCACCGCGACGACTCCCCTCCACCGCAACTCCTCCCCTCCACCGCGACTCCTCCCTTCCACCGCAACTCAGTTGCCGAGGCGATCAGCTCCGGTGCCGGCGCGACCTGCAGCGGAGCGTCCTAGCGCGGCGTACAGGGGGGTTTCCCGAACCGGGGAGCCTCAGAGGGAGCCGAGGGACCCACCAGGAGCCAGCAGCTCGCGCGAGAGCGGCTGACGAGACCTGGGCGGGGCCAGGAGCCGCGGCAGGAGATTTAAACGTGGCGAAACCGTTACTGGCACTCAGTTGCCGAGGCGATCAGCTCCGGTGCCGGCGCAACCTGCAGCGGAGCGTCCTAGCGCGGCGTACAGGGTGGTTTCCCGAACCGGGGAGCCTCAGAGGGAGCCGAGGGACCCGCCAGGAGCCGGCAGCTCGAGCGAGAGCGGCTGACGAGACCTGGGCGGGGCCAGGAGCCGCGGCGGGGTATAAAAAAGCCCCCAGGGAGCGCCGGCGACCCGGAGCGCGGCGAACAGGGCGGGCAAACAGGGCGCGGCGCGTCAGGAAGGACGCGGCGCGGCAGTTTGCGCAGCAGTTCGCGCCGGCAGGGCGTGCAGGGAGGGCGCTGAAGCTCCGCCGGCTCGACGGGGGAAGCGATGGTGTCCACCCGGCAGAAAGCCATGGCCGCTCCAAGCCTTGCACCCGCCATGGCTGATGCAGCTTCCCAGACGGAGCTGCGGTGGGAACACGCTGCCACCCAGGTGTCAGGCTGCAGGGTGTGCCCTACTCTGACGCCAGCACCGGGCGACAGCGACAGAGAGCCCGCCTGTGGGAGGTGTGCCCAGGTAGAGGACCTCCTCCGCCTGGTGACAGAGCTCCGGCAGGAGGTGAGCAGGTTGAGGAGCATCAGGGAGTGCGAGAGGGAGATCGACGACTGGACTCGCACCCTGCTCTCCCTGAGACAGGCGCAACAGGCAGCCAAGGTGCCTGTCACGGGGGACTCCCGATCCCGACCCTCTCCCTGCACGGCTGAACGCAGGGACATAGGGGACAGGGGACAGTGGCAACTAGTGCCTCCCCGGTGAGGCAGGCGTGTTTCCTCAGCGCCTACCCCACCTCCGCAGGTGCCCTTGCACAATAGGTACGAGGCCCTGCCACTGGAACCAAACAACGACAAGGCTGATGGTTCAGCCAGCCTGGAGGTGCCGCCGAGGACTAGTCAGCCGAGGGCCTGCATCCAAACTGCCCCCACAAAGGAAAACAAGAGATGGGTCATTGTCATAGGAGACTCCCTTCTGAAAGGAACAGAAGGGCCCATATGCAGACCGGACCCACTGCTTAGGGAAGTCTGCTGTCTCCCAGGGGCCCGGGTCAAGGATGTGAGGAGGAAGCTTCCCACCCTAGTAAGGCCCTCGGACTACTATCCCCTGTTGATCTTCCAGGTAGGCAGTGAGGAGGTGGCAAAAAGAAGTCCTGGGGCAATCAAGAGGGACTTCAGGGCCTTGGGGCGACTGGTTAAGGGATCAGGAGCACAGGTAGTGTTCTCCTCTATCCCTCCAGTTCTGGGGAAGGATGAGGGAAGAAACTGGAGGAGCCAGCAGATCAACAACTGGCTCCGAGCCTGATGTCACCAGCAGGACTTCGGGTTCTTCGACCATGGGTTGGTTTACATGGCACCAGGCCTGCTGGCGGCAGACGGGGCGCACCTGTCCCAAAGGGGGAAAAGGATCCTAGCGCAGGAGTTAGCAGGGCTCACTGAAAGGGCTTTAAACTAGATTTGAAGGGGGAAGGGGATGAAACCAGGCTTGCTAGAGAGAAGCCTGGGGGTGGCACGCCAATGAATGAGGGATGGTGTGCCAGCGAGGCCCTTCGGTCAGCCGTCTCAGATGAGGTAGGACAGAGAGACCCGTGCGGCAGCAGGGACACAGGGGTCATTGACCAGCTAGGAACCACAGAAATACCTGAGATGGGACATGTAGGGAGTAGGGCTTCTCCCACCACAAAGGCAACAGGATCACTAGCCCAGCTGAAGTGCATCTACACGAATGCACGGAGCATGGGCAACAAACAGGAGGAGCTTGAGGCTGTCGTGAAAGGGGAAAACTACGATATAGTTGCCATCACGGAAACATGGTGGGATGACACACGTAGCTGGAGTGCCACGATGGACGGCTATAAACTCTTTAGAAGGGATAGGCAAGGAAGGAGAGGCGGTGGGGTAGCCCTCTGTGTTAAGGAGAGTCTGGACTGCCTTGAGCTCGAGGATGGTGACGTGAGGGTTGAGTGCCTATGGGTAAGAATCAGGGGGAAGGCCACCAAGGCAGACATTGTGGTGGGAGTCTGTTATAGACCACCCAACCAGGATGAGGAGGCAGATGAAGTATTCTACAGGCAGCTGGGAGAAGCCTCACGATCGCTGGCCCTTGTTCTCGTGGGGGACTTCAACTTGCCAGATGTCTGCTGGAAATACAATGCAGCAGAGAGGAAACAGTCCAGGAGGTTCCTGGAGTGTGTGGAAGAGAACTTCCTTACGCAGCTGGTGAGGGAGCCCACGAGAGAAGGCGCCCCGCTGGACCTGTTGTTTGTGAACAGAGAAAGTCTTGTGGGTGATGTGACGGTCGGAGGCCGTCTTGGGCACAGTGACCACGAAATGATAGAGTTTTCGATTCTCAGAGAAGTAAGGAGGAGGGTCACCAGAACTGCCACCTTGGACTTCTGGAGGGCAGACTTTGGCCTGTTTAGGAGTCTGGTTGGCAGAGTCCCTTGGGAGGCAGTCCTGGAGGGCAAAGGCGTCCAGGAAGGCTGGACATTCTTCAAGAGGGAAATCTTAAAGGCGCAGGAGCAGGCCGTCCCCATGAGCCGAAAGATGAGCTGGCGGGGAAGAAGACCGGCCTGGCTGAGCAGAGAGCTCCGGCTGGAACTTAGGAAAAAAAAGAGAGTCTACCACCTTTGGAGGAAGGGGCAGGCAACTCAGGAGGACTACAAGGATGTTGTGAGGTTATGTAGGGAGAAAATTAGAAGGGCCAAAGCCCAACTAGAACTCAATCTGGCTACTGCCGTAAAAGACAGCAAAAAGTCCTTCTACAAATACATTAACAATAAAAAGGGGGCTAAGGAAAATCTCCCTCCTCTATTGGATGCGGAGGGAAACTTAGTGTCAAGGGATGAGGAAAAGGCTGAGGTGCTAAATGCCTTCTTTGCCTCAGTCTTCAACAGCAAGGGAAGTTGCTCTCTGGGCACCCAGCCCCCTGAGCAGGAAGACAGGGATGGGGAGCAGAATGAAGCCCCCGTAGTCCAAGGGGAAGTGGTCAGTGACCTGCTACGCCACCTAGACACGCACAAGTCTATGGGGCCGGATGGGATTCACCCAAGGGTGCTGAAAGAGCTGGCAGAAGTGCTCACCAAGCCACTCTCCATCATTTACCAGCGGTCCTGGCTAACTGGGGAGGTCCCAGTTGACTGGAGGCTGGCAAATGTGACGCCCATTTACAAGAAGGGCCGGAAGGAGGATCCGGGGAACTACAGGCCTGTCAGCCTGACCTCGGTGCCCGGGAAGGTTATGGAGCAGATCATCTTGAGTGCCATCATGCGGCACGTATGGGACAACCGGGTGATCGGGCCCAGTCAGCATGGGTTTATGAAAGGCAGGTCCTGCCTGACCAACCTGATCTCCTTCTACGACATGGTGACCCGCTTAGTGGATGAGGGAAAGGCTGTGGACGTTGTGTACCTGGACTTTAGTAAAGCCTTTGACACCGTCTCCCACAGTATCCTCCTGGAGAAACTGGCTACCCATGGTTTGGATGGGCGTACTCTGCGCTGGGTAGGAAACTGGCTGGATGGCCGGGCCCAAAGAGTTGTGGGGAATGGAGTTCAATCCGGTTGGCGGCCGCTCACAAGTGGTGTTCCCCAGGGCTCAGTAGTGGGGCCAGTTCTGTTCAATTCTTTATCAATGATCTGGACGAGGGGATGGAGTGCACCCTCAGTAAGTTTGCAGATGACACCAAATTGGGAGGGAGTGTTGATCTGCTGGAGGGCAGGCAGGCGCTCCAAGGGGACCTGGAGAGGCTGGATGGATGGGCCGAGGCCAATTGTATGAGGTTCAAGAAGGCCAAGTGCCGGGTCCTGCCCCTGGGTCACAACAACCCCAGGCAACGCTACAGGCTTGGGGGGGAGTGGCTGGAAAGCTGCCTGGCGGAAAGGGACCTGGGGGTGTTGGTTGACGGCCGGCTGAAGATGAGCCAGCAGTGTGCCCAGGTGGCCAAGAAGGCCAACGGCATCCTGGGTTGTATCAGAACTAGTGTGGCCAGCAGGAGGAGGGAGGTGATTGTCCCCCTGGACTCGGCCCTGGTGAGGCCGCACCTCGAGTACTGTGTTCAGTTTTGGGCCCCTCACTCCAAGAAAGACCTTGAGGTGCTGGAGCGTGGCCAAAGAAGGGCAACGAGGCTGGTGAAGGCTCTGGAACACAAGTCCTCTGAGGAGCGGCTGAGGGAACTGGGGCTGTTTAGTCTGGAGAAAAGGAGGCTGAGGGGAGACCTTATTGCTCTCTACAACTCCCTGAAAGGAGGTTGTAGAGAGATGGGGGTCGGCCTCTTCTCCCTAGTAACAGACGACAGAACAAGAGGAAATGGCCTCAAGTTGCGCCAGGGGAGGTTTAGCTTGGACATTCGTAACAATTTCTTCACCGAAAGGGTTGTCAGGCATTGGAAGAGGCTGCCCAGGGAGGTGGTGGAGTCCCCATCTCTGGGGGGATTCAAAAGGCGTTTAGATGAGGCCCTAAGGGATCTGATTTAGTGGGGGACTTGGTAGTGGTAGGTTAATGGTTGGACCCGATGATCTCGGAGGTCTCTTCCAACCACAACAATTCTATGATTCTATGATTCTATGTCCTTAGCATGTTCATCAGAAAACCACCGCTAGGACCCCCCCTGGGCCCCAGCCGCCATCTTGGCCCCTCCCCAGCCCCACGGGAACCCCCCCCGGAGGCCTCTGGGTCACGTGCCCTTAGCACGTGGTTAGCGTGTGCTTAGCACGTGCTTAGCGTGTTCACTCCCAAGCCACAGGCAGGACCCCCCCCGGGCCCCGGCCGCCATCTTGGTCCCTCCCCAGCCCCACGGGAACCCCCGGGAGGCCTCTGGGTCACTTGTTCTTAGCATGTCCTTAGCATGTTCATCAGAGAACCACCGCCAGGACCCCCCCCGGGCCCCGGCCGCCATCTTGGCCCCTCCCCAGCCCCACAGGAACCCCCGCGAGGCCTCTGGCTCACGTGTCCTTAGCATATCCTTAGCATGTTCATCAGAAAACCACTGCTAGGACCCCCCCCGGGCTCCGGCCGCCATCTTCGCCCCTCCCCAGCCCCCTGGGAGCCCCCTGGGAGGCCTCTGGGTCACGTGTCCTTAGCATGTGCTTAGCATGTGCTTACCGTGTGCTTAGCGTGTGCTTAGCTTGTTCACTCCCAACCCACAGGCAGGACCCCCCCGGGCCCCGGCCGCTATCTTGGCCCCTCCCCAGCACCCTGGGAGCCCCCTGGGAGGCCTCTGGGTCACGTGTTCTTAGCATGTCCTTAGCATGTTCATCAGAAAACCACCGCTAGGACCCCCCCCGGGCCCCGACCGCCATCGTGGCCCCTCCCCAGCCCCACGGGAACCCCCGTGGGAGGCCTCTGGCTCATGTGTCCTTAGCATGTGCTTAGCGTGTGCTTAGCGTGTGCTTAGCGTGTTCACTCCCAACCCACAGGCAGGACCCCCCTGGGCCCCGGCCGCCATCTTGGCCCCTCCCCAGCCCCACGGGAACCCCTGGGAGGCCTGTGGCTCACGTGTCCTTAGCATGTGCTTAGCATGTCCTTAGCGTGTGCTTTGCGTGCGCTTAGCATGTTCACCCCCAACCCACAGGTAGGACCCGCCCGAGCCCCGACCGCCATCTTGGCCCCTCCGCAACCCCACGGGACCCCCCCCCGGAGGCCTCTGGATCACGTGTTCTTAGCATGTTCATCAGAGAACCACCGCCAGGACCCCCCCTGGGCCCCGGCCGCCATTTTGGCCCCTCCCCAGGCCTCTGGGAGCCCCCTGGGAGGCCTCTGGGTCACGTCTTCTTAGCATGTTCTTAGCATGTCCTTAGCATGTTCATCAGAAAACCACCGCTAGGACCGCCCCCGGGCCCCGGCCGCCATCTTGGACCCTCTCCAGCCCCCTGGGAGCCCCCTGGGAGGCCTCTGGGTCACGTGTTCTTAGCATGTTCATCAGAGAACCACCGCCAGGCCCCCCCCCGGGCCCCGGCCGCCATCTTGGCCCCTCCCCAGCCCTCTGGGAGCCCCCTGGGAGGCCTCTGGGTCACGTCTTCTTAGCATGTTCTTAGCATGTCCTTAGCATGTTCTTCAGAAAACCACCGCTAGGCCCCCCCCCGGGCTCCGGCCGCCATCGTGGCCCATCCCCAGCCCCCCTGGGAGCCCCCTGGGAGGCCTCTGGGTCACGTGTTCTTAGCATGTGCTTAGCATGTCCTTAGCGTGTGCTTAGCGTGTGGTTAGCGTGTGCTTAGCGTCTTCACCCCCAACCCACAGGCAGCACCCGCCCGGGCCCCCGCCGCCATCGTGGCCCCTCCCCAGCCCCACGGGAGCCCCCTGGGAGGCCTCTGGGTCACATGTTCTTAGCATGTCCTTAGCATGTTCATCAGAAAACCACCGCTAGGAGCCCCTCCGGGCCCCGGCCGCCATCTTGGCCCCTCCCCAGCCCCACGGGACCCCCCCCCGAGGCCTCTGGGTCACGTGCCCTTAGCATGTGCTTAGCATGTGCTTAGCGTGTGCTTAGCGTGTGCTTAGCGTCTTCACCCCCAACCCACAGGCAGGACCCGTCCGGGCCCCGGCCGCCATCTTGGTCCCTCCCCAGCCCTCTGGGAGCCCCCTGGGAGGCCTCTGGCTCACGTGTTCTTAGCATGTTCTTACCATATTTATCAGAGAACCACCGCTAGGACCCCCCCCGGGCCCCGGCCGCCATCTTGGTCCCTCCCCAGCCCCACAGCACCCCCCTTGGAGGCCTCTGGGTCACTTGTTCTTAGCATGTCCTTAGCATGTTCATCAGAGAACCACCGCCAAGACCCCCCTCCGGGCCCCGGCCGCCATCTTGGCCCCTCCCCAGCCCCACGGGAACCCCCCCCGGAGGCCTCTGGCTCACGTGTCCTTAGCATGTGCTTAGCATGTGCTTAGCGTGTGCTTAGCGTGTGCTTAGCGTGTTCACCCCCAACCCACAGGCAGGACCCGCCCGGGCCCCGGCCGCCATCTTGGCCGCTCCCCAGCCCCCTGGGAGCCCCCTGCAAGGCCTCTGGGTCACGTGTTCTTAGCATGTTCTTAGCATGTCCTTAGCATGTTCATCAGAAAACCACCGCTAGGCCCCCCCCCGGGCCCCGGCCGCCATCTTGGCCCCTCCCCAGCCCCACGGGAACCCCCGCGAGGCCTCTGGATCACATGTTCTTAGCATGTCCTTAGCATGTTCATCAGAAAACCACCACTAGGATCCCCTCCGGGCCCCGGCCGCCATCTTGGCCCCTCCCCAGCCCCACGGGAACCCCCGCGAGGCCTCTGGCTCACGTGTCCTTAGCATGTGCTTAGCATGTGCTTAGCGTGTGCTTAGCGTGTGCTTAGCGTGTGCTTAGCGTGTTCACCCCCAACCCACAGGCAGCACCCCCCCGGGCCCCGGCCGCCATCTTGGCCCCTCCCCAGCCCCCTGGGAGCCCCCTGGGAGGCCTCTGGCTCACGTGTTCTTAGCATGTTCTTAGCATGTTCTTAGAATGTTCATCTGAGAACCACCGCCAGGACCCCCCCCCGGAACCCGGCCGCCATCTTGGCCCCTCCCCAGCCCCACGGGAATCCCCCCCGCGAGGCCTCTGGCTCACGTGTCCTTAGCATGTGCTTAGCGTGTGCTTAGCGTGTGCTTAGCGTGTTCACTCCCAACCCACAGGCAGGACCCCCCCGGGCCCCGGCCGCCATCTTGGCCCCTCCCCAGCCCCACGGGAACCCCCGGGAGGCCTCTGGCTCACGTGTCCTTAGCATGTGCTTAGCATGTCCTTAGCGTGTGCTTAGCGTGTGCTTAGCGTGTTCACCCCCAACCCACAGGCAGGACCCGCCTGGGCCCCGACCGCCATCTTGGCCCCTCCCCAACCCCACGGGAACCCCCCCGGAGGCCTCTGGCTCACGTGTTCTTAGCATGTTCATCAGAGAACCACCGCCAGGACCCCCCCCGGGCCCCGGCCGCCATCTTGGCCCCTCCCCAGGCCTCTGGGAGCCCCCTGGGAGGCCTCTGGGTCACGTCTTCTTAGCATGTTCTTAGCATGTCCTTAGCATGTTCATCAGAAAACCACCGCTAGGACCCCCCCCGGGCCCCGGCCGCCATCTTGGCCCCTCCCCAGCCCCCTGGGAGCCCCCTGGGAGGCCTCTGGGTCACGTGTTCTTAGCATGTTCATCAGAGAACCACCGCTAGGCCCCCCCCCGGGCCCCGGCCGCCATCGTGGCCCCTCCCCAGCCCCACGGGAACCCCCCCCGGGAGGCCTCTGCGTCACGTGTCCTTAGCATGTGCTTAGCATGTCCTTAGCGTGTGCTTAGCGTGCGCTTAGCGTGTTCACCCCCAACCCACAGGCAGGACCCGCCCGAGCCCCGACCGCCATCTTGGCCCCTCCCCAACCCCACGGGACCCCCCCCCGGAGGCCTCTGGCTCACGTGTTCTTAGCATGTTAATCAGAGAACCACTGCCAGGACCCCCCCCGGGGCCCGGCCGCCATCTTGGCCCCTCCCCAGCCCCACGGGAACCCCCGCGAGGCCTCTGGCTCACGTGCCCTTAGCATGTGCTTAGCATGTGCTTAGCGTGTGCTTAGCGTGTGCTTAGCGTGTTCACCCCCAACCCACAGGCAGGACCCCCCCGGGCCCCGGCCGCCATCTTGGTCCCTCCCCAGCCCCACGGGAGCCCCCTGGGAGGCCTCTGGGTCACGTGTTCTTAGCATGTTCATCAGTAAACCACCGCTAGGACTCCACCCCCGGGCCCCGGCCGCCATCTTGGCCCCTCCCCAGCCCCACGAGAACCCCCCAGTAGGCCTCTGGGTCACGTGCCCTTAGCATGTGCTTAGCGTGTGCTTAGCGTGTGCTTAGCGTGATCACTCCCAACCCACAGGCAGGACCCCCCCGGGCCCCGGCCGCCATCTTGACCCCTCCCCAGCCCCACGGGAACCCCTGGAAGGCCTCTGGCTCACGTGTCCTTAGCATGTGCTTAGCATGTCCTTAGCATGTGCTTAGCATGTGCTTAGCGTGTGCTTAGCGTGTTCACTCCCAACCCACAGGCAGGACCTGCCCGAGCCCCGACCGCCATCTTGGCCCCTCCCCAACCCCACGGGACCCCCCCTCGGAGGCCTCTGGGTCACGTCTTCTTAGCATGTTCATCAGAGAACCACCGCCAGGACCCCCCCCGGGCCCCGGCCGCCATCTTGGCCCCTCCCCAGCCCCACGGGAACCCCCGTGGGAGGCCTCTGGGTCACTTGTTCTTAGCATGTGCTTAGCATGTTCATCAGTAAACCACCGCTAGGACCCCACCCCCGGGCCCCGGCCGCCATCTTGGCCCCTCCCCAGCCCCACGAGAACCCCCCAGGAGGCCTCTGGGTCACGTGCCCTTAGCATGTGCTTAGCATGTCCTTAGCATGTGCTTAGCATGTGCTTAGCGTGTGCTTAGCGTGTGCTTAGCGTGTTCACTCCCAACCCACAGGCAGGACCCGCCCGAGCCCCGACCGCCATCTTGGCCCCTCCCCAAGCCCCCTGGGAGCCCCCTGGGAGGCCTCTGGGTCACGTCTTCTTAGCATGTTCATCAGAGAACCACCGCTAGGCCCCCCCCCCCGGGCCCCAGCCGCCATCTTGGCCCCTCCCCAGCCCCACGGGAACCCCCCCCGGGAGGCCTCTGCGTCACGTGCCCTTAGCATGTGCTTAGCGTGTGCTTAGCGTGTGCTTAGCGTGTTCACTCCCAACCCACAGGCAGGACCCCCCCGGGCCCCGGCCGCCATCTTGACCCCTCCCCAGCCCCACGGGAACCCCTGGAAGGCCTCTGGCTCACGTGTCCTTAGCATGTGCTTAGCATGTCCTTAGCATGTGCTTAGCATGTGCTTAGCGTGTGCTTAGCGTGTGCTTAGCGTGTTCACTCCCAACCCACAGGCAGGACCCGCCCGAGCCCCGACCGCCATCTTGGCCCCTCCCCAAGCCCCCACGGGACCCCCCCTCGGAGGCCTCTGGGTCACGTCTTCTTAGCATGTTCATCAGAGAACCACCGCTAGGCCCCCCCCCCGGGCCCCGGCCGCCATCTTGGCCCCTCCCCAGCCCCACGGGAACCCCCCCCGGGAGGCCTCTGCGTCACGTGCCCTTAGCATGTGCTTAGCGTGTGCTTAGTGTGTGCTTAGCGTCTTCACTCCCAACCCACAGGCAGGACCCCCCCCGGGGACCGGCTGCCATCTTGGCCGCTCCCCAGCCCCACGGGAGCCCCCTGGGAGGCCTCTGGCTCACGTACCCTTAGCATGTGCTTAGCATGTGCTTAGCGTGTGCTTAGCGTGTGCTTAGCGTGTTCACTCCCAACTCACAGGCAGGACCCCCCCCGGGCCCCGGCCGCCATCTTGGCCCCTCCCCAACCCCACGGGACCCCCCCCCGCAGGCCTCTGGGTCACGTGTTCTTAGCATGTTCATCAGAGAACCACCGCCAGGACCCCCCCCGGGCCCCGGCCGCCATCTTGGCCCCTCCCCAGCCCTCTGGGAGCACCCTGGGAGGCCTCTGGGTCACGTCTTCTTAGCATGTTCTTAGCATGTCCTTAGCATGTTCTTCAGAAAACCACCGCTAGGACCCCCCCCGGGCTCCGGCCGCCATCGTGGCCCCTCCCCAGCCCCACGGGAGCCCCCTGGGAGGCCTCTGGGTCACATGTTCTTAGCATGTGCTTAGCATGTCCTTAGCGTGTGCTTAGCGTGTGGTTAGCGTGTGCTTAGCGTCTTCACCCCCAACCCACAGGCAGCACCCGCCCGGGCCCCCGCCGCCATCGTGGCCCCTCCCCAGCCCCACGGGAGCCCCCTGGGAGGCCTCTGGGTCACATGTTCTTAGCATGTCCTTAGCATGTTCATCAGAAAACCACCGCTAGGAGCCCCTCCGGGCCCCGGCCGCCATCTTGGCCCCTCCCCAGCCCCACGGGACCCCCCCCGGAGGCCTCTGGGTCACGTGCCCTTAGCATGTGCTTAGCATGTGCTTAGCGTGTGCTTAGCGTGTGCTTAGCGTCTTCACCCCCAACCCACAGGCAGGACCCCCCCGGGCCCCGGCCGCCATCTTGGCCCCTCCCCAGCCCCACGGGAACCCCCCCCGCGAGGCCTCTGGGTCACGTGCCCTTAGCATGTGCTTAGCATGTCCTTAGCGTGTGCTTAGCGTGTGCTTAGCGTGTTCACCCCCAACCCACAGGCAGGACCCGCCCGGGCCCCGGCCGCCATCTTGGCCCCTCCCCAGCCCCACAGCACACCCCTGGGAGGCCTCTGGGTCACGTCTTCTTAGCATGTTCTTAGCATGTCCTTAGCATGTTCATCAGAAAACCACCGCTAGGACCCCCCCCGGGCCCCGGCCGCCATCTTGGCCCCTCCCCAGCCCCCTGGGAGCCCCCTGGGAGGCCTCTGGGTCACGTGTTCTTAGCATGTTCATCAGAGAACCACAGCTAGGCCCCCCCCCGGGCCCCGGCCGCCATCTTGGCCCCTCCCCAGCCCCACGGGAACCTCCGGGAGGCCTCTGGGTCACATGTTCTTGGCATGTCCTTAGCATGTTCTTCAGAAAACCACCGCTAGGCCCCCCCCCGGGCTCCGGCCGCCATCGTGGCCCCTCCCCAGCCCCACGGGAGCCCCCTGGGAGGCCTCTGGGTCACGTGTCCTTAGCATGTGCTTAGCGTGTGCTTAGCGTGTGCTTAGCGTGTTCACCCCGAACCCACAGGCAGGACCCCCCGGGCCCCGGCCGCCATCTTGGTCCCTCCCCAGCCCCCAGGGTGCCCCCTGGGAGGCCTCTGTGTCACATGTTCTTAGCATGTGCTTAGCATGTCCTTAGCGTGTGCTTAGCGTGTGCTTAGCGTGTGCTTAGCGTCTTCACCCCCAAACCACAGGCAGCACCCGCCCGGGCCCCCGCCGCCATCGTGGCCCCTCCCCAGCCCCACGGGAGCCCCCTGGGAGGCCTCTGGCTCACGTGTTCTTAGCATGTTCTTAGCATGTTCTTAGAATGTTCATCTGAGAACCACCGCCAGGACCCCCCCCGGGCTCTAGCCGCCATCTTGGCCCCTCCCCAGCCCCACGGGAACCCCCGCGAGGCCTCTGCCTCACATGTTCTTAGCATGTCCTTAGCATGTTCATCAGAAAACCACCGCTAGGACCCCCCGCGGGCCCCGGCCGCCATCGTGGCCTCTCCCCAGCCCCACGGGAACGCCCCGTGGGAGGCCTCTGGGTCACGTGTCCTTAGCATGTGCTTAGCAAGTGCTTAGCGTGTGCTTAGCGTGTGCTTAGCGTGTTCACTCCCAACCCACAGGCAGGACCCCCCCGGGCCCCGGCCGCCATCTTGGCCCCTCCCCAGCCCCCTGGGAGCCCCCTGGGAGGCCTCTGGGTCACGTTTTCTTAGCATGTTCTTAGCATGTTCTTAGAATGTTCATCTGAGAACCACCGCCAGGACCCCCCCCGGGCCCCGGCCGCCATCTTGGCCCCTCCCCAGCCCCACGGGAACCCCCCCCGCGAGGCCTCTGGCTCACGTGTCCTTAGCATGTGCTTAGCATGTGCTTAGCGTGTGCTTAGCGTGTGCTTAGCGTGTTCACTCCCAACCCACAGGCAGGACCCCCCCGGGCCCCGGCCGCCATCTTGGCCCCTCCCCAGCCCCACGGGAACCCCCCCCGGGAGGCCTCTGGCTCACGTGTCCTTAGCATGTGCTTAGCGTGTGCTTAGCGTGTGCTTAGCGTGTTCACTCCCAACCCACAGGCAGGACCCCCCCGGGCCCCGGCCGCCATCTTGGCCCCTCCCCAGCCCCACGGGAACCCCCGGGAGGCCTCTGGCTCACGTGTCCTTAGCATGTGCTTAGCATGTGCTTAGCGTGTGCTTAGCGTGTGCTTAGCGTGTTCACTCCCAACCCACAGGCAGGACCCGCCCGAGCCCCGACCGCCATCTTGGCCCCTCCCCAACCCCACAGGACCCCCCCTCGGAGGCCTCTGGGTCACGTGTTCTTAGCATGTTCATCAGAGAACCACCGCCAGGACCCCCCCCGGGCCCCGGCCGCCATCTTGGCCCCTCCCCAGCCCCACGGGAACCCCCCCCGGGAGGCCTCTGCGTCACGTTGCCTTAGCATGTGCTTAGCGTGTGCTTAGCGTGTGGTTAGCGTGTGCTTAGCGTCTTCACCCCCAACCCACAGGCAGCACCCGCCCGGGCCCCCGCCGCCATCGTGGCCCCTCCCCAGCCCCACGGGAGCCCCCTGGGAGGCCTCTGGGTCACATGTTCTTAGCATGTCCTTAGCATGTTCATCAGAAAACCACCGCTAGGAGCCCCTCCGGGCCCCGGCCGCCATCTTGGCCCCTCCCCAGCCCCACGGGACCCCCCCCGGAGGCCTCTGGGTCACGTGCCCTTAGCATGTGCTTAGCATGTGCTTAGCGTGTGCTTAGCGTGTGCTTAGCGTCTTCACCCCCAACCCACAGGCAGGACCCCCCCGGGCCCCGGCCGCCATCTTGGCCCCTCCCCAGCCCCACGGGAACCCCCCCCGCGAGGCCTCTGGGTCACGTGCCCTTAGCATGTGCTTAGCATGTGCTTAGCGTGTGCTTAGCGTGTGCTTAGCGTGTTCACCCCCAACCCACAGGCAGGACCCGCCCGGGCCCCGGCCGCCATCTTGGTCCCTCCCCAGGCCTCTGGGAGCACCCTGGGAGGCCTCTGGGTCACGTCTTCTTAGCATGTTCTTAGCATGTCCTTAGCATGTTCATCAGAAAACCACCGCTAGGACCCCCCCCGGGCTCTGGCCGCCATCTTGGCCCCTCCCCAGCCCCCTGGGAGCCCCCTGGGAGGCCTCTGGGTCACGTGTTCTTAGCATGTTCATCAGAGAACCACAGCTAGGCCCCCCCCCGGGCCCCGGCCGCCATCTTGGCCCCTCCCCAGCCCCACGGGAACCTCCGGGAGGCCTCTGGCTCACATGTTCTTGGCATGTCCTTAGCATGTTCATCAGAAAACCACCGCTAGGACCCCCCCCGGGCTCCGGCCGCCATCGTGGCCCCTCCCCAGCCCCACGGGAGCCCCCTGGGAGGCCTCTGGGTCACGTGTCCTTAGCATGTGCTTAGCGTGTGCTTAGCGTGTGCTTAGCGTGTTCACCCCGAACCCACAGGCAGGACCCCCCGGGCCCCGGCCGCCATCTTGGTCCCTCCCCAGCCCCCAGGGTGCCCCCTGGGAGGCCTCTGTGTCACATGTTCTTAGCATGTGCTTAGCATGTCCTTAGCGTGTGCTTAGCGTGTGCTTAGCGTGTGCTTAGCGTCTTCACCCCCAAACCACAGGCAGCACCCGCCCGGGCCCCCGCCGCCATCGTGGCCCCTCCCCAGCCCCACGGGAGCCCCCTGGGAGGCCTCTGGCTCACGTGTTCTTAGCATGTTCTTAGCATGTTCTTAGAATGTTCATCTGAGAACCACCGCCAGGACCCCCCCCGGGCCCCGGCCGCCATCTTGGCCCCTCCCCAGCCCCACGGGAACCCCCGCGAGGCCTCTGCCTCACATGTTCTTAGCATGTCCTTAGCATGTTCATCAGAAAACCACCGCTAGGACCCCCCGCGGGCCCCGGCCGCCATCGTGGCGTCTCCCCAGCCCCACGGGAACGCCCCGTGGGAGGCCTCTGGGTCACGTGTCCTTAGCATGTGCTTAGCAAGTGCTTAGCGTGTGCTTAGCGTGTGCTTAGCGTGTTCACTCCCAACCCACAGGCAGGACCCCCCCGGGCCCCGGCCGCCATCTTTGCCCCTCCCCAGCCCCACGGGAACCCCCCCCGGGAGGCCTCTGGCTCACGTGTCCTTAGCATGTGCTTAGCGTGTGCTTAGCGTGTGCTTAGCGTGTTCACTCCCAACCCACAGGCAGGACCCCCCCGGGCCCCGGCCGCCATCTTGGCCCCTCCCCAGCCCCCTGGGAGCCCCCTGGGAGGCCTCTGGGTCACGTTTTCTTAGCATGTTCTTAGCATGTTCTTAGAATGTTCATCTGAGAACCACCGCCAGGACCCCCCCCCGGAACCCGGCCGCCATCTTGGCCCCTCCCCAGCCCCACGGGAACCCCCCCCGCGAGGGCCTCTGGCTCACGTGTCCTTAGCATGTGCTTAGCATGTGCTTAGCGTGTGCTTAGCGGTGCTTAGCGTTGTTCACATCCCAACCCTCAGGCAGGAGCCCCTCGGGCCCCGGCCGCCATCTTGGCCCCTCCCCGGCCCCACGGGAACCCCTGGAAGGCCTCTGGCTCACGTGTCCTTAGCATGTGCTAGCATGTCCTTAGCAGTGCTAGCATGTGCTTAGCGTGTGCTTAGCGTGTTCACTTCCAACCCACAGGCAGGACCCGCCCGAGCCCGACCGCCATCTTGGCCCCTCCCCAACCCCAACAGGACCCCCCCTCGGAGGCCTCTGGGTCACGTGTTCTTAGCATGTTCATCAGAGAACCACCGCCAGGACCCCACCCGGGCCCCGGCCGCCATCTTGGCCCCTCCCCAGCCCCACAGGACCCCCCCTCGGAGGCCTCTGGGTCACGTGTTCTTAGCATGTTCATCAGAGAACCACCGCCAGGACCCCACCCGGGCCCCGGCCGCCATCTTGGCCCCTCCCCAGCCCCCTGGGAGCCACCTGGGAGGCCTCTGGGTCACGTCTTCTTAGCATGTTCATCAGAGAACCACCGCCAGGACCCCCCCCGGGCCCCGGCCGCCATCTTGGCCCCTCCCCAGCCCCACGGGAACCCCCGTGGGAGGCCTCTGGGTCAGTTGTTCTTAGCATGTCCTTAGCATATTCATCAGAAAACCACCGCTAGGACCCCCCCCCGGGCTCCGGCCGCCATCTTGGCCCCTCCCCAGCCCCACGGGAACCCCCGTGGGAGGCCTCTGGGTCACGTGCCCTTAGCATGTGCTTAGCATGTTCATCAGTAAACCACCGCTAGGACCCCACCCCCGGGCCCCGGCCGCCATCTTGGCCCCTCCCCAGCCCCACGAGAACCCCCCAGGAGGCCTCTGGGTCACGTGCCCTTAGCATGTGCTTAGCGTGTGCTTAGCTTGTGCTTAGCATGTGCTTAGCGTGTTCATCAGAAAACCACCGCTAGGACCCCCCCGGGCCCCGGCCGCCATCTTGGCCCCTCCCCAGCCCCATGGGAGCCCCCCTGGGAGGCCTCTGGGTCACATGTTCTTAGCATGTTCTTAGCATGTTCATCAGAAAACCACCGCTAGGACATCCCCCCGGGCCCCGGCCGCTGTCTCGGCCCCTCCCCAACCCCACGGGAACCCCCTGGGAGGTCTCTGGCTCACATCTTAGTGGATGAGGGGAAGGCTGTGGATGTTGTGTAGCTGGACTTTAGTGAAGCCTTTGACACCGTCTCCCACAGGATCCACATGGAGAAAGTGGCTACCCATGGCTTAGATGGGCGTGCTCTGCGCTGGGTAGGAAAGTGGCTGGATGGCCGGGCCCAAAGAGTTGTGGGGAATGGAGTTCAATCCGTTTGGCGGCTGCTCACAAGTGGTGTTCCCCAGGGCTCAGTACTGGGGCCAGTTCTGTTCAAGATCTTTCTCAATGATCTGGACGAGGGGATGGAGTGCACCCTCAGTAAGTTTGCAGCTGACCCCAAATTGGGAGGGAGTGTTGATCTGCTGGAGGGCAGGCAGGCGCTCCAAGGGGACCTGGAGA
Source organism: Phoenicopterus ruber ruber (assembly GCA_009819775.1). NCBI lineage: Eukaryota > Metazoa > Chordata > Aves > Phoenicopteriformes > Phoenicopteridae > Phoenicopterus > Phoenicopterus ruber. Next base: position 22,414 of record WNMK01000049.1, on the reverse strand, counting down.
GGCTGGCTGGATGGGCCGAGGCCAATTGTAGGAGGTTCACCAAGGCCAAGTGCCGGGTCCTGCCCCTGGGTCACAACCACCCCAGGCAAGGCTACAGGCTTGGGGGGGAGTGGCTGGAAAGCTGCCTGGCGGAAAAGGACCTGGGGGTGTTGGTTGACGGCCGGCTGAAGATGAGCCAGCAGTGTGCCCAGGTGGCCAAGAAGGCCAATGGCATCCTGGCCTGTATCAGAACTAGTGTGGCCAGCAGGAGGAGGGAGGTGATTGTCCCCCTGGACTCGGCCCTGGGGAGGCCGCCCCTCGAGTACTGGGTTCAGTTTTGGGCCCCTCACTCCAAGACAGACCTTGAGGTGCTGGAGCGTGGCCAAAGGGCGGCAAGGAGGCTGGGGAAGGCTCTGGAACACAAGTCCTCTGAGGAGCGGCTGAGGGAACTGGGGCTGTTTAGTCTGGAGAAAAGGAGGCTGAGGGGAGACCTTCTTGCTCTCTACAACTCCCTGAAAGGAGGTTGTAGAGAGATGGGGGGCGGCCTCTTCTCCCTAGTAACAGGCGACAGAACAAGAGGAAACGGCCTCAAGTTGCGCCAGGGGAGGTTTAGGTTGGACATTCGTAAAACTTTCTTCACCGCAAGGGTTGTCAGGCATTGGAAGAGGCTGCCCAGGGAGGTGGTGGAGTCCCCATCTCTGGGGGGATTCAAAAGGCGTTTAGATGAGGCCCTAAGGGATCTGATTTAGTGGGGGACTTGGTAGTGAGAGGTTCATGGTTGGACCCGATGATCTCGGAGATCTCTTCCAACCACAACAATTCTATGATTCTATGATTCTATGTCCTTAGCATGTTCATGAGAAAACCACCGCTAGGACCCCCCCTGGGCCCCGGCCGCCATCTTGGCCCCTCCCCAGCCCCACGGGAACCCCCCCCGGAGGCCTCTGGGTCACGTGCCCTTAGCATGTGGTTAGCGTGTGCTTAGCACGTGCTTAGCGTGTTCACTCCCAAGCCACAGGCAGGACCCCCCCCGGGCACCGGCCGCCATCTTGGTCCCTCCCCAGCCCCACGGGAACCCCCGGGAGGCCTCTGGGTCACTTGTTCTTAGCATGTCCTTAGCATGTTCATCAGAAAAGCACCGCTAGGACCCCCCCCGGGCCCCGACCGCCATCTTGGCCCCTCCCCAGCCCCACGGGAGCCCCCTGGGAGGCCTCTGGGTCACGTGTCCTTAGCATGTGCTTAGCATGTCCTTAGCGTGTGCTTTGCGTGTGCTTAGCGTGTTCACCCCCAACCCACAGGAAGGACCCCTCCGTGCCCCGGCCGCCACCTTGGCCCCTCCCCAGCCCCCTGGGAGCCCCTCTGGGAGGCCTCTGGGTCACATGTTCTTAGCATGTCCTTAGCATGTTCATCAGAAAACCACCGCTAGGACCCCACTCCCGGGCTCCGGCCGCCATCTTGGGGCCTCCCCAGCCCCACGGCAACCCCCGGGAGGCCTCTGGCTCACGTGTCCTTAGCATGTCCTTAGCATGTGCTTAGCGTGTGCTTAGCGTGTGCTTAGCGTCTTCACCCCCAACCCACAGGCAGGACCCCCCCGGGCCCCGGCCGCTATCTTGGCCCCTCCCCAGCCCCCTGGGAGCCCCCTGGGAGGCCTCTGGCTCACGTGTTCTTAGAATGTTCTTAGCATGTTCTTACCATGTTTATCAGAGAACCACCGCTAGGACCCCCCCCGGGCCCCGGCTGCCATCTTGGCCCCTCCCCAGCCCCACGGGAACCCCCCCCTGGGAGGCCTCTGGGTCACATGTCCTTAGCATGTGCTTAGCATGTCCTTAGCGTGTGCTTAGCGTGTGCTTAGCGTCTTCACCCCCAACCCACAGGCAGGAACCCTCCGGGCCCCGGCCGCCATCTGGGTCCCTCCCCAGCCCTCTGGGAGCCCCCTGGGAGGTCTCTGGGTCACGTGTTCTTAGCATGTTCTTAGCATGTCCTTAGCATGTTCATCAGAAAACCACCGCTAGGACCCCCCCCCGGGCTCCAGCCGCCATCTTGGCCCCTCCCCAGCCCCACGGGACCCCCCCCCCGAGAGGCCTCTGGCTCACGTGTCCTTAGCATATCCTTAGCATGTTCATCAGAAAACCACCGCCAGGACCCCACCCCCGGGCTCCGGCCGCCATCTTGGCCCCTCCCCAGCCCCACCGGAACCCGCCCCTGGGTGTCCTCTGGGTCACGTGTCCTTAGCATGTTCTTAGCATGTGTTTAGAGTGTGCTTAGCGTGCGCTTAGCGTGTTCACCCCCAACCCACAGTCAGGACCGCCTGGGCCCCGTCCGCCATCTTGGTCCCTCCACAGCCCCATGGGAACCCCCTGGGAGGCCTCTAGGTCACGTGTTCTTAGCATGTGCTTAGCATGTGCTTAGCGTGTGCTTAGCGTGTGCTTAGCATCTTCCCCCCCAACCCACAGGCAAGACCCCCCCGGGCCCCGGCCGCCATCTTGCTTCTTCCCCAGACCCCTGAGAGCCCCCTGGGAGGCCTCTGGGTCACCTGTTCTTAGCATGTTCATAGCATGTTCTTAGCATGTTCATCAGAAAACCACCGCTAGGACCCCCCCCGGGCCCCGGCCACTATCTTGGCCCCTCCCCAACCCCATGGGAGCCTCCTGGGAGGCCTCTGGGCCACATGTTCGTAGCATGTCCTTACCGTGTTCATCAGAGTACCACCACAAGTACTCACCCCGGGCCCCGGCCGCCATCTTGGCCCCTCCCCAGCCCCACGGGTGCCCCCTGGGAGGCCTCTGGGTCACATGTTCTTAGCATGTGCTTAGCATGTTCATCAGAAAACCACCTCTAGGACCCCCCCCGGGCCCCGGCCGCCATCTTGGCCCCTCCCCAGCCCCACGGGAACCCCCGCGAGGCCTCTGCCTCACATGTTCTTCGCATGTCCTTAGCATGTTCATCAGAGAACCACCGCTAGGACCCCCCCCGGGCCCCGGCCGCCATCGTGGCCCCTCCCCAGCCCCACGGGAACCCCCCCCGCGAGGCCTCTGGCTCACGTGTCCTTAGCATGTGCTTAGCATGTGCTTAGCTTGTGCTTAGCGTGTGCTTAGCGTGTTCACTCCCAACCCACAGGCAGGACCCCCCCGGGCCCCGGCCGCCATCTTGGCCCCTCCCCAGCCCCCTAGGAGCCCCCTGGGAGGCCTCTACGTCACGTGTTCTTAGCATGCTTTTAGCATGTTCTTAGCATGTTCATCAGAGAACCACCGCTAGGACCCCCCCCGGGCCCCGGCCGCCATCTTGGCCCCTCCCCAGTCCCACGGGAACCCCCGCGAGGCCTCTGGCTCACGTGTCCTTAGCATGTGCTTAGCATGTGCTTAGCGTGTGCTTCACGTGTGCTTAGCATCTTCACCCCCAAACCACAGGCAGGACCCGCCCGGGCCCCGGCCGCCATCTTGGTCCCTCCCCAGCCCCATGGGACCCCTGTGGGAGGCCTCTGGGTCACGTGTTCTTAGCATGTCCTTAGCATGTTCATCAGAGAAACACCACTAGCACTCCCGTCGGGCCCCGGCCGCCATCTTGGCCCCTCCCCAACCCCACGGGACCCCCCCTCGGAGGCCTCTGGGTCACGTCTTCTTAGCATGTTCATCAGAGAACCACCGCTAGGCCCCCCCCCCCGGGCCCCGGCCGCCATCTTGGCCCCTCCCCAGCCCCACAGGAACCCCCGGGACGCCTCTGGGTCACGTGTCCTTAGCATGTGCTTAGCATGTGCTTAGCGTGTGCTTTGCGTGTGCTTAATGTGTTCACCCCCAACCCACAGGCAGGACCCCTCCGGGCCCCGTCCGCCATCTTAGCCCCTCCCCAGCCCCGTGGGAGCCCCCTGGGAGGCCTCTGAGTCACGTGTTCTTAGCATGTTCTTAGCATGTTCTTAGAATGTTCATCAGAGAACCACCGCTAGGGCCCCCCCCCGGGCCCTGGCCGCCATCTTGGCCCCTCCCCAGCCCCACAGCACCCCCGTGGGAGGCCTCTGGGTCACATGTGCTTAGCATGTTCATCAGAAAACCACCGCTAGGACCCCACCCCCGGGCCCCGGCCGCCATCTTGGCCCCTCCCCAGCCCCACTGGAACCCTACCGGGAGGCCTCTGGCTCACGTGTCCTTAGCATGTGCTTAGCATGTGCTTAGCGTGTGCTTAGCGTGTTCACCCCCAACCCACAGGCAGGAACCCTCCGGGCCCCGGCCGCCATCTTGGTCCCTCCCCAGCCCCCTGGGACCCCCCTGGGAGGCCTCTGGGTCAATTGTCCTTAGCATGTTGTCCTGGTTTAGGCCGGGATGGAGCTAGTATTGTTTTCGGCAGCTCCTGTGTTTTGGCTTTAGTGTGAGAAGAACAGTGATAGCACACTGATGTTGCTGCTGAACCACCATGGACATTTTGCTATTTTCCAGGTTCTGCTAACGTAGAGACGCAAAACTTGGGAGGGGTAAAGACAGGATAGTTGATCCAAACTGGCCAAAGAGAGTATGCCATACCAAAGACGTCATGCCCTGTATAAGCGAGGGGCTGTCGTTGGGCCACTAGTTTTTGGTTTTTTCTAGATCTTTTTTGCTCTTTGGGGCTTTTGGAGATCTTTAACTTGCCTTAATCCTTAAGCTTCCCTTCGGGTTGCTTTTTGTTTCCCAATTTTAACGTTTTTGTTTTTCATTCATTCCTTTGCCCGCTTTCCCTGGAACTTGCTGTTCTGTGGTAGCTGGGGGGATACCCCTGCTCCCTGACTGCTGCTCGGGACGGGCTGTATCAGTCGTCGGGTGGTGAGAATTTGTGTATCGTTTGTTTTATATATTCTATTATCCTTTTATATATTATCATTATTAATATTTTTTTTCTTTGCTCTCCTGGTGAACTTCTTTTATCTCAACCCACGAGTTTTCCTTTCTCTCCAATTCTCGTCCCCAACCTAACGGGGGGGAGTGAGCGAGCAGCTGCGTGGTATTGGGTTTCAATTTGGGGTTAAACCACGGCAGTCCCTTTTGGCGCACAACGTGGTGCTCGAGAAGGGTCTGGCTAGCTCAGCTGAGAGAGCATCAGATTGAGAGTCCAGGGTTTAAAGCCCCGATCAGGCTCAAAGGGTTGAGATAACAACAGACTCGACCAGACTGTGTTAAAACAACTTGTTATAAGCATCTGTTGTATTACTTTAATTGCTGCTGGTCACAATGTTGTTTGAGTTGTTTACAGAGTGCTTCTCAGAGCTGTATCGTGCATCACCTTGCTGTATTCTGGTTGTCACTGTTTATGTGTGGTCTGTTACCTCTGGCCTTTTGATTAGGTTTATTGATTCGGTGTGTCGTTTAGCACTGGCTTATGGCATGGTAAAATCATCGGTGTTTAGACCAGTTTACTACCTGTATTCATATACATTGGGGGAAAGCCATGTGCAGAATGAAGCATCACCAACAGTTACAGCTTCGTACTTCGGGAGCAATGTGGTGGGGACTATCAGTAATTATTCCTTTATCTTTTCCTTCCCGGGGGGGTCAACAGGGGGAAACTTCCTCCTTCGCTTTTTTCCCCTCCTGGGTAAAAATGCCTTCCTTTGATTTCTCGTTGCTCTCCTGGTTAGTTACGGAGTTTCTGAGAACTTGGAGTACTTTTGGGATATTCGGACCGACTTGCTACTCCTATCACTAGGAATGAATTTGTGTCTAATTTTGCTTAGAAGCCGGTGCAGGCGTAGGCTCAGGGCCACCCTAGTTCCCTGCTACAGCCCCCGCGGCCACGCCGTCCCCCGCCACGGGCGCAGCGGCCGCTCCACCCCTGCTATTGGCATCGCGGCTGCTCCAGCCCCCGCTGAGGCTGTGCCAGCCCCTGCTGCCACTGCTATACTCCCTCCGCGGCCACCGCTGCTGCCTCAATCGCTGCTACGGGCCATGGGCGCTGCAACTGCTCCACCCCCGCGGCTGTCTCAACCCCTGCCATGGGCACCGCGGCCGTTCAAGCCCCAGCTATGTGCACCGTGGCTGCTGTGCCTTTATCAGTTGCCCGTATACAAAAGAAGAGAAGCACAAAGAAATCAGCTCGCGTTCCGAAATGTGAGGATGAAGCAGGGACATCACAGGAACAGGGAGAGGCAGAAGCAGAGATAATCACCCGACCCCTATCCCTGACTGAGCTGCGAGATATCCGTAAAGATTACAGCCGTAATCAAGGCGAGCAGCTCGTCACCTGGCTGCTCCGATGCTGGGACAACGGGGCCAGTAGCCTGGAACTAGAGGGCAGGGAAGCCAGGCAGCTGGGATCCTTGTCTAAGGAAGCAGCCACTGACAGGGCAATTGGAAGAGAGCCAGAAGCCCGCAGTCTCTGGAGGAGACTCCTGTCAGGTGTGCGGGAAAGGTATTTCTTTAAGGAAGACATTATATGCCACCCAAAGAAGTGGACCAATATGGAGGGAGGTATTCACTTTCTGAGGGAATTAGCTGTGCGGGAATTGATTTACCATGACCTGGATGACCCGCAGACGCCCGTAGATCCAGATGAGGTCCAAAGTACCCGAGCCATGTTGAGGAAGTTTTTACATAGGGCACCATCATCGTATGCCAACTCATTGGCAACAATGAGTTGGAAAGACGATGAGGCACCACTGGTGCGTGCAGTGGCTAACCAACTCCGACAGTATGAGAACAATATCTCTTCCTCCATACGGGCCTGTGTCTCGGCTGTGGAAAAACTGTCCGAAAGAATGTGCCAGGAGTTTCGGCAACTCAAAGAGGAAAGGGCCTACTTGCCACCTGTACGGAGCAGAACCTCAGCTGTTAGGAGAAAATTTTCCCCTGCTCAAGAGAGACAGTACACACGGCGAAGTACTCTGTGGTTTTTACCTCCGTGACCATGGAGAGGACATGAGAAAGTGGGATGGAAAACCCACCTCGACCCTAGAGGCAAGGGTACGTGAGTTGAAAAAGAAAACAGCTACAAATAAGGGCTATACCAGGAAAAGTGCTGCTCCAGTCTCCAGTGGGCAGTTCCCCAGATGGGGTAGAAGGGCTTCTGATTCGTACTTACAAGAAATGAGAAACAGGGATGAGATTCAACCCCATGCATCCCACACGAACCCATTTGTTGACAGCGGGTATTATAAACAGAGTTAGAGGGGCCCTGCCTCCAGCCAGGTGGAGGAGAGGGATAACCGAGTTTACTGGACTGTGTGGATTCGATGGCCTGGCACAGCAGCCTCCCCAGAAGTACAAGGCTCTAGTGGACACTGGTGCGCAGTGCACCCTAATGCCATCGAACTATAGAGGGGCTGAACGCATTTCTATTTCTGGAGCAACCCCCCTGTCCCAAGAGTTAACTTTACTGGAGGCCGAAGTGAGCCTAACTGGGAACAAGTGGCAAAGGCACCCCGTTGTGACTGGCCCAGATGCTCCGTGCATCCTTGGCATAGACTACCTAAGGAGAGGGTATTTCAAGGACCAAAAAGGGTACCGGTGGGCTTTTGGTATAGCTGTTGTGGAGACAGAGGACATTAAGCAGCTGTCCACCTTGCCCGGTCTTTCAGAGGATCCTTCTGTTGTGGGGTTGCTGAGGGTCAAAGAGCAACAGGTACCAATTGCTACCACAACGGTGCACCGACGGCAATATCGCACCAACCGAGACTCCCTGACCCCCATCCATAAACTGATTCGTCGACTGGCAAGCCAGGGAGTGATCAGCAAGACCCGCTCACCCTTTAATAGTCCTATATGGCCAGTGCGGAAATCTAACGGGGAATGGAGATTAACAGTGGACTATCGTGGCCTGAATGAAGTCACGCCACCACTGAGTGCTGCCGTGCCAGACATGCTAGAACTTCAGTACGAACTGGAGTCCAAGGCAGCCAAGTGGTATGCTAACACTGACATTGCTAATGCTTTTTTCTCAATCCCTTTGGCAGCAGAGTGCAGGCCACAGTTTGCTTTTACTTGGAGGGGCGTCCAATACACCTGGAATCGACTGCCCCAGGGGTGGAAACACAGCCCTACCATTTGCCATGGACTGATCCAGACTGCACTGGAAAAGGGTGGAGCTCCAGAACACCTGCAATACATTGATGACATCATTGTGTGGGGCAACACAGCAGAAGAAGTTTTTGAGAAAGGGGAGAAAATAATCCAAATCCTTCTGAGAGCTGGCTTTGCCATGAAACGAGGGAAGGTCAAAGGACCTGCACAGGAGATCCAGTTCCTAGGAATAAAATGGCAAGATGCATGTCGTCAGATCGTGAAAGATGTGATCAAGAAAACAGCAGCTATGTCTCCACCAACTAGCAAAAAGGAGACCCAAACTTTCTTAGGCGTTGTGGGTTTCTGGAGAATGCGTACTCCAAATTACAGTTTCATTGTAAGCCCTCTCTATCAAGTGACCCGAAAGAAGAACGATTTCACATGGGGCCCTGAGCAACGACAAGCCTTCGAACAAATTGAACAGGAGATAGTTCATGCAGTAGCCCTTGGGCCAGTTCGGGCAGGGCAAGATGTTAAAAATGTGCTCTACACCGCAGCCGGGGAGAACGGCCCTACCTGGAGCCTCTGGCAGAGAGCACCAGGGGAGACTCGAGGTCGACCCCTGGGGTTTTGGAGCCGGGGATACAGAGGATCTGAGGCCCGCTACCCTCCAACTGAAAAAGAGATTTTTTGGCAGCATATGAAGGGGTTCGAGCTGCTTCGAAGGTGGTTGTACTGAGGCACAGCTCCTCCTGGCACCCCGACTGCCGGTGCTGGATGTTCAAAGGGAGGGTCCCCTCTACACATCATGCAACTGATGCCCCATGGAGCAAGTGGGTCGCACTGATCACACAACGAGCTCGAATAGGAAACCCCAGTCGCCCAGGAATCTTGGAAGTGATCACGGACTGGCCAGAAGGCAAAGATTTCGGAATGTCACCAGAGGAAGAGGTGACGCGTGCTGAAGAAGCCCCACCGTATAATAAACTACCAGAAAATGAGAAGGAATATGGCCTGTTCACTGATGGGTCCTGTCGTATTGTGGGAAAGCATCGAAGGTGGAAAGCTGCTGTGTGGAGTCCTACATGATGAGTTGCAGAAGCTACTGAAGGACAAGGTGAATCGAGTCAGTTTGCAGAGGTGAAAGCCATCCAGCTGGCTTTAGATATTGCTGAGCGAGAAAAGTGGCCAAAGCTCTACCTGTGTACTGACTCCTGGATGGTGGCGAATGCCCTGTGGGGGTGGTTACAGCAATGGAAGCAGAGCAACTGGCAGCGCAGAGGCAAACCCATCTGGGCTGCCAAATTGTGGCAAGATAGTGCTGCCCGTGTAGAGAAGCTTGTTGTAAAAGTACGTCATGTAGATGCTCACGTACCCAAGAGTCGAGCCACTGAGGAACATCAAAACAACCAGCAAGTGGATAAGGCTGCTAAAATTGAAGTGGCTGAAGTGGACTTGGACTGGCAATGCAAGGGTGAACTATTCTTAGCTCGGTGGGCCCATGACACTTAAGGCCATCAGGGAAGAGATGCGACATACAGATGGGCTCGTGATCGAGGGGTGGACTTAACTATGGACACTATTGCACAAGTTATTCATGAGTGTGAAACATGCACTGCAATCAAGCAAGCCAAGCGATTAAAGCCTCTCTGGTATGGGGACGATGGCTGAAATAGAACTATGGGGAGGCCTGGCAGATTGATTATATCACACTGCCACAGACCCGCCAAGGCAAGCGCCATGTCCTCACAATGGTGGAAGCAACCACCGGGTGGCTGGAAACATATTCCGTGCCACATGCCACCACCCGGAACACTATCCTGGGCCTTGAAAAGCAAATCTTATGGCGACATGGCACCCCAGAAAGGATTGAGTCAGACAACGGGACTCATTTCCGAAACAACCTCATAGACCCCTGGGCCAAAGAGCATGGCAGTGAGTGGGTGTGTCACATCCCCTATCATGCACCAGCCTCCGGGAAAATCGAAAGGTACAATGGACTACTGAAAACTATACTGAGGACAATGGGTGGTGGGACCTACAAAAACTGGGATACACATTTAGCCAAAGCCACCTGGTTAGTCAACACTAGAGGATCCACCAATCGGGCTGGCCCTGCCCAGTCAAAACCTTTACGTACTGTAGAAGGAGATAAAGTTCCTGTGGTGCATGTAAAAAACATGCTGGGGAAGACAGTCTGGGTTATTCCTGCCTCGGGCAAAGGCAAACCCATCCGTGGGATTGCTTTCGCTCAAGGGCCTGGATGCACTTGGTGAGTAATGCAGGAGGATGGAGAAGTCCAAAGTGTACCTCATGGAGATCTGATTTTAGGTGAAAATAGCCAATAGTCTGAACTGTATGATGTTAATTGCCATAATATACTGCATATAGTAATTTATATTATGAATATATTGTATATAATCATGTATATAATCATTTCTATAGTTGTGTTCTATATCGAAGGTATTACAGCAAGGATCACCCGACTCAATGAAGAGCGACCTCTGGTGAAACCGAGCAAAGTGCGGCAGTGATGGACTGACTTCAACAACTGGCGCACAGTCGAGCTCAACACCTTCGACCTGCCGACTGCGGACAAGCTACACCAGCCGTGCCAGATACACCAGCTGTAAGTTCCAGATGCAGCATGCAACAATCCGACACCATCTCTCCTGCCCTGAAAGACTGTTAAGACAGATGCAACCCAGGATCGTGGACTAAACGAACTCACTAGACATGTTGGAGGGATGTCCATAGACTAAGGGGATGGTATCTGTGTATATATTAAAGACATAAAGTGGCTGCTGTACCACCAAGGACATTTTGCTTCGGTTTAACCCCAAATTGGTGTATCTGTTGACTAACCAGGTGACTTTTGCTAAATGTGTACCCAGTTTTTGTAGGTTCCGCCACCCATTGCTCTCAGTGTAGTTTTCAGCAGTCCATTGTACCTTTCGATTTTCCCGGAGGCTGGTGCATGATAGGGGATGTGATACACCCACTCAACGCCATGCTCTTTGGCCCAGGTGTCTATGAGGCTGTTTCGGAAATGAGTCCCATTGTCTGACTCAATTCTTTCTGGGGTGCCATGTCGCCATAAGACTTGCTTTTCAAGGCCCAGGATGGTGTTCTGGGTGGTGGCATGGGGCACAGGATAAGTTTCCAGCCATCCCGTGGTTGCTTCCACCATTGTGAGGACATGGCGCTTGCCTTGGTGGGTCTGTGGGAGTGGGATATAGTCAATCTGCCAGGCCTCCCCGTATTTCTATTTCAGCCATCGTCCTCCATACCAAAGAGGCTTTGACTGCTTGGCTTGCTTGATTGCAGCACGTTTCACGCTCATGGATAACCTGTGCAATAGCATCTATGGTCAACTCCACCCCTCGGTCACGAGCCCATCTGTATGTCGCATCTCTTCCCTGATGGCCCACCAAGCTAGGAATAATTCACCAGTATGTTGCCACCTGCGCCACTTCAATCCTAGCAGCCTGATCCACCTGCTGGTTGTTTCCATGTTCCTCAGTGGCCCCACTCTTAGGTACGTGGGCATCTACGTGGCGTACTTTTAGAACCAGCTTCTCTAGCCGGGCAGCAATATCTTGCCACAATTTGGCAGCCCAGATGGGTTTGCCTCTGCGCTGCCAGTTGCTCTGCTTCCATTGCTGTAACCACCCCCACAGAGCATTCGCCACCATCCAGGAGTCGGTATAGAGGTAGAGCACTGGCCACTTTTCTCGCTCAGCAATATCTAAAGCCAGCTGGATGGCTTTCACCTCTGCAAACTGACTCGATTCACCTTGTCCTTCAGTGGCTTCTGCAACTCATCATGTAGGACTCCACACAGCAGCTTTCCACCTTCGATGCTTTCCCACAATACGACAGGACCCATCAGTGAACAGGCCATATTCCTTCTCATTTTCTGGTAGTTCATTATATGGTGGGGCCTCTTCAGCACGTGTCACCTCTTCCTCTGTCGACATTCCAAAATCCTTCCCTTCTGGCCAGTCCGTGATCACTTCCAAGATTCCTGGGTGACTGGGGTTTCCTATTCGAGCTCGTTGTGTGATCAGTGCGACCCACTTGCTCCATGGGGCATCAGTTGCATGATGTGTAGAGGGGACTCTCCCTTTGAACATCCAGCCCAGCACCGGCAGTCGGGGTGCCAGGAGGAGCTGTGCTTCAGTACCAACCACCTCCGAAGCAGCTCGAACCCCTTCATACGCTGCCAAAATCTCTTTTTCAGTTGGAGTGTAGCAGGCCTCAGATCCTCTGTATCCCCGGCTCCAAAACCCCAGGGGTCGACCTCGAGTCTCCCCTGGTGCTCTCTGCCAGAGGCTCCAGGTAGGGCCGTTCTCCCCGGCTGCGGTGTAGAGCACATTTTTAACATCTTGCCCTGCCCGAACTGGCCCAAGGGCTACTGCATGAACTATCTCCTGTTCAATTTGTTCGAAGGCTTGTCGTTGCTCAGGGCCCCATGTGAAATCATTCTTCTTTCGGGTCACGTGATAGAGAGGGCTTACAATGAAACTGTAGTTTGGAATATGCATTCTCCAGAAACCCACAACGCCTAAGAAAGCTTGGGTCTCCTTTTTGTTAGCTGGTGGAGACATCGCTGCTATTTTGTTGATCGCATCTGTTGGAAACTGACGACGTCCATCTTGCCATTTTATTCCTAGGAACTGGATCTCCTGTGCAGGTCCTTTGACCTTCCCTCGTTTTATGGCAAAGCCAGCTCTCAGAAGAATTTGAATTATTTTCTCCCTTTTCTCAAAAACCTCTTCTGCTGTGTTGCCCCACACAATGATGTCATCAATGTATTGCAGGTGTTCTGGAGCTCCACCCTTCTCCAGTGAGTCTGGATCAGTCCATGGCAAATGGTAGGGCTGTGTTTCCACCCCTGGGGCAGTCGATTCCAGGTGTACTGGACACCCCTCCAAGTAAAAGCAAACTGTGGCCTGCACTCTGCTGCCAAAGGGATGGAGAAGAACGCATTGGCGATATCAATGGTGGCATACCACTTGGCTGCCTTGGACTCCAGCTCATACTGAAGTTCTAGCATGTCCGGCACGGCAGCACTCACTGGTGGCGTGACTTCATTCAGGCCACGATAGTCCACTGTTAATCTCCATTCCCTGTTAGATTTCCGCACTGGCCATATAGGACTATTAAAAGGTGAATGAGTCTTACTGATGACTCCTTGGCTCTCCAGTTGATGAATCAGCTCACGGATGGGAGCCAGGGAGTCTCTGTTGGTGCGATATTGCTGCCGGTGCACCGTCCTGGTAGCAATTGGCACCTTCTGTTCTTCAGCTTGCAGCAATCCCACAACGCAGGGATCTTCTGAGAGGCCAGGCAGGGTAGATAGCTGTTTGGTCTTCTCTGCATTCACCGTGGCTACACCAAAAGCCCATCGGTATCCCTTTGGGTCCTTGAAGTACCCTTTCCTGAGGTAGTCTATGCCAAGGATACAAGGGGCCTCTGGGCCAGGCACAATGGGGTGCTTTTCCCACTTGTCCCCTGTTAAGCTCACCTCAGCCTCCAATACTGACAATTCTTGGCATCCCCCTGTCACTCCTGAGATCCAGATGGGTTTCGTGCCCCTATGTTCTGATGGCATCAGGGTACACTGTGCACCAGTGTCCACCAAAGCCCTATACTTCTGTGGGTCTGATGTGCCAGGCCATCAAACCCACACAGTCCAGTATACACGGTCATCCCTTTCCTCCTCCTGGCCAAAGGCAGGGACCCTCTATTCCTGTTCCTCGTCAGAGTGTTCCCTGTCTGAACCTTGCAGCGCCAGACCAGAAGGCCCCTCCTCAGGATCAAGGGAGGTGATTTCAGTTCTTCTCTGTTTGGGAAATCGCTGATTGCCTTCGTGCGTCTCTACAGCAACTCTGCTGACAGACTTCCTGGGTGGCGCCTTCTTAAGAGCTGTCTTCCCTCTCAGTTCATGTACACAGGCTTCCAGCTTAAAGGTGGGTTCACCGTCCCACTTCCTCATGTCCTCCCCCGGTCACACAGGAAGAACCAGAGTGCTCCACGCGGCGTGCGTCTGGGACTCCCTTTCCCTCCGACCAAGGCAGGAGAGGACTGATTTCTTGGGGCACTCCTGATAGCCAAGGCACTGGCCCGTAGGGATGAGGCGGTACAGAGATTTTCTTCAAAGTTTTGGAGCCAAGACGACACTCTCTCCACAGTTGGCGTATCAATATCCGGGCAATACATCGCTGCCAGGCTGCTAGAATATGACGCTGGGGCACTCTGAATCACCTTTCTCCACATAGCCCGTGTGCACAGGACATCCTCTGGATCTTTGGAGACCTCATCATTGTCTAGATTCCTGTAGATGACTTCCAGTCCCGCTAATTCTCTCAGGTACTGGATGCCTTCGTCTGCAGTGGTCCACTTTCCTGGGGAGTTCACAACATCTTCCTTGAATGGATACCTTGCCCTCACACTTGAGAGGAGCCATCTCCAGGGACTGCAAATTGCTGCCTCTTTTCCAATTCCTCTCTCAATTCCCCGGTTCCTAGCAAGGGATCCCAGCTGTTGGGCTTCCTTGCCTTCCAAGTGCTGACTGTCGGCCCCGCTATCCCAGCATCGGAGCAGCCAGGCAGCAATCCGCTCACCTGGCTGGCGGCTGTAATCTTTCCGCATGTCCCGAAGTTCTGCTGAGGCCAGGGACTGGGTAGTTTCTGCTTCCTATCGGAATTCTCTCACTCCTTCCTCCAATGTCCTTGTCGAAGGACCGGCTTCGTGATCCGACCCTTCCTCTTCTTCCTTTTCCCTTACTAATCGAGGATATGGACCCATTGTGCTCCTTGTCCATTGTTTCTTTTTAACTACTGGGGCAATTACTGTAGTTGGTGGTGGTGTTTGGGTCCCTATCTCAACCATGATGTCCTCAGGTGCAGTTTGGGTCCCTGCCTCAACCGGAGTCCTCTGGGAATGCTGAACTGCGGCTCGATAGGCACAAGCCAGGCCCCAGTACAGCACTAGAAGCTGGTGGTTCTCATTGGGATAGGCAAGGCACCCTTCCATCAGGTGGCGTGTCAGTTTGCCAGGGTTGCTCACCTGTTCAGGAGTAAAGTCCCAGGCTATGGGAGGTGTTAACTGCCCTAGGAACCTGCCCAAGTCCTTCCACACACCCTGCCACCCTGGGACCGGCTGCCTCAGGTCACGCTTCAATATAGCCTCACCCAAAAGTTGTCTTCTCTTCCACCAGGACGAGACCAGATTCCACAAACCCCATAATATGCCAACAATATTAATAAGTAGTCCTAAGCAGTTCACACAAGGGTGAGTAAGGACCTCAGGAGCCTGTGTAATAAACCTGTCCACATTAATCCTGGCTAGGGAGAGGGAGATGATGTATTCCCTCATCTTCTCCACCAGATAGCTCCCCAGGACATTGAGACCGTCAGTGCCAGGACAAAGCATATTTGCATTAACATGTTGCCAAAAGTGAAGAGAGAAACAGTGCAGCCAGCAAACTTTTTTGACCCATGCAGGAGCTTGTCACTTAGTAACTACTACTGTTAGAGCACACTTAATACAAAAGTGCTGCTGTTGTGCCCCACGTTGGGCGCCAAAAAGGGACTGTCGTGGTTTAGCCCCAGCCGGAGGCTGAGCCACGTGGTTGCTCGCTCACCCCCCCCCCCCGGTGGGACGGGGACAGAATTGGGAGGAAGAAAAGCAAAAACTCGTGGCTTAACAACAACAGTTTAACCGAACAACAAAGGGAGAGAGAACAAACAAACAAGAAACCCCAACAATAACAACAACAGCGTGTACTTAGTGGTGCTTTCCGGACAGCTCGCTCCCCGCCCGGAGCCCGACGCCCAGCCCGCTCCCCAGCAGCGATCCCCACCCCTCCAGTCAACCCCCCCTCTAAATAGTGAGCGTGACGGTCACATGGTATAGAAGGGACCCCGGCCAGCTTATGGTGAAAATTAACCCTATCCCAGCCGCAACCAGGACACCAAGTTAAACGAAATTAAACACGAGGGTTATCAACTGTACCCATGGCCCTGGGGATCCCCCAGAGACATGCTACCTCACAGAGCTTGGACTTCTCACTGGAGATATGTGCACGTGCTGGGGGTATCTCTCTATGGGATTTAAAAACTCGGATCCACGTTGTAACGGGACAGCAAAGGAGGATGGTATATATTTACCCCGTATGTAACCCTTAAAAGACACCCATTTGTCTTAGATCTAAAAGGACATTACAAAATAGGTTAGCCTTAGGTACGTTGCTCTTAAAGGAGCGTGGAGTTTGTGGTAAAGAATGCTGTGTTACAATCCCTAAGGCCGCTACCTTGATTGAAGAAGCTCACACTAAAATGAAGGAAATTGCTGACCAATCTGGAGAACTATTCTATGCTATGCAGCTGAAGGCAGCAAATGGAGCCCAACTCCTTGGCTCAAATCTCTCCTGAGTTCATTGGGACTCCCCGGATGGGGAAAGGGGCTGCTGAATACGGGACTAATACTGTCATGGGGATTTTTATTTTTGATGATTGGCTTAGCAATAGTGTGGTATATGATTAACCATTTCCTCTCTTCAGCTTCCTTTTTCCTTTCCTTTCCTTTCTTCTCTCTCTCTCTCCCTCCCCGCCTCCCCCCCACCTCTGTTCACTATGTACGGATCACTACCCTAGAAGAAGAGGAACTCTACAGGAACAAGATTCGACCGACTGTTTGAGCCACAGGGTGGTGGAAGAAACTGAGAAGCTCAAAGAGTTACTGACTCAAACACTGGGCAAAGGAGGACCTGGTGTGAAGGATGTTATCGCACTAATGAGATAAGGTGTAGCTGGAAGGGAGCATCTTGCGGAGGCAGGATAGTGCTTTTCTGGGCTTTATCTTGAGTAATTGCTTCAAAAACAAACCAGCTTGAGACAGCATCGCCCCTGCATCCCTGACGGGGCAGGGGAACAAAAATCCCTGAACCCCTCAAACCCCCCAACCCCTTTCGAGAAGGTTCAAGAACAACAGGCTACGCATGCGAAATAATTAGCAGATGCCGTGGGACTAGTCAGTAAATAGCGCAACTCAGAGGGGCTGGGTGCGCGCGCCCACCGTCCGATGGAACCGGACCAGAGACATTGCTGGAACCCAGGGTGGTGATCTTTCCTTTACCTTTATCCTTCCGTTGTCTCTCTCTTTCTAGCTTTCTCTCTCTCTCTTTTTTTCCATATGTTACAAGCTGTTACAGCCCTTTCTACGATTCCAGGTTTAAATAGCTTATCCCTTTATATGATTCAAGGTTTACATAGTTTCTGCCATCAATAAAACTTTTCTATCGCTTGTTTGGTGTTAAGTCACCTTAATTTAGCCCAAGGGTTTCCCGAACATCGGTTATCTCCAAGCAAGTCTCCCAGGACATGATCTACTCCTTTAGACATAAACCGGTGGCCAAGTCTGGGACTAGGATTGGATCCAGCCGCACCTAGACTCCTCTCTGAGAAGGAGTTTAGAAAGCAAGGGGGGTCCTTTCCGAACCTCATGACTCAATGGGAGGGTCTCCCTGACCACTGATTAACGAGTGAAGTGCACCACTCGGTCTGTGATGGGGTGCACAAGGAGTTGGGAGGGGACACAGCCAGGACAGCTGACCCCAACTGACCAAAGGGCTATTCCAGACCATTTCATGTCATGCTCAGCCATAAAACTGGGGTGGAGGTTGGGGGAGGGGGGGTGCGGGCGCTGCTTGGGACTGGCTGGGCATTGTTTGGTTGGTGGCGAGCAATTGTTTTCATTTGCGTTGCTTGTTTTTCTTGGATTTTATTTTCCTCTCTCTTTGTTGTGGTGTGTTTTTTTTTCCCCCCTCGTTCCTTTTTTTTTTTTTTTTAAATTCTTTTTCATTATTAAACTGTTTTTACATCAACCCACAAGTTTCTTTCTCACGTTTACCCTTCCAATTCTCCCCCCATCCAACTGCTGGGGAGCAAGCGAGCAGCTGTATGGTGCTTAGTTGCCAGCTGGGGTTAAACCATGATGCTGTATCTACTCTTATGAAGCTGCCTATTGCTGTATTTTAATTCTTTCCTGGCGACTGTGTACCCTGTCGCTTTTCACATTTTCTCTCTATGTTTACTTTAACGTATTCAGCCTTTATTATTTCTTCATTTCCTCAATCACAGTTGCTTTTAAAATTTTCGGTCGACTTTGATCCCGTTCGGTGTCTTTATTTGCCTACCTTTATTTTTGAATTCTTTCTTGTCTCTCCTTAACGTCATCGCCTTTTTTCTTTCTACATCTGTTTTAGTTTGCTGTCCCTATTTAATTTTTCCCCCCTTATTTCCCTAATTCCCATTGCTTTTTAAATGTATTTTCTATCCTACTTTCTTCCCTTCAATGTCTTTATTTTAATTATTTCTTCTCTTTCTTTAGGGCCCTCGCTTTTTACATTTTCTTTCTACGTCTCCATTTTAGTTTGCCATCGCTACTTTTAAATTTTTCCTTATTTCCTTAATCAACATTGCTTTTAAACATTTTCTGTCTACTTTTATCCTGCTCGTTGTCTTTATTTTTTAATTCTTTCTTGTCTTTCCTTAGTGACGTTGCTTTTTAAATGTTCTTTCTACTTCTGTTTTCGTTTGCTGTCCTTATTTCGTCATTTTTTCCTTTATTTCCCTAATGCTTCTTGCTTAAAGTGGTCTTTCTACGCCTACCTTTTTTACCTTTGATGTCATTTTTTTAGAATTATTTTCTCTCTTATCCTGAGTGCCCTCACTTTTAAAACTTTCCTTCTATGTCTCCCTTTTAGTTCGCGGTCCCTATTTTTTATTTTTGCCCTTTGTTTCCCTAATCGCCCTTGCTTTTGAAAAGTTCTTTCTATGCCTACTTTCTTTCCCTTCACTGTCTTTTAAAAGTTCTTTCTTCTCTTGCTTCTTTGCCGTCGCTTTTTAGATTTTCTTTCTACGTCTCTGGTTTAGTTCGCCACCACTGTTTGTAACGTTTTTCCTTATTTCCTTCATCATCACCGTTGCTTTTTAACATTGCGGTCTACTCTTCTCCCGTTCGCTGTTTGTATTTTGCTGTCTTTTCTTTTCATAATTTCTTGTCTCGCCTCAGTGCCGTCGCTTTTAAAATTTTCTTTCTACGTCTCCGTTTCAGTTCGCTGCCCCTATTTCGTAATTTGTTCTTGATTTCCCTAATGCCTAGCGCTTTTCAAATGGTCTTCTTATGCCTACTTTTTTTCCCTTCTCGGTCTTTATTTTTAGTTATTAATTGTTTTCCTTAGAGTCCTCGCTTTTTAAATTTTCTTTCTACATCTTCGTTTAGCTTGCCATCCTAGTTTAAATTTTTCCTCTCTTAGTCCCGTGGCTTTAAAATGTGGGTTTGTATGTCTACTTTTATCTGGTTTGCTCTCTCTGTTTTTTTAATTTTTCCTTCTTTTGTCCTCTACCCAGTTGCTTTAGAAATTTTTTTTCTCTGTCTACTTTGATCAAGCTCCCCATCGTTATTTCTTAAGAGCTTTCGGTCTGTCGTGTAGGCAGTTCCTTTTTCAATTTACTTTGTATGTCTCTCTCTGTCACTCTTTCCTTATTTTTTAGGTTTTCCTCGTCTTTCCTAATAGATGGGGCTTTTCAGTTTTTCTATGCAGTTTTTTAATTTATTAACTCTTTCCTGTCTGTCCCGCAGCCTGCACTTCACTTCCGAAGTTTTCTTCGTACGTCTTTGTTTATTTGGATTGCTGTCTCTGTTGTTTCACTTGTCCTCTCTTAATCCCTTGGCTTTTAAAATTTGTTTCTATAGGTACTGGCAAACCGAATTTGCTGTCTCCGTTTTTACTTCTCTGCTGACTGTCCTGCACCTCTCTCATTTTCAACTATTCCTTCTAACGGCTACTTTTATCAAGCTCCCTATCCCTATTTTTTATTCTTTCCTGTCTGTTATGTACCCCCATCGCTTTTGAATTTTTCTTTCTCCCTCATCTTTTCTCCACTTTGCTCTCCCTTTTAAAAATTTTCTTCCCTTTCCTTAGCCTGTCGCTTTTTTAAATTTTCTTTTAGGTCTCCATTTATCTAGTTCCCTTGCCCTTGTTTTTCATTCTTTCCTGTTGGGTACCACGTTGCTTTTACAATTTTATTTCTATGTCTCCATTTATCTAGTTCCCCATCCCATTTTTTTCTTGCCTGGGCCTCCTGTAGCCCATCGCTTTTGATTTTCGCTTCCGAATCTCCCTCTACACAGCTCACTTGAACAATTTCTAAATTACCTGCCTCTCTGTCCTGTTCCCTTTCTAGTTCTCGCTCGCTCTCTCTTACGTTCTCTAATTTTTCATTCTTTCCTGTATTTGTCGCTTTTCAGTTGCTCTAGGAGTGCCTTTATCTGGCTTCCTGTACGTTGTTTTTAAAATTCTTTCTGCTTTCTTCCTCTTTTGGAGTTTCCTGTCTCCCTCCAGCCAGTTCCCTGTTATTGTCAAATCTGTCCGTCCCGCCCCCCCTCCCCTGTCTGTGTGCCTCATTCTCTCTGCTGTTCCTGTTGTCCTGCTCGGTCCCTTCCATCTCTCTCCCCTGCTCCCTCCCCCTCTTATTTATTGCTCCATCTCTCCATTCCTGTGGTTCTCGTGCTCCACTCCTCCTCCTCCTCCTCCTCCTCCTCGCTGCACGCTCCACTATTTCTCTCTCTTGACACCCTTGTGCAGCTCCCCATCCCTCTTTGTTCCAGTATCCCATTTTCTGGCTTCCTATTCCTCACCTCTTCTCCACTCTCCCCCTGTCCTCCCTCCTGCTTGCCTCTTCCCTCTTTTCCCTCTATCCTACTGCCTTGGGCACTGAGGCCTGTCGCTAACTCACTGACAGGATTTCTGATGTGCAAGAAGGAACCACCTGCCTGGACATGATCCTGTGCAACCTGCTCTAGGTTGACCCTGCTCGAGCGGGGGGTGGACTAGATGTCCTCCAGAGGTGCCTTCCAACCTCACTGCATCCTGCAATTCTGTGAACAAACCTTCACTGCCTCTTTGCACTCCTGGATTGTTTCCAGCTGCTGGGTTGAGTCCAGGGGAGGGGGTGATGTGCTGCAGGGCTTGGGCTGATGGCCTTCTGTTCCCATGGCTCCAGCTGTGGGCTGGGGCAGCCCAGGTGGGACCTGTGAGGTGAGGATGGGGCTGGGACAAGGTTTGAAAAAGGCTGCAGGTGGAGATGGGCTGGGGCAGCCCCAGGTGCAGCTGGTGAGGCTAATGATGGGGCTGGCCCTGCTGTGCCAAGGGGCTCTGGCTGGAGATGGCTCTGCCTGGGCATGCCTGCTGGGGGAGCTGGCTGAGGAGTGAAACAAAGGGGCTTCCCCAGGCAGCTGCCTCCAGCAAGGAACAGCCAGACCCCGCAGAGAAGGATCCCCCCCCCCAGCCATCCCTGACAGAGCGCACCACCAGGAGCTCAGTGCCTCTGTCGGCTGCAGGTGTGAGCCACCATACATCTGGGAAGCCTCGTGGGACAGGAGCTTCGAGGCACCCGCCGCCTGCTCCTAGGTGGGCGAGCGTCACACAGCCGGCACTGTGGAGGAGGAAGGGGTAGAGGCAGAGGGAGAAGCCTCGGGGCAGTGAAGGTCTCCTGCCAGCGCCAGGAGGTGTGGTGAGTCGCACATCCCCTTGCTTGTGTCTGGGCCCATCCCTGCTGTGCTTCTCCAGATCTCTGCCTGCCTCCTTACCTGTCCCTACCTCTGTCTTCCTCTCAGGCTTGACTGGCTCCCCAGAGCTGTTGCTCTTCTGCTGGCCACTGCCCCCTACCCCGTCACCTTCTACATTTCCTTTCTATGCCTCTTCCTTTCCGGCTCCCCACCTGCTAGTATTTCATTCTTCCCAGGCTGCCTTCTTCCTCGTTGCTTGTGCAAACAGCATTTCTAGGTCTCCCTCTACCCAGTGACCCGTCTCCATTTGCAGTGCCTCCCTCTGCTCTGCACCCCGTCGCTCTTCCCGTGTCCTTTCCCTGAGGCTGGCTGGCTGGCTCCCTCTCCTGATACCGAACTTCTCACCTGTTCAGCCGGTACCCCGTTGCTTTCTCAATTTTCTCTCTCTGTCTGCATTTCTCCAATTCCCCATCTGGTGTTTTATTTCTTCCATCCTGTCCTTACTTCATCACTTTTAAATTTGTTTCCATGTCTTCTTAGTTAGTTTGCTGACCCTCTCTTTTTTTTTTTCCTGCCTCTCCCTTACTCCATTGCGTTTAAAATTCTCTTCTATGTCTATTTTTAGGAAGCTGCCAATCCCAATTTTAGTTGCTCTTTGTCAGTCATGTACCCTGTTGCTTTTAAAATTTATTTCCTCATCGCTGTTGCTTTGAAAGTTCTTTCTGTCTACTTTTAGCCGTTCGCTGTGTGATATGTTCATTGTTCTTCTTTCATTACTGCCATCGCTTTTTAAATTTCTTACCATGTAGGTTTGAGTAATTCAGCAGCTAGTCCATTTTTAATTTTTTTTTACCTTTATTTCCCTAATCCCCAATTGATTAATCTTCTGTGTA